>QXEO01000389.1:3128803-3633001 GCA_007115705.1 Dactylis glomerata | reverse complement strand
GCGGCGTGGAGGAGACTGGCGGCGCCCAGACCGGCGCGACCCGCCGGCCTCGTGGTCGTGGCTGCCCTTGCCCTTCTTCCAGAACCCCATGGCTGCTGTGGTGGCCGGGATGTGGTGGCTCTGGCGGCTGTGCTGGCTATGGCGATGGAGGCTGGTGGCCGCGGCTCCGTTGGCCTCCTTTTAAAGGGGCCAGTGGCCGGGCGTCCAGCGGCCGCAATGAATGCCACCGAGCGGCAGCCCAATCGGCACGCCGGCGTTGATGCCGCGGCAGGCATTGAAGGTGACGGCGGGGCGCCCAAAGCACTGACGCGGCGGGACTCGAGGCGACGGGCACTGACGCGGGCGTCGCGTTGGAGAAGACGTACTGACGCACTGACGCGGGCCGACGCGGTGCTGTTTTTTTGGGCCTCTTTTGCCCGCTGGTGCTGTTTTTTCGGCCTCTTTTGCCCGCTGGGTGCTGTGGGCAATTCCTATTTGACGCGCACCCCCCACAGACGTTAAAATCTTAGTGGGCTGGCCCAATAGAAATAAAAATCTATTATTTTTGTCCGGTCAAGAACATGCCTTCAGGCGTCCACCCGTAACAGGCGCTTGAAGCGCCGAATAGGAATGCCCTTAGTACTTAGTTAGAAGTTAGTGTTAGTTTGTTAGTTAGAATTAGAATTAGTTAAAATTAGTTTTAGCGTGCATTTTGAATATATAGCGTGTATTCTAACTAACAAATGTCGGTATATTGCAGAAACTATGGATCCAGCACATAAAAAAAGTCAAGATGATGAATACTTCCTCCAAGGAATGATCCGAGAAAATGTAGATATTGATGTCACCAGGACATTTCTGAACGATTCCGGTGAGGGAGATGAATCTCTCAACCGAGGAGACGACTCCGGTGAGGTAGAAGCCTGGGACGGGGGAGAAGCCGGTGAGGGAGAAGCTGACAAGGGAGAAGGCGACGAGGGAGAAGCCGACGAGGGAGAAGACGACGGCTCCGGCCGAACCTTAAATCTCGGAAACTCCGGCGAGGTGTATATATGTTTTTTTGTAATGCCCGACTGTCTATATATATACATGCATATATTAACACTCTTTCTTATTTTAGCCCTCCGGATCGAGCACTTGTTCCGTCAGAACAAAACGAGGCCCAACCAAAAAGTTGGACAACAAAGTGAGTTATAGGATCGAAGTGGTCGGTGTAGACGGCCAACCGCTAGCTCCTGAAGATGTCGCAAAAAAATTTGTCAAGCAATGTGGAGTTCTTGTGAGGGACCACATCCCGATCATCGTTCAAGAATGGAATCGGCCAAGCAGCGGTGGAGTCCTGTTTGTCGGCGACGTCGCCAAAGATAAGCTTTTTGACAGGCTTATGCTTAATTTCCTCCTGCCGAGGCTAGATGTGAATCCAGATGAGGAGAAGGAAGCAAATAAGGAGCTACTTAAAAGAGTAAAGAAGTTTGCTCTGATCAAGATGGCCGAGGCATTCAAGAACTGGAAGAAGAAACTGTACCTTAAGTTTGTCAAGTTAGACAAGACTCCGGATTTTAATCAAGCCGGCTATGCTAAGTTAAGACACCAGTGGGCTGATTTTGTGAAGTACAAGACATCGGAGAAAGCTTTGGAAAGGTCGAGAATAAATCAAGAGAACGCTGCTAAGAAAGTGTACCACCATAATATGGGGTCTGCTGGCTACGCCGGTTGCATGCCTAAGTGGGATGCACTTGAGGTCAAGTATATTGCTGCCGGGATCAGACCAGAGCCCACAACATGGACACCACGGGCGAGAAACTGGTTTTACGGCCATGGGGGCACGTTGGACGAAGAAGGGAGGGCAATATATACCCAGAAACACAAAGATCATCCCCTACTGCCCATCGAAGATATTAGAAGTGCAGTACAAGATGTGGAAGCGGGACGGTTCGTTCCCGATAGAGAGAACGACGAGCTCACACGAGCCCTCAAAAATGATGAACACACCGGACGAGCACGAGGCACACCGGGCTCCAAGCCGTGGAAGGTTGCCTTCCCCGCGGAAATGAAGAGATATCCCGATAAAAGTCATCAGAGGAGAAAGGAAAGGGAGGCAGCTGAGAAAGCGGCAGCTGCAGACCGGCTGCGTAATGTAGAAGAAGCATTAAAGCGGCAGCAGGATCAACTCGACAGACTTAGCCAGCAAGGTATCAGCAGCCAATCTCAGCGGCACATGGTAGAAGCTGCATTCGATGGTATCGACGCCCTATCAAATAAGAAAAGCAGCGTCGCTTCCACCCAGCTCCACGATGGTGATGATGATGCACTGACGATGGCTCCTCCTAAACGCTACCCAGTGGATGATATCACGGAGAGCACAGCTTGTGAGCTAAAGGTGCAAGTTATGAACTTAAGGGTGACAGCGGCGGTCGGCATGGCCGTACCAACTGCGCCTAACGGAACTTGGCATTGCAGACCGATTCCAAAAGGGTACGCTGTCGTCACGGTGGATGATGTCAAGCAAGATTTTGAGGAGCTGAAGCTGGACCACCCTGCAGGGGAAGATAGGGACCTGACTGAACTAGGAGAAGCCAAAGGGGGGACTATTGTATGGCCAAAGGAGCACATCGTGCTTCCAAATTATGTCCCGCCAAGGCCACCCACTCCTCATAGCAGCAGTCCACCTTCGCCGCCACCTCACCATTCTCCAGCGCAACCGTCGCCTTCACCGCCTCACCACTCACCGCAGCTGTCTCCACCGCCGCGTCAGCCGTCTCCGCCGCCGCGTCAGCCATCTCCGTCCCCTGAGCCTCAGAGACTAAAGCGGAAGTATACTAAGAGGGGCAGCACCACCAGCAGCAGCAAGAGCACGTTCCGATCACCGAAACGTAAGCTATCGCCCCTCCCAAGAGTACCTCATCAGAATATGAAGAAGCTTCCTTACGAGAAGACAGATGAGGAAATTGCTACGGCCGCAGATGCCCATTATCAACAGTGGAAGACTGACATGGCTAACAAGAAAAATCCAAAGCCGACGGAGCCATTGATCTTCCCGGTCACCGCAGAAGATAAAGCCAAAGCAGCCGCGCTAAGATTCAGCTTCACCAACCCATAGCGCTCACACCTGACTATAATCGCTCTATTACCAAGTCAGCTGAGGCAAAAGAGCGGAGAGTCGGGAAAGAAGTTGCCCAGCTCGGACAACAGAAAAATCAATCGATCGAACCGCTCAAAGTGTACGATACCAATGAGTGGAGAGCCCAGGAGCAGCATGATCCGAACATTGATCCGGAGTTTATTCAACTCTACGGAGAAAAGGCCAAGTTATATGGACTGTCTATTGCTGAGTACATGAGCCGTCTAGATGAGTTCGAGGGGTACCAGCAAATAGCGTACAAATACCGGTACGGGGATCCTCTCGTCAAACCCGAGTTAGTCAAAGATCTACCAACAAAAATGCGGAGATTGCATAACTGGTACATACAAGCCTGTGCTGAATCCACAAACTGGATCTATGCTGGATATAAACACCACCATTACGGTCATGGAGATGGCTTCTTACTGATGGAATTTCTAGAATTATTTCAGTTTTACCAACAAGACGCCCTCGACAAAACTATTGTCAGTGCCTATTGCCTGTAAGTATTATTAAGTCTTTCTAGCTTAGCTCATTCGTTGCTTGTATAATCTTACTCATCATTATACTAATTATATATGCAGAATGAAGATTCTCGAATGCGACCGAGGAGGAATCTTTGACCTTGGGTTCGTTGACTGCAATTTCGTTCATGAAGATACTCTCAAAAAAAACCCAAAGAGACAGAGGATAACTTGGTACAATCGTTGAAGTATTTCAGCAACAGAAGGGAAATACTATTTCCTTACAACTTCGAGTGAGTGTTACTGTCTTGTACACATTTTGTTTTCGCTTTACTCGATGTTAAGCTATTTGACTCATTATGTCTGTGCAGCTTCCACTTTATTCTGTTAATCATTAGTGTTGACGAAGGAGTAGTCAAAGTCATGGACTCAAAACGCACACCTTTAGGAAATTGGGTGAACATGCAGGAATGCCTCCAGAAGGCTTGGAAACGGTTCACCGCCAACACTAGGGGTGTTTGGAAGCCAGAGCTTACATTTAAACCATTGAATGTAAGTACTACTTGCTAGATCCACGTATCTCTTTGATTCTAGTTTCAATACAATTATCATGCTTGATTCTTATTTTGATTGAACTCCGTTCTCGTAAAGTGCTTGAGGCAAGAAGCTGGGAATAACTTATGTGGATACTATGTCTGCGAGTTCATTCGCCAGACGACCAAAGAGAAGGGTGCAGACCGAAACATCAAAAAACTTGAAGTACGATAAACAATAATCTCAACATTATTTTATTACCATCAACTGTGTTTAGTTTCATTCATATATATTGATCCCCTTCTTTAAATTAGATCGAACGGATGCGGGATGGTCTTCTACCACGGGAACGCGTGCAAGCAATTCAAGAGGAAATTGCCGGTTTCTTATTAGAACAAGTCATAGATCCGAAAGGAGAATACTATTACCCGGTTCATTTAGAAGGGTGAAGTGTAAAAAAGAAGATGTAAAATCAAATTTGTGTGAGTTACCGATTGTAATAGCGACCAAGCACGACGGATGAGACGGTGAATAATATATTCGTGACCATGATGTGTAATATATATATATAGTGTGGTTCCTTCATTATTGATGTATATATATAATACCATTAAATTGAATACAAAACACACCAAATAAAACCCTGAACCCTAAATGGGAAAAAAACCCTGGATCAACGATCCCGGCTCGTCCTACGAACCGGGACCAATGACTCAGGCCCCCTCGCCCCGCAGCGCGTCCACGTGGAGACCTATCGGTCCCGGTTCGTGCTGGAACCGGGACCGGCATTGGTCCCGAGTAATGGATCCCGGTTCGGCAACCGGGACCAATGGCCCAAATGAACCGGGACCATAGGCCCTTTTTCCACCAGTGTGATGCTTCATTCTTTCACAAACAACACACTTCGTTTTGCAGGGGAGCTTTGGCGCTGGTAGTCTTCTCACCTCCGGCGGCTGTTGTCGCTGCAGTCCTCTCCACACACAGGCCTGGACATGGGAAAGTTTTTTTTGGGGCCGTAGTCATCCTCGGTCGTGCTGCACTATACATTCCCGCCTGTAAGGGCCACCTTGACGCTGTCCACACGGTGCTTGGCTGGCAAGCCCGCATCGACGTGCACAACCGTTGGGCAAGGGCATCATCCCTTAAATTTGGCTATGTCGTTAGATGATCGATCGTCTCATTGATTTCTCTGATCATGTATTGATTGTAGTCAATGCCAAGTGTTACGGCTACACGGACATCTAAGGTCTTCTCAGGTATCATGGTACAAGGATCCTGATACTTCTCTATCGCATCAAATGCCTCTTTGATTTGTTTGGTTTATGAATTTAAGGTTCATATGCTGGCCTCTGTATTTTGTTTGTTCATGAATCTAGATTTATGGAATGACGTTTTGCAAATTTTGTTTTAACAATGTGATGTCCTTTCTTTCCAAACAACAACAACATAAGAAGCAGAGAAGTAAGTGTCAGAATCTCCAAGCACTATTAATGGCTCTGGTTCTTATCGCCACAGCTTTATACTCACCTGATAATTATATGGTTAGTCGTTGCAAGGAGGACAGAGGTGCCCAAGGATGTCGTAAGTCATCTGATGATGTAGTTAGTAGTTACTGCTTCAAACTAGCTTTTTTGCTTTAAAGCATGGTATGTAACAAAGTGGATTTGTTCTTCAGCTAACATTTGGACAATAAGATAATTATTTTAATTGGCAGGGATGAATGAATAAACATATTGAAATTTTCTATTCTCACTTCTTTATTTACCTCAAGAGGGGAAATCTTTCCTCATAGCTAAGCCTGACATATTCTACATACGCATATAGCTATCAAAGTATAAATAGTACACCCTGCAGATTAAATGAAACATATATTCGGATGTTAGGATAGAAAATATGGTATCTTTACTTTGGGAAATCTTCTGTCTTTTGTATCATTTATTAGTGGGAGAAATTTTTGTGTATTTTAGTCATAAGATGGTTTTCATCTTTGTTTATACAACTATTTTTGGTGAATATAAGGCTTGAGTTAGTTTAATTTTAAGGAAGCATGATGAACATTTGGTTTCTTAGAGGTAAATAATATTTGCCAGATCTGATTTTTATTTGTTTATAATTGTAGTGGTTCTCCTGTACACCCTGTTTTAGGTTCGTTGTGACACAATAATATATGCAGCATGCCATGTTTATGAATCTGTTATGGCGTGCATAAAACCTTAGGCTTCAAGCCATGTAGCTAAAAATGCCAATTTATTATTTGAGGCTTCATGCACAGGTGTTCAGATGTATGAAATTTGTTATAAGAAGTTACAGTATATTACCGACCTATCTTATATTCCTCTTCTCTATAAAACCTATCTTATATTCCTCTTCCCTATACAAGAAGTACTTGGAGGGTTCACGTATTGTTTGGCGACCTCTTCAATCACACTGTGATTCCTTTTAAAAGGAGTATGAGAATTTTGTTGGTGTTTAATTAGCAAATTAGTTTTGTCAGCAACTTTTTGTATGTGCTTTTAGGAGTTGGTCTGTTGTTAGCTTTTGGTTTACAGTATATTTAAACGGAGTTTGCTTTTCATTTTCTCAGGAGGGTGTAAATACTTTTCCTATGGAGTGGTTTATTTTATGTATACCTATGAGTTAGATTATGCCTACATTCCTTTGCTTACATTCTGTGATATCAGATAGATGATCTAGGTATAATCCACTTTTCTATAGTTACACGTCTTCAGATATCGGACACAATGACATACATAAATTTTTGCTGATGCAAAGAATTATTTGTCATTTCATAAATGGAATATAGGGGACCATAATTAGTGTATGAAGATGTGTTGGTTGTGCCCCTTCCCTTGTTTGGTGGTAGATTGCCCATTCTTGCATCAAGAACCAACTCTCATTAGATTAGGAAAACTACATGTGTCATAACAAGGTACACTGCTAGCTAATCTCATTAAAGAATGTCGTCATGTTTAGATCTACCCTTGGTGTTAGCCTACAAATTCCCAGCATATATTATGTCTTCTTTCTGTTCTTGAGATCAGTGTAATTGGTCTCTCAGCACAATTGAAGAGCAATTTTTATCGTTTTTTCCTAGATAAAGAAAGAGATAATTAAAATTTTGTTTTTATTGACTTGATGGACAACAGGCATACATACCCATCATTGTTATACTCTGATATGTTTAAGCTTTTTTTGAACACTTTGAATATAATCTTTGAAAAGGGCGTTTTTCATATTTATCTATATCCTGATTCTTACGGACGTACCTAAAACAACTATCACAGGGCTTCTTTTCCTTGATCTATGCTCAGTTTCTTTTGGTCTCCCGCCATTGGCCAACTGACACCTCAAATGTGTGTTTATGTGTACAGATAAATTAAGGGTCCCTTATTTGATGTTGATAGTACATAAATGGTATGGTGTTGTCAAATAAATGGATTCAATATATGGACAAGACAAGGGAAGTTCATGACATTTTTTAGCAATGATGATGTACTTGGGGCAGGCAATAAACTAGGGTTAGTGGCTAATGCAATAGAGGGAGGAAGTGTGCTCTTCATCGATTCTCCTTATTCTCTTCTGACAGTGAACTTTTCTGAAGACATTCTTGAGCCAAATAAAAGACAAGGGTTTTCTTTGTATTATGCAGTCTCAGAGGTTTTTCTTATAGCATATTGGTTTTACATTAACTTCTTGGAAATACTTACAGTAGTATTATTTACTTGCAGGCAATCATGAAAGTGAAATCTTAGGTTTCCTTATAGTAGAAGAATATATTGTTTACTACCTTATTACTATAGTTGGTTTTTCCTTTCTACTGTAGGTAGATTAACTCATGTTTCCTTTTTTTTGGCATACATTTTGGACAGTTTTATTGCATATATTTTAAATGCACTAAAATAACCAAGACTATAACCTGCAGTTTTAAAGTTCCACTTGCAACTTGGCGGCTGATCATGTATGGTTCATTTCTAAAATCATAAGATAAATATGCTTCTTTAAAGCAGGTCATATTTTGTCCCATGATTTTGTACATAGATACTGGAACATGGTAGCGATGGACAACAATGAACAATATCTCCATCAAGCTCCAAATGTAGATAATCGAAAACCGAGAAGCTAGGTTATCTCGATCACCATGCAATTATAAATAGGAAAGATGTTCATTTAATATTATCGATATGATTATAATTTTGTCGAATCAAATCAGATTATTTAGCAATTTGCTCTATATATAGATAATAATTGTTGAAGCGGCGCAGCAAAGCGTGCTAGGTCCTTCTAGTACAAAACTAAACACAAATCTATTAGCAACATTAGTGTAGCATAACATATAATCAACCCTCTTTTTGCTTCAGGTTTCAACCTAAAACCACCACATATTAAGCATATACTACTGTAGCAACTTCCCCAAAAGTTCCGTGATCAAAAGAACTCAAAAGAAGGCGATAAAGCGGCAAACACAAATATTGGCAGAAATCTGTCAAAACTGAACAGCTCATAAAGGCCGAATTTTTGAGGGGTTTTCTCTTGCTCAAATCAAAAAGTGTTCAACTAATGAAAGTTTGGATATAACCTGGGGCATATGCACAAGAAATGGCAGGTCCAAAAGATATACAGAGAATTTATACGAATTTTTACGGTGCAGCACCGAAAACAGTTTCAGGACAGCAACATCCCCAAATCTTACCTCACTCAAATTAGAGGCTTCTCTTGGCACAACAATGAAATAAAAAGGATAAGGAGTGGTTATTATAGTAGTAATAACTTCCAAGACTCAAATAAAAGAAAAAGTAGTGAAAGTAAAACATTGGGTTATCTCCCAAGAGTGCTTTTCTTTAACGCCTTTGAGCTAGGCGCAGTAATTTGCAAAGATGCTCATGTGGGCGCCATATAAGAGCTTGAGGCAAAGGCGCCATATAGGAACTTAAAGCAATAGAGAGCATCAAAAAGCAGATATGAAAGACATTTAAATCTAAACCACTTCCTATGCATAGGAATCTTGTAAGAAAATAAATCAGCGAGGCACATAGTAGCAAGCATGGATAGATAAAACAAGTGCCACTTCAAGATTTGCAACATAAAGAGGGGAAACTTAATATTGTTGAGATCCATCAAACCATGTTTCCCTCTCTCATAATAACTTTTAGTAGCATCATGAATAGAACTGACAATATAACTATCACATAAAGCACCCCTATCATGAGCCACATGCATAAAAGAATTAATACTCACCACAGGAACAATAGTAGTAGGAGCAGATTCAACAGAATAATTATTCTCATCACCATAATCATCATAAATAGGAGGCATATTGTAATCATAACTAATTTTCTCCTCAAAAGTAGGTGAACTGAAAATATTATACTCATCATCATAGCCATCATAAACTAGAGGTTTAGTATCATCACAAGCTAAAGAACAGCTATTTCGCAAAGCATACTCATCAAACATATCATCATAAGAAGGAACATCACATCTCGGAGATAAAATATTATCAGAACAAACTTTCTCCACTAAAGCTGGGGAACTAAAAATATCATGCTTAACAAAACCAGCTTCCCCAAGCTTAGACTTTTCTATAGCATTAGCAATAACAGTATTCAAAGCATTCGTACTAATAACATTGCTATGCGAAATAAGCTCCAAAGGATTTTCAATTTTCTCTTCAAATCTAAAATTAGGAAAAAGACTAAAGAACTCTTTATTTTCCATTAAGCCTAACTAGTGAAAATAAAAATAAGAAACAAAAAGATGTAATTGCAGAATCTAAAGGAAATAACTCCGAGTACTCACACAGGAGGATGCGAGTACCTTTTACCTTACCTCCCCGGCAACGGCGCCAGAAAAGAGCTTGATGTCTACGCACTTCTATTCTTGTAGACACTTGTTGGGCCTCCAAGTGCAGAGGTTTGTAGAACAGCAGCAAGTTTCCCTTAAGTGGATCACCCAAGGTTTATCGAACTCAGGGAGGTTAGAGGTCAAAGCTATCCCTCTCAAGCAACCCTGCAATTACGATACAGAAAGTCTCTTGTGTCCCCAACACACCCAATACACTTGTCAGATGTATAGGTGCACTAGTTCGGCGAAGAGATAGTGAAATACAAGTGGTATAGATGATTATAAGTAGCAAACGTGATGTGAAATAAATATCGCTGCGAGCAAACAAGTAACAAAACAGCAAGTAAACGGTGTGCAAAGCTTGGAAACAAGGCCTAGGGATCATACTTTCACTAGTGGACACACTCCCAACAATGTAACATGAATGAACAAATAAATAACTTCTCTCCACTGTGGTACTCTGAATTACTCTCCTATTGAATAACACTAATCATTGTGTAGTGGCTACAAAAGCACCCCTTAAAGTTCATCAAGTACTTGACAAACACCACTCATAGAGATATCCAAATCAAATCACAATTCAAGATAGAAATCATTGCAACTTAGACCAAGTACTAACACGGTGCACACACTGTCAACATTACACCATGAAAGGAGGAATAGATCACTCAATACTATCATAGTAATAATTACTCTCATAATCCACAAGAGATCACGATCATAGCCTAAACCAAGTACCACCACGATGCACGCACTGTCACCGTTACACCATGGCAGGAGGAATAGATTACTTTAATAATCACCACTAGAGTACACTATAATAATTAAGCATAGGAGTAGCATAATATCTGAATAATAACATCTACTTGTTCAACATGATACAAAGCTCACGATCACATAACGATCACATCATGGGAGAGAGAGGTGAACGACATAGCTACCGGTAGAGCCCTCAGCCCCGGGGATGAACTACTCCCTCCTCATCATAGGAGACAGCAAGGTTGATGGAGATGGCGGTGAGGTCGATGGAGACGGCGGAGACGGCGATGGAGACCGATGGAGATGGCTCCGGGGGCACTTCCCCGTCCCGGCAGGGTGCCAGAACAGAGACTTCTGTCCCCCGAAATTCGTCGACGGTGGCGGCGGAACTGCGGAACTCTTTCTGGAAAATTGCCGAATCCTTTAGGGTTTTCCATCCCGAGGCTTTATATAGGCGAATGGGCGTCGCCAGGGGGCAGCCATGGGCTCCTCACACAGGGGTGGCGCGGCCAGGGCCTGGGTCGCGCTAGTCCTGTGTGAGGGCGGCCTGTGGCCCCTCTCCTTCCTCTCTTCGGATGTCTAGATGCTCCCGGGAAAAATAAGACTTCTGGCTTTTGTTTCGTCCAATTCCGAGAATATTTCCTGTGTATCACTTCTGAAACACAGAAACAACAGAAAACAGGGAACTAGCACTGTGGCACTTCATTAATAGGTTAGTTCCGGAAAATGCATAAAAGTGCCACTAAGTGTAATGAAACAATAGGCAAATGGTGTAAAAACAAGCATGGAGCATCAAAAATTATAGATACGTTTGACACGTATCACGGCGCGGGGGCGAGCCTGCAGGGGCGGTGCGGGGGTGGTGCGGTGGTGGTCAGGGGGCGGTGCGGGGGTGACCGGGGGCGGCGCGGGGTGGCAGGGGGCAGCGTCGGGCGGGTGGCAGGGGGCGGCGTCGGGGTGGCCAGGGGCCGGCGTCGGGGCGGCGCGGGAGGGGGCCGGCGTGGGAGGGGGCCGGCGTGGGAGGGGGCCGGCGCGGGAGAGGCCGGCGCGGGAGGGGGCCGGCGCGGGAGAGGCCGGCGTGGGAGAGGTGGCGCGGGAGGGGGCCGGCGCGGAAGAGGCTGCACTGGAGGGGGCCGGCGCGGGAGGGGGCTGGCGCGGTAGGGGGCGATGGCTGGGAGGAGAGGGCGGCGCGGTGGCTGGGAGGAGGAAGAGGGAGGCCGGCTCGGGCGCGCGCGTATCAGTAGATTTTGACTCGGCCCGGGCCCGGCCAGATCTAGGGTTGCGGCCTCTACGCCGACGGCCAGGCCGTCGACATATCCCTGGCCGTCGGCGTATGCCCCCTTTTTTATTTATTTTTTATTTTTTTAATATCTGACATATATAAACTTATTGCATTAACTCAGCTCCATGATACATTTTTTATATTTTTTTCAGAGCATATCTCTCGTCGTCGACGTAGACTTTTTTATTTTATTTAACTTTTGTTTTAATTTTTTTGGGAAACAATGTCACATATGATTAACTTTTGTTTTTTATTTTTTAAAACTTTTGTTTTACTTTTTGTTAGGGACACATGCATGCAAAGTTTTTAGGGTGGACGATGCTCCGGTGGTCTTTATCCGGCGAAACCCTAGACAGAGGGGTCCGGAGATCTACCCCTATAGCTTTCTCCGTAAGAGGTCTCGTCGATGGATCTTCTGCTTTATTTTGGTTTGTTTAGGACATATATACATGAAAAGCAAATGTTGGGCCTACTTTACCATGAAATAGGCTCCGGTAGACCCGTAGCGGGACTTTCCACATACAGATCCTGGATTTCACCAAGTGTTAACAGCCCATGTCTCTGGAGAAGGCCATGCCCGGGACCTACATGTATTGCATGTACCAATCTTGGGTCACACCTATACACATATGTTAGGGACACATGCATGCATGTTTCCTACGGTGGACGATGCTCCGGTGGTCTTTATCCGACGAAACCCTAGACAGCGGGGTCCGGAGATCTACCCCTATAGCTTTCTCCGTAAGAGGCCTCGCCGATGGATCTTCTGCTTTATTTTGGTTTGTTTAGGACATATATACATGGAAAGCAAAGGTTGGGCCCACTTTACCGTAGCGGGAGTTTCCACGTACAGATCTTGGATTTCACCAAGTGTTAACAGCCCATGTCTCTGGAGAAGGCCATGCCCGGGACCTACATGTATTGCATGTACCAATATTGGGTCACACCTATACACATATGTTAGGGACACATGCATGCATGTTTCCTACGGTGGACGATGCTCCGATGGTCTTTATCCGACGAAACCCTAGACAGAGGGGTCCGGAGATCTACCCCTATAGCTTTCTCCGTAAGAGGCCTCGCCGATGGATCTTCTACTTTATTTTGGTTTGTTTAGGACATATATACATGGAAAGCAAAGGTTGGGCACATGCATGCAAGTTTCCTAGGGTTTATGATACTCCGGTGGTCTTTATCCGGCGTAACCCTGGACCGGGAAACACTAGCTCCACCATAAAATGGTTTCAACACTACCACACTTCGGTGTCGGAAAAGCATGTAATCTTTAACAACTTCTCCAAAATATGTGAGACAAAAAATTCACTCACATGCATGCGATAACACTTATACAATTTGTCGACCTCTTGCTGTGAGAGATAAGATTTGCGACGTTATTTCATGTAGACGCGTAGAGACTACTATTCGGAGGATACAAATTTTTCCAATTAGTAAATAATATAACCATGTTTAAATTATAATTACTAATAAATAAATAAGCACGAACAATAAGGAACAAAGTAATCCAGAAAATGGCTATACGCCGACGGCCTCCTGGACGCTGACGGCAGCCCTCGGCGTAGACGTTCCATACGCCGACGGCCCTTTAGACGCCGAGGGTGGCCGTCGGCGTAGAGATGACGCCGTTACGTGCCCGGTCTGTCCTAGCCAACGGGGCCACGTGGCAGCCCTATACGCCGACGGCCTGTAGACGCCGAGGGTGGCCGTCGGCGTACAGGGTCCTACGCCGACGGCAACTCTACGCCAACGGGCTCCTTCGCGGGCTATCCTGGAGGCCTCCTACGCCGACGGCAACAACATTTGGCCGTCGGCGTAGGGCTCAGCCATCGGCTTCTCCCCCGTTCCTGTAGTGTGACCATGGCGTCGACGCCAACGACAACTACGAATACGAGGAGGAATTCATCAAGAACGCGCGTGGAATGAAGCACGACACGGCTGCAACGGGACCGCTTCGATAGGATCATCTTTTTGCGCCAACCGAGGGGTCAGCGCGCGTTGCCGCAGTTGCTACGCCGGCCCCAAGCCAAGTTGCTGCTCGGCTTTAGTAGGACTGTATGAGTGGAAATTAGTATGTTTTCAGCATGGGTGTTGCAATTGCATCACTGTCCTCGTCGCTGAATCTGATTTCTAGTTGATTTGTTAATATGCAGTTGCTCTTATCTTTCCTCACATGAATTTGTGTATACTTGCAGAGATGTCAGACTACCTCCCTGATGAGGAGTGGTCGTGGATACTAAGGCCTCTAATGGCTTCATCATCACCCCGTCAGTGCGTAACCAAGGGCGCAGGCCCAGCTGCGTGTTCCAGGCATTCTCTGGCAGTACGGACATGGAAACAAACAGGCTTGAAGCTCTAGGAAATCTGCCTGCTTTGAGTCATCTGTCGGTTGATACGGATTCTTACGTCCGCAATTACGAGCGTCTTGTTGGTATGTTCACTCTCCCCATGCCTGAATCTTCAGAGCTCACTATTTGGACTACATTAGCATCGACTGAATCTTGCATCAACATTGCAGGCAGACGACTGGGTGAATGCAGGGGGACTGACTTCGGACCAGGAAGAGTGTGGAGCGCAGCTCATCTGATGCTTCATCATGGGGTTGTGGCCCGTGCACCAGGACAGAAGGATCGGGTGATTCGACTCGATAAGGTCCAAGCGCATGGTTATCTTCAGTTCCACGATGTCCAGGCTTTGCTCAAGAAAGGCAAGCCTGTCATGGGAGAGAGGCGAGATCTACAGCTTCACGCCGGTAAGGAGGATCCCGACCTATGATCACATGGTTGTTTTCGTAGGCTATGGACAGCGCAATCGCAAACCGTACCTGGTGTTCCTCAACAGCGACGGTGAAGGCTTCTCCGAGGATGGTTTCGGGCGCATTTGGTTCCGTGAGGTGTGTGAGTTCCACACCATCCAGGTGGAGGGGCAGCCATTCCAGATTGATCCTACACTGACTCATGGGCCGACGGAGTCGTACAGCGGCCGCCACGGCGTGAGCTCCGCCGCGACAGGCTCTTCAGCCTCAGCCTCGAGGAGCTATGGCGCGTCGTCTTCCAGCCGGACTCCATGCCACGACGGCGACTTCGAGTACGTCATGCCTGAGTACAGGTGACCGACTCTGGTTTATCAACACCCCTCAGTTGATCGAGCAGTCCTTATTCAAGGAAACCTAGTATATGAGTTCTACAATTTTTTGTCGGAGGCTTCTTCTTGTCACAACTTGTAGTATCTAATACTACACAATGTGATGTTGTTTTTAGGATCTTTGTTAACTAGCTGCTTACCCTTCTGACGTATGATGTACACTGGAACAATATCGTAGACGCTACGAGATAATTTATTTCTTCTTCAGAAATCAGGTGTGCGTAGTGTGTTTTTCCCAGTTTTCGGTCTGCTGTTCTCTCGATCGTGCACCACACTTGTAAGACAATGAGTTTGGGGGAACTGGCTGAACCCTCTAGGGTTGACCTATCACATATATATAATGAGTGTGTTACAATGGTACAATACACGTACACATATACAGAAGCTATACAGTCTAACACCCTTCCTCAATCTTAGCCACTTCCTAAAGAATCTAGAAGAGTAAGATTGCGCTTACAGAACTCAAACTGTGGTAGAGGCAAAGGTGTGGTGAAGATGTCTGCAAGTTGATCCTTAGAGGAGATGAACTTGATCAGAAGTCGCTTCTGTGACACACGTTCCCGTACAAAGTGATAGTCAACTTCAATGTGTTTAGTTCGAGCATGGAATACCGGATTTGCAGAGAGGTATGTAGCATCGATGTTATCACACCAAAGGTAGGAGGCTTGCGGTTGGGATATACCCAATTCCTGAAGCAAAGACTGTACCCAGATGATCTCTGCAGTAGCATCACCCACAGCCTTATACTCAGCTTTAGTACTGCTACGTGATACAGTAGCCTGTTTCTGAGCACTCCAGGCGATCAAGTTAGAGCCAAAGAACACAGCATAGCCCCCCGTGGATCGCCTGTCATCCGGACTGCCAGCTCAGTCCGCATCAGAATACGCCGAGAGGACCCCGGAGGGATTCGGCCGAAGATGCAGCCCATAGGACACTGTGAGTCGTATATAGCGCAATATGCGCTTAACAACAGACCAATGAGTGTCGCGAGGCGCATGTAGATACTGACAAACTCTGTTGACAGCATAAGAAACATCTGGTCTCGTGATCGTCAAGTACTGAAGACCACCAACAATACTCCTGTACCCCGTCGCATCCGCAGAAGATAGAAGCTCACCATCAACAACAATAATTTTGTTAATAGTAGACATATGTGTGGTAGTCGTCTTGCACTTAAGCACAAGCTAGGTGCATAGCGCTAAGACAATGGCCAGCACAATTAGACCACGCACGCAAGAAAACACTGCGATCCTCTTACTTGATCATCGACCACATGAATTTTTTCAAAATGACGAAGTGTACTCATGGCCATCTAGCTGCACAGCATGGCGCTGAACAGGCCTCACGATGTTGCATTCAGCTCGGTGCAATTCGCCAAACACCTGGACTAACCGTGGCGTGCAATGACTTCTCACAGAGTACTATTCTTTGTGTTAGGGCACTTATGGTTGATAAGATGATCTTTTCTTATGCTATATATGTATGACATCTACGTATCTTTATCGAAAAAAGTCATTTAGATAGATAATAAATATTTATACTGTAGATTATGTCTTAGTGTTATGTATAACAATTAATATTTGCATGCGACTAAAATGACGGATCGAGTGATTAACAGATGACTTGTTGTACAATGGAAAAATTCTCTTACTATCTTTCTTAATAAAATATATTCTCTTATCTAAGAGAAGATAAATTATGGAACAATCTACTGAACATCTGGATTTGTTCACTTTGTTGTAACACTAGTAGAAAAAAGGGCTTCCATTCACCCCCTTTAGTCCCCAAACAATTCGGTCCGCGACTAATGTGAGCATTAGTCCCGGTTCAAACGAAATTGTGGGTCAGAAAGCTTTAGTCCCGGTTCAAATGGGGGCTTTAGTCTCAGTTTTGGCCACCAACCGGGATTAAAGGGTAGTGACCTTTAGTCCCGGTTGATGGCCAAAACCGGGACTAAAGCCTACCCTTTAGTCCCGGTTGGTAGCCAAAACCGGAACTAAAGGTCTAGCGCCCATTTTTCCTCCCATGCCTACCCCCCCCCCCCCCCCCCCCCCCCCCCCCGCGTAGAAAAAACGTCTAAAAAAATAAACGAAAATGATAAAAACTTCAGATTTCAAAATCCTTTGACATGCATGTACCTCACGCAACCAACTTTCATGGAAAATTTGAAAATTTGAATTTTGATATTTTTCACAAAGAAAGGATGTTGGAAATTAAAACGGCTCTAACTTTTGCGTACGGACTCGGAAAAAAACGTATAATATATCAAAAATTATCTACACAAAATTCTACATCCGATTTCAACAGCCTACGGCCGTTTGCACAATTTCTTATTTCTCAAAATTCCAAAGGGAAATATGAAAGCAGGAAGATTTTAAATTTTGTCCAAAAAAATAAGAAAATTGACTTTTTTGACTTTTTTCATTTCTTTTGTTGTTTCTTCTACTTTTTGGTTATTTTGAAGTTTTTTCTTAATTTTGGAATTTTTTAAGTTTTTTGATTTTTTTTGAATATTTTGAGTTTAAAAATTAATAATTCAATTATGCATAAAGATTATTTCGAATTCATTGATGCTTATTATTACTTAATCATTGTTGCTTATTTTGTAAATTATTTGGAATTCAAAACGTAAAATCATATGTTACCAAAGTGTATTATCAAGAAATCGCGAGCGCAGTCATGGAAGCTAGTAGGGAAGGAATAGAGAAGTTAAGCATGCTAAGGGTGGAGCAGTGTGAGGATGGGTGACCGACCGGGAAGTGAAGACCACAAGTATGTAATTTGACATGAGAATAGAAGTGATTAGAGATTAGAGATTAAAGTGGAGAGTAGAAACTGTTAAACAATTCAAATATTCGAAAATATGAAAATTCAAAAAAATCTAAAAAATTTAGGCTTTTTTCAATAATTCTACCAGAAATTTTACCGGACCCTTTCAGTCCCGGTTGGAGCCACCAACCGGGACTAAAGGGTCCTCCAGCCTTCTGCGGTCGACCTGGGCCACGTGGATGGCCATTAATTCCGGTTCATAAGCAACCGGAACTAAATGGGGAGGGGCTTTAGTCCCGCTTTGCTAGTCCCGGTTGGACAACTGGGACTAAAGCCCGTTACCAACCGGGAATAAAGCCCTTTTTTCCACCAGTGTAATTCAATTTTCCAATCATAAGATGACACTTGGACAATTCAATTTTTTATTTTATCATCATTTTTACATGTCGTTTACAATGTATATATCAACTAGTCCACGATGAATATTTGAACTCCCTCTCGCACCGTAAAAAAGATGCGGAAACAAGTGTATCTCCATCTCTAGCATGCACCGACTCTAAATAGGCTCGAAATCGTTTTTTGGTGAGAAGAGGTGAGCTATGCCAAAAAAAGCGCGGGAAAAAAGAAACAAATAATGCTATGGTACAGCCAAGACGTCCCAACTGTCATAAGAAGAGCGAGTGTTGTCAAGGGGCTGGAGCAAATCACAAAATTTATGGGCTTTCGGAGTAGAGAAGCCACTACTAGGTTAACTAGGGGCTACTACTCGAGATATCCTAAGGGACAACTATTTGGAAAATTTGATATGATAAATTTAAAAATACATGTAAAATGAGGCGGAAGTCATCGTTTGGGACAACACGGTCTATCTTCCTATGTTGTGTCCACTTGCTCGACTAAATGAACGATGACATCAACATGGGGAGACTATATGGGCAGACCAGCATGACAAGAAAAAACTAAGATGTTAACATCCGAGAGAGTATGCTTTATTCATGTAGGTGGATGATATACGTGCAAGTGCAAGCGACTGATGTAGCATCAATCAATATGGAAGTGTAGAGTATCGAACCAAAGGAGCAGGAAGGTAAGCTGATATTATCTCAAGTTGTATTGTCATTTATATAGTCTTCTATGCAATGGAGGTGGATATATGGCTCCCGAGATACAAATAGCTTATTTTTTGAAAATTTTGAAATCAGCATTCAAAAGTTAAAAAAAAAATTGTAGATGTAGATAATAATGAGATCTACAAGTGTGCTAAAAATCAAAGCCAAATTCATGGTATTTTTGGCTCAGAAAAAATGACAAATATGTTGATCTGGGTGTGATGAACGGTGCATAGTTTCAAAACTTGAAATTTAACAGATTTTTCATTTTTCTGTAGCCTATAATACAACAAATTTTGGACTGAGATTTTTCAGGCTAGTAGATCTCAACATTATCTATAGCTAGAATTTTGTTTTGATTTTTTTGAAACATTTAAGTGTCATTTTCAAAATTTTCAGAAAACAACCACCATGTAGCCCGAGCTACATTTGTGGTTTCCGTCTTTGCAATGGATAAAATAACGAAATTATGGATAAAATAAAGAAATTACAGAGTACTTTAATTTTTGCTAATACTAAATTAATAAATAAACTAACAAGTAAACAAAGCAAGGTGAACTAGGTTTTGCAAGTGAGAAGGAGCGGGGTTCATGAGTTCACTTGACCCTTCTCTCTCAAAAACATGGTGGCTCAAAATATAATATTTCGAAAATGCCAATATCATGTTGGTGGAAGATTTTGCGAGGGAAACCCAAGAATTTTTAATATTGCCTTAAACAAGTATGCTACAGATGCCTTTGTTTTATGAGCAATACGTGGGCAGAAACGCCGAGACATCTCTACTAATAATATTGCTAGAGGTATGGTTCGTGACCGTCACAAGTACGCTTTCAATCCACTAGAAATACGCTTCCCGTGCCACAGCTAAAAAAAGACCGAAACGTTTTCTTATCTTTCATCCAGACGAGAACACAGCGTATATGCAAACGCCTCCCTCCGCAGTCGCGGCACGAGCCGGCCCTGAGCATCTGTCCTCAACGCCTCTCTATCTCCGCCTTCACCTTCGACCAGCTCGCCGCCCCGACCGGCGAGCGTGGAGGCAGACGCGGAGCTAGGCAGGAGCGGTGAGCGCGGAGGCGCGTCTCAAACTATGGGACGTCTGTCCCCAACCTGGCGTTTGCAGCAATAATCCCCACGAGTCAGCGTACACTCCCACGCCGCAATTAATATTGACCGCAGCCTCCAAATCTGCCACGAAGTCACAACCCTATCGCCCACTACCGTGCAGCAGCCGCCAAACCCTGGCTTCACCGCCGACGTCCCCCGCGAGCTCTCGTTCTATTGACTTCCACGCGCGTATGTCGCTCTCTGTCCGTGTCGCCCTTGCATACATACGCTACAGAATGATACTTGGTCATGGCCTTGTTTCTGAAAAAAATCTCCACAAGCTAGCAGTTGCAATTGCAATCGTATGTAGTACTGGGGACTGTCGAGCTCGGCGTCTAATTTGCTACTCACTTTCTCTGCTTATTTAGGAACTTTGAATCAGATAATACGAGTGAAGAAGTCTAATCGCATATAACTAATATGTCTACTCAATCATTTGAATTCTATAATGAGATTTGATATATTTCTTTGCATGCACTGACTATAGAAAAATGAGAGAGATAGAAAGAATTGTTGACAATATATTTGCTACTAATTGTTGTGTGGTTTGATACTGATTGTTCTGTGTTTGTGTTTATTATTAGATGCAGATGGATGGCCATGAAAGAAATACATATTTCAATAGTAAAATTCTTGATTGATGACATTAAAAAATTAATCCGTAGCGACGCAGGCGAAAGGAGAGGATAGAGGGCTTGCTCAGTTGATCCCTGACTTTGCGGCATGTGAATTGATGTGGAGGATGGGATTGAATTGTCAGAAGGAAGACAACAACAACATCCCTGAGCGATGGCACCAATCACAGGAGATAGAGCCGTGCAGTGGTGGCGGTGGCGGCAGGGAAGCTCGTGCAGGCGCATGTGCTGGTCGGGTTGTGTGCATGGTATGTGGTTACTGATGAGCGAGGGAAGGGGGCCTATCTCGGCAGCATCTATTCTATTAAAGTAGAGTGGGTAGTTTTTATCCATCGCTTCGTCCATATTGTTTATCTAGGGAAACAAAAGGTTTTTATTCATGTATAATTTCAAAAGCAATAAAAATTATTTAAGGCATATTTAATAGTCAAAGGTGACGGTCGATGGTAAGGATATTTTTTTAGAATCATGGTAAGTATGTGTGAAAACCAATTATAATATTATGGTCCGTGGCGGTCGCAAGTACACTTTCAATCTACCAAAAATACATTTTCAATCCGCGATTTTCGTCCGCCTCGATACCCCTTCGTCCGAAGCGCACCAATAAGAGAGAGAGTCCATCCAACTTAAGTCAATCCTAATACAACTCAGCCCCATCAGCGGTCCTTGTCAGACTATCGCCGCTGCGTCATGCATCCCTTCCGCTCTTCCCGTCGTGGCCCCGGCCCCGGAACGTCACCGGTTCTCCCCCGAGCAATGCACGCTGGGTTGTCCAGGACAAGAGCCTAGCCGGGTGCCCGGGTGTGCGTGGAGACGGTGCACGGATGAAGGGCATGTGGCGCCGAGGATGTCATGCGGTTGGTGGTGGGGTTGCACATGTAGAAGAATCTGTGGCCAAGATCGGCATCGAGCATGCATAGAGGAGAAGACAGAAGGCCACCTTGCAGCGAGTGGGCACGGTGCTGGAGTACAAGACAACAGAGTTACATAGGCGTGCTGCGACAGAGTTCAGAACGCTCAGGCGCGACGACGGAGTCCCGGCGTGGTCCGCAGTAGTTGGAGCTCTCACCGTTAGCTAGGCGCGGTGGATGGGGAGCTCCTTTGATCCATCGGGTGATACGTTCAGGCCCAGAGTCCCTCTTGCTTTCCTTCCGATTCCTTCCTCACGCATGAGCAGCTGCCGGCCTAAGAGCTCGAGCCGCAAACATATCTAGGATCACAGCGGAGGAAGCCTAGGAGCACGGGTCTGGGGCGTCGTCGTGGATGCCGCACACAACATGCATAAGGGTGCCACTTGAACGTCAGGATCTCGGCAGCGCCGCGACGACGTTCTCAAAAGCGAGAGGGATAAGCCAAGCGACATGCGCTCGTCGAGGAGCTGCCTCAGTCGCGCCCCTGCCGCTCTGACGCCATGGACGGGCCAGCATACCGCGAGCGGCACGGTGAGCTACGCCGGGCGAAGTGGTCGTAGTAGATAGCGGATGTTGACGGCGAGGTTTTCCATGAGCAGTGCGCCGCCGTGGTCCTGGAGCACCATCGGGCAGGGCACTCGGGCCAACATCATGTGCAGATTGTACGCATACATGGCTTGCGAGAAGAAAGCTGGTTCACTCGTTTTTATGTCCGTTCAACTTCTGTTTGTTTGATGTGTTTGTATATCACGTTTGCAGCAGGCTTAAATAGCATTATTATTCAGGCTCGGATTAATTTACTTTTGTCCAGACAACACAGTTATACATCGAGAACCATCGGTGAGGACTTACACCGTCGGACAGGTCGATCTGTCCTTGGGATGTACAGTACGTACTACAGTAATTAAGCTGGCTAAATATCATTTATATGCTCCTGGCCACGAGTTGGATGCAAAAGCTAACTTGAGGGGAATCGATCAATGGACTTGGTGCATGACCTAGCTACAACTCAAGGAAAGAAGTGTTGGTGTATTTCATTGGCCATGATGCTATCGGCATATGCAATAAAAGTACAGACACCGCTAGCATGTATTCACGTCGTCGTCTTTACGTCACACACGCATCTGGTCTACACTTGCTACCGATTGGAAAAGATCCACATATATATCCCATAAAACTGAAAATCGATGTGGCGTCGCTTACTAATTGGAAAAAAATTAGTTGGTGTGCTCGACCGTTTTTGTCCAGTGATCGCTGTTTTTGATATTTCTATTTTGCGTCTTGTTCAATGTTTGGAAGGAGGTGGCGTTGGACGCCACGCTCTACATGCTCGCACCCACCACAACCATCCACACGGCCGTCTCTAAAGCTTTCTTGCCCAAGAGATCATGCCACAAGATTGCAAACAAGGAGATCCTCAAGTTTATGTGGGGGATGGCCAATAATTGGAGAATCAAGCCAAGGGCGACGCATCGCTATCAGAGTTCTTGCAATTTATCGTTGCCCGAGACATGCTGGCGAGGTGTTGCAGCACGAGACTTGGAGAGCCTATGTGGCAAGGTGTTGCTGTTTGAAGAGGCCATAGCAACACACGGGCATTCAACTAGTATCATTAGTCTACGTTTGGTTGACTAAATGAATGAATGATGTCGTCTATATGAAGAAACTACGTGGGCAAGCATAGACAAACAAATTAAGATGGTGCTGGCATTACGTTACTGAAGGAGATGATATCAGGTTGTCCTTTATTTTATATGTTCTTGCACAACAAAAATGTTACTCCCTTCGATCGAAAATAAGTGTCGATAAATTTGTACTAACTTAATATAAAATTTGTACTTAAGCCATCAACACTTATTTTTTATCGGAGTGAGTATATGGGATCTAGTTTGATCGACTAATTAGTGGAAACCCTTCACTAGGTCACGGTAGACCTTTAAGGGCACTTTGCTAGGGGCATTTTTTTAAGTGCTCTAAAAAACTTTAATTTAGGGCACTTTTTTACAAAGTGCTCCTAATTGATATTATTTTAGGGTATTTTTTGAAAATGCCTTAAAAACTTATGCATTTAGGGCACTTTTCTAAAAATGCCCTAAAATTTGTATAACATTTGGGGCACTTTTTAGGAATACCCTAAAAACTATGTATTATTTAGGACACTTTTTAAAAATGCCCTAAAAGCTATGTAGCATTCGAAGCACTTTTCAAAAATGCCCTAAAAGTTCATAATTTTCAGGGCATTTTTCAAAAGTGCCCTAAAAGCTCATAGCTTTTAGGGCACTTTGAGAAATGCCCTAAAAGCTCATAGCTTTCGGGGCACTTTACTTAAGTGCCTTAAAAACTTATAGCTCACAATCTATAATTCTTACAAAGGAAACGCAATTTCTATTACTCCGTCGGGCGCGTTTTAGATGACGCATTGTTTTTTTTAAAAAAAACCCCTAGATTATTTCAAACATCCTCCCACGTCGTCTCAGTCTTTTCCCCCCACGTCGTCTCAGTCTTTTCCCTCATCTCCTTCCGCGAACTGCCGCCGCCCGCGACCGTCGTCCCCCCGCCGCATGCTCCGCCGTTCCCTGAGCCTCTTGGTCCGTCGTCTCCTTCATACTCCCCGACCAACCAGGCTCCACTCTCCCCTCCCACCTCACCTGAATAGAAAGAGTAAAAGGAATCCCATTTTCGTGTCGCGCGACTTGGCCGCCGCTGCCGCGTCCTCGTCCGCCTTCCTCCCCGCTCCCCTCTCCCTCGAAGAGGTGGGCGATCATCAGATGTGTGCCTGTTCGGCTGGCGGCGGCCGTAGGACCTCTGCGTTTGAGGTGCTCACGAGGGCGCCGGGAGCGGTGACCTGATCTCCTGGCTCTGCATCCAGGCACCGGCGCAGCGTGCGGCCAGCGGGAGTCGTGGGAGTGCGAGGACGCCGGCTACCTAATCCTCCTGGCGGTGGGGCTCGGCTGCGTGCTCCTCGTCGGGGCTTCTGAACCCACCGTCGTCTCAGATCACTGTGCGTGCTGCCGGCTCCTTTCCTCTTTTTTCTCGTGTGTTCATGAGGAATTGACTGCTTCTTGGTGCTGAGTGTTGTCGTTCTTGGTCGTGCAGTTGCTGCGCTTCTGGCCTTCAAGGAAGCCATCTACGAAGACCCTCTCGTGAAACTGTCGGACTTGAACTCCAACGATACGGATACCTGCAGGTAGTCCGGCGTCTCGTGCTCGCTGATCGACAGCCGCATCCTCACTCTGTAAGAATATCTCTTCTTCGATTCGCTCTCCACTTCATCTTCCTCTTCCTCCTCCCCTGTTCGTTTCAAGCTTGCTCTTCTGTCTGTTCACCTCTTTCAGAGCTTAATAAAATTATACTGCTAGTAGTATGAACTATTGTTAATTCGCAAAAAAAATTATTCACGCATTCCCTCGAATTTCCCCTTCAAGCAAAGTTTTTCTATTCATATGCATACAATTTTATCTTGTCAGAGACTCTTGAAGTACTACATTAGGCAGTAATGCATTTTTTTGTGAGGAAAAGAGATTTGATTAATTAAAAGGGGGTTTACAGTCTTGGTACAGAGCATCTGCAACTTCCTGGGGATATTTGCTTAGCTAAATTTCTGTTCTACCTTGTACACTCCCAAGTTTAGCTAGCCCATGGCTGACAGAGTTCAGCTTTCGACTAACCTTAACTACACAAGAATCTCACTACCTAAGTAACTCACGAATAACAGCTACTCTTCCTGCATAAACTGAAGTATTCGGCGTCGAATCCTTGATTAGGTGTATGGCTTCAGCGCAGTCCGTCTCGACTGAAAATCTCCGGCCTGCAGCTGCTGCTGTGGGCTGCCACTTCAAGGCTGCCGAAGCAGCCCGGCACTGAGTAGAGTGCGCAGCCTAGCAGCAGAGCAGAGCGCTGAACTTCACCCTACCACGAGACCAGCAAAAGCGGAGCGGCGCTAGCGCACATCCAGTGTATTTTACTCCTGAAGTCTTAATTTTAGTTTGCCAAATTGGAGTACTTCTCTGAATGAAGAGATGTCAAAAAGTCTGAATGTTAGTCTGCTTCCTGTTGATTATTACACTAGAAACAAAATGGTGTTCCAAAGTACACTAGTGGAAAAAAGCCTATTGGTGGCGCACCGTTTTGGCATATGCGTGGTGCATATGGGATGCGCCACCAATGCCACGCCACTAATAGCAGATTATTGGTGGCGCATCTCAATATGCGCCACGCATATGTTGAATATTAGTGACGCATATAGCATATGCGCCATTAGTGTCTTATGCGTGGCGCATATTGCTATATGTGCCACCAATATATAATGCGTCACTAAACACCTATAATATGCGCCACTGATATTTCATACAGGTCCAAAAAAAACTGATATTTTCTGATATTTATACACATCAATGCACAAGAATATATATATAGGTATACAATATAACTGCAGAATACACAGCATGCAGTACAAAACAAATATATCATCATCACAAACAGTTAGATCCATAATAGTGACAAAGTTCCCGAATATTAGAAGTGTTAGAGCATATATATATAGCCCAAGTCCATGCATTACACACATTACACATTACACACACTACACATCTCACCAAAAGACCGAGTAGACTACACCCGCAATGGTGAGCAAGATCGGGAGCAATATCATCAAGGTCTTCATCCGGTTGTTGTTTCTCCGCTCTCCTAGGAGGTGGATCCTCCACCTAGCTTCCGCTAGCTCTCTCGTTGGATACCCCTTGTAGGAGTTGCCGCTGAACTTGTTCACTTGCTTCTGGCAATCCTCCCACTCATCGTAGACTCCTGGTACCCATCCTTTGTACACCACGTAGCATCTCGGCATCTCTGTAGACAAAGCCATATATATAGTATTCAAGCTATAAGAAAAGAGTTACATATGTCGACAAAGCCATATATCATATGCAACCGAAAGAATGAAAGGATTCACATGCATGTCGACAAAGGAAAGTACTCGAGCTAAGAAAAGAGCTATATATAAGTATCCCGCATACAAAAGTAAATAAGTCCAACAACGATGCTTTCGACTAAGGCAAGTTATAAGTTTACATCTCACACACATACACACACCGGAATGAGTTGCAGACGGTAAAGTTTATGACTCAAGCACACACGATTGACATACACGCGAAAACGACTAGGAAGAATCATGAAGACTTTGGTTGACATGGCTCCGGGAACGGTTTGTAGCAATCTTTCGTTGTCCATGTCCTAGTGTCACGCTGTTTCCGGAGCCGGTCTTCGATCTCGCGCTTAGCCAACGGTCTGGCGTAGGACAAGGTTCCGCCCCTTGTGATGACATCTTCTTGCAAGATAGTCGCAATCTGATTCTGGATGCGGAAGAAGTCATCCCTAAGTTCAGCGTCCTCGATCCTTGCATGCTCTTCGGCCCATCCTCGGACACTAGCTGGCATCGTAAGCCTGTGTTCGTTCTGGATGATCGCCCGCATGTGATGGAGGGCGTAGAAGGCCTCCTTGATACTGTTAGGCGGCTGCTTGACGCAGGGGAACTTGATTACATGCTTGAACATGTGTCTGCCATCCTTGACATTTTCCGCCCCCTTCCTGAAGTCGCCTCCCTTCCTGGCGTATCCCTCGAGAGCATCATCTAGAACACCCTTGATGTAGGCGTAGTTTTTTGTCTTTGCCTCACTCCCCGAGTCTAAGTACACGGCTACCGAGTACCTCGGGGCAACGAGGATCAATGTGCAGTATATGTCTCTGCGCAAAACAGTTGAAACGAAAGAATGTTGGAAAAGGAGCTAAGAAATGACAAGTTATTACGGCGGCCGAGTGAGTGTGCACTTACTCGGGAAAGTAAGGAAGAAGAATGTCTTTTGTACTCTTGTTGTCCAGCAGGAACTTTTGGAGGTACTCCTTTGCTCTGGAACGGTTCGCTGGATTCATCAACATGCCTTCACGCATGTAGTAGGGGTCCGCTATCGCGACGCCAGGGTTCTCCTCTCTGTTGACCTTCATCGCCCGCTGGAGCGCGTATAGGCGGACCAAGTTATAGTCCAGCCGTTTGGCGTTGAAAAGCTTGAAGACGTCCTCGTACGATATGAAGAAGATATCCGCGGGGTGATCATCGACGAAGCCCACGTCCGCTGGAACCTTCACCGTGAAAACGGGGTACGATAGATTTGTTTCCTTAAGAAGGCCCTCCTCCAGAAACAGAATACCGTGCATAAGGCTCACCATCGCTCCACTCGCGTGGGCGACCTGCTCCTCGGTCATAATCGGTTTTCCAGCTTCATGAATTATGCCCTGCAAGGTGCCCTTAGCGGGTTGTGACATCGGGTCGTCGTGAACCCTGGGCCTCTTCGGACCGATCGGCTGCTGGCTCGCAGACGGCTTATCCTTCTTGGTCCTCTTCCGGTGGTGCTTCTTCTGGATGGGACCACCGGTTTCCAACTGCTCACCACAGTCGGTTGCCAACTGATCACCGCCGCTGACCACCTTATGGAGTGTGTTGGGGCTAAAAATATTTCCCGTATTGACTTTAGGATCAGCGGCACCAGCATCCGGAGGCGTCTCCTCTAGGGCACCATGGAAGTCCAAACGCGTGCATGCTTTGGTGCGAGCATTTTGATCTTCACGGACACGGTAGGGTTCTTCCATGTTTGGCATGAACAAAGAGTCGGTGGCGCCGGTGTTGAGCCAGTCATCTGGGTTGTCATCATCATCATCATCGTTGATGTCCTCAACCAGTACTGGGTATGATGCAGCGACGGCCTTGCCATGTGGTGCTGGTGGTGGCTGCGGTAAAGCGGCGGCCAACAACTTCTGGTGACGGGAGGTGTTGGCGGAGACAACTTGTGGTGGCCGCCGAGGCGGTGGCGCCATACGTGGCGGCGCCGGCTCAGTAACTGGTGCCGAACATGGCGGCGGCTCAGTAACTTTTTCCATGCGTGGCGGCGGCTGAGTAACTTGTTGTTCCTTCACAAGCCAAATCTGGGTCTTCGGCCATGTCAAGACCCAGCCGAAGCAACCCGCAAGGGTCTTATGTTCATCGGCGCCTTGAGGTTGGGTTGGGGGGTCAATGTCTTCGCATCCCGGCAACACCCGAGCCAGCCGGACCTTGAACACCGCTGAGACCATCTCCTTGTGATGCATGACTGTGCTATTTGGCTGAATGATTGTGCCCTTGGCAACATCCTTCAGCTCGCCGTCCACAAAATGCAAAAGTGTGCAAGGTGTGTCCTGTGGGAAAACAAGTTTGCATGCATATCATGAGATGCATGTCGCTGGCTAGCTATAGTCATCAAAGGCAAAGGAAATGAAATGTGCTGGCCGGAGTCATTACCTTGGAGATGGCGTTGAGCTCGGCTAATGTCGAGACACCGGTATCATTCTCCCGCCGAGATGCCTTATGACGAAGCACCGTCGGTTGCGCCTTAGCTGTGGCGGGAGGAGGCACCGGTGCGATCGGCTGCTCGGTGTTGGCGTCGGCGGGAGGTGGTGTCACCAGAGCGACCTCCGGGTGCGCGTTCGTGTTGGCGGCGGCGGGAGGGGGCACCAGAGCGGCCGCCGGCTGCGCCTCCTTGACGTTGGCGGTATCGGGAGTCACCACATCCGGCGACACGTGCTGGATAGAGTTGCTGCCGGAGATGCTGGGCACCACTAGCGCCCCTCGTCGACCTGCCGCATTCCAAGCAGCAAGCCCCTCCCACAGCTCATCGGGAATGATCTCGCGGAGCTTCTGTTGCACTTGTTGGGCGATCAGGTCCGGCATCTGCTCCCGGAGCTTTTGAACTTCACGTCTTTCACTTGCGGCGGCGGCCGCCGCCGCCGCTGCCGCAGCCTTCCTCTGTTTCTTCGCCTCGGGGTCCTCTTTCTTGAAGTCGCCAACCTTGTCGTACGTACCATAGCTGGCCACGCGGCTAGCTGAAGTCAGCGGCAAGGACTTGGCTCTCCCCTTGATCACGTTTATCGCCCTGTTGAAGGGCGTGTCCCACCGCGGGTCCGCCGTCGACCCTTGGGATGAGCTCGTACTTGAAGCACAAGATCTTTCTTCGATTCTCTGCACAGAAGGAAAGATATGGCCATTTAGAAATTTAGAACGCATATCGACTCGATCGAGATGCGCGGTAAATTCCTTACCAGCTTTTTCTGGAACTTCCTCACATCATCGTCGTCGGTAACGAATTCCTTGAGTTCGGGGTGGAGATAGTAGCGGGCACGGACAAACTGCATCACCTTCTTGTCCGTGAATTTGTGCCACGGGTTCTCTTTCCCTAGACGGGCATACTCGGCGTCCTCCTTTGCCCAAACGGCCTTCTTTCCTCGGTAACCGCCGCCTCCGCAGCATTGGTTACCTATGTTGAGGTCCCGCATACGCCTCCCCCACTCGGTCCATTCGATACCTTTCGGAGTGAGGCACGCATCCTTGAACTTGATGAACTCATCTTCGTCGAGCATTAGCTCAGCCTTCTTTATCTCCTCCCAACTTTTGCCGGCGAGAATCCTCTTCTTCACTCGGCTTTTCCAGCTGCTCAAGGCTGTGCTCATCCTCGTGAGGGCTAACTTGTTGACCTTGTTCCCTTTGAGCTTCTTGTTATTGAACGGCTCTAGGAACTGGTACCGGTTGTGAAGCTTCTCAATGAGTAGCTCGCGCAACCGCGTATTGCCCTTAGCTCTTATGTTCTTCTGGTTGATGCTCATGCTCTCCCGCACGATGCACCCGAGCTGTAGGCCGTACCTAGTGGCAAGCTTCGCAGGCTCCACGGGTTGGCCACTCAGTTTCACATACGTGAACTCTTCGAGCTTGGTGACGAGTACCGGCGGCGTCCGATCCTGCCTTTCCTTCTTCTTCTTCTTAGCGGCGGCGTCCGATCCACCGACGTCCATGCGGTCACCGCCACCATGACTACTTGTGTCATCCTCCTTGTCGCCATTGCTACTTCTGGCGTCGTTGCCATCTTCGGCCTCTTTGGCCTCGAAGTCATAGTCGGACTCCGGATCCGAGTCAACTTCATCGGCCGCACCTTCTTTGGCCTCCTCGCCAACTTTATCGGCCGCATCTTGTTCAGCCTCCTCGTCGGACCCGCTCAAGTCATCGCCAACCCGCCAAAACTTTAGGTTGGCTTTTCTTGCTTCTTCTTCGATGCTCATGGGCCGAGAAGGGCCAGCCCCGACGTCTTTGTCTCCGCTCGACATGTCGGCACTTCATACAAAATATGTAATAATTTAATTAGTACAATAATTAATTAAGCTAGAGTCGACCAAAAAATTCGGCATGACCTTTGCTGTTTTTTTGACCTAGGAGTGCCCATTTCTCAACCGAAATGGAAGTAAATCGACATTTCGGGAGAAATGAGCAACTCATTTAGAAATAACCTGCAACAATTCACATATATACATATTCCAGCAATTCACATGTGACTGAATCAGCAGTAGCAGCAAAGTAGTAGCAGCAGTAGCAGCAGCAAAGCAGTAGCAGCAGCAAAGCAGCATCAGCCCACATCCTTTGCATTAGGGGCATCCAGGGTTCGAATCCTGGTTGCCTCACACCTTTTTTTACAAATTTTTTCACCATTTTTTTTCACACTTTCTAACAAATATTAATTACTTCAAAATTTAATTACTTCAAAATATTTTCTCACTTTATTTGCGAGGAGTATCATAATAGTTTATTTTCACACTTTCTAACAAATACACATCGATGTCCATACACACACATGTACAAATCTATATAGATTCGAGTAAACGCATGCATACACAAAAAATGTCATGATCTCGATTCCGTGCTAGCTAGCTAGAGCTAGCGTCTCTTTGCAATCTTCTTGCCCTTCTTCCTTGTGGTTGAATACTTTAGGCCGGGAATGTTGAGGTTTCTTCTCGTGAATGGATAACCTTTAGTAGGTAGGGTGGTCTTCCTTCTTCCTGCGGCAGTCGGCTTGTCGAAGTACTTGTCGAATTCCTCTTTGATCTTTGGATCGCCATTCTTTTCTAAGTCTTGGTCGTTGGCGGGTCCTTCCATTCCGATGATGCTCCTCTTGCCCCTCCTCACGACAACACGGCTTGGCTTTGACGGGTCGGTGATGAAGAAGCATTGGTCAACTTGGCTCGCGAGTACCCATGGCTCGTTTTTTGCGGAGGCGTTCTTTGCGGAGGCATCGGGTATAACTATGGTGGTGAAATACCGGCCCTCTTTCTAGACGCTCTTGGCCCATCTGACATGGAACATCGGCACCTTCTCTCCGGCGTAGTTGAGCTCCCAGATCTCCTCGATCCTTCCGAAGAATCTTTCTTGTCCCTTTCCTCGGTGTAGAATCTGTATCCGTTGATGTCGTAGGCCTGATATGTCCTCATGTTGTGCCCGGGGCCCTGTGATAATGCAAAAATGAGTTTTTCATCCTCCGTAGAAGGCGTCGACTGTAGGCCGTGAAGCTTTTCCTTGAACCAAGCCGTGAAGCTAGAGTTGTGCTCTCTAGTTACGTCTCCCTTCTTCCTCGGCCGACCTAGGTCAATGAACTTCTGCTCTACAGAGCTTTTGTGCTCCTCCACCCAAGGGTCAACCAATTCGATGTGCTGTAGCACGACGAGGTGTGCCCGGACAAAGTCAGGGCGTCGACCCTTTGCGCCGACATGCAAGGCGCGAAAACCCTCGCGGTGACCATATCTGGCAAGCCTACCGAGGTGCGTCCTTTTGGGCAGACCAACAGGGTCATCCATGTCGTCCTCCTCGGTGCGTAGATAATTCTGGCAAAACGAGACGCACTCGTAGGTCAGAAAGCCCTTGGCGATGCTTCCATCTGGATGAGACCTGTTGCGGACGAATCCTTTGATAACACCATTCAGCCTTTCGAACGGCATCATGTTGTGCAGGAATGTCGGACCGAGATGAATGATGTCATCCACGAGATGGACGAGCAGATGCACCATGATATCAAAGAACGCGGGCGGGAAGTAAATCTCGAGCTCGCATAGTATCACGATGATCTCTTCTTGCAGCGCGTCGAGCTGCTTCAAGCCGATAGATTTCCTCGAGATGACGTCGAAGAAGTTGCAAAGGCCAAACAACGTCTCACGGTCGTGCTCGTCCATAATCCCTCGGATCGCAACGGGAAGTATCTGTGTCATCAACACGTGACAGTCGTGAGACTTCATCCCGCTGAACCTCTTCTTCGCTTCATCCATATATCTGCCTATGTTCCCAGAGTAACCGTGGTGGTGGGGCTGCCAACTTATAGATCTAGCCGACCTTATCAGTGGCGCATATTATGCATAATGCGCCACTGATAAGTCTGCTACCTTTTCAGAGGTGTGGGCCCCACTAGTTATGCGTGGCGCATATAGCAATATGCGCCATTGATATTTTATTTATCAGTGGCGCATATTGATATATGCGCCACGCATATTGATATATGCGCCACGCATAACACTGGCAGGGGTCAGGCCAGTGGGGCCCAGGTGGGTCCCACAGACTTATCAGTGGCGCATTATGCATAATATGCGCCACTAAAGGGTCAAATATGCATGGCGCATATTGCAAATACGCCATTGATAAGTCAAGATATTTTGTCGACGACCCTTCTGATGGGTCCCACAGACTTATTGGTGGCGCATTTTGAGCAGAATGCGCCACTAGTAAAAAAAATATCAGTGGAGCATATTTGATAATGCGCCACTAGTAAATACTAGTGAAGCATATTGATTAATGTGCTCCACTAGTAAAACATCTATCTATAAGCCTTTTCCCACTAGTGGTAGCATTACTAACTAATCTGAATGCTTCTTAGCTGCTCAAAATGGGTTATATTGGTTTCCCTTTTTGCACCTCACCAGATGTGTTCTAGAATATTTATGCCTCAAATAATTTTAGTGCCTCACCAGATGCCTCAAATAATTGGGTTTAGAATATCTTTGTCAACAAATTGTAATCTGAAGTGGGTCATTTGAAGAACTGTGTTGTTTGGGGCCTTGCCTTTTAAACATTGCTTATAAATTGTGAGCTCCAGTTTATTGGAAAGTAATTTTAATACAAATGAATACGTATCAGATCAGCTAGATATTACAGAGGTATGCAAAAACAATTGCATGGCTGATTTATATTGGGATGACTGTCGGCTGCCGCATCACAAAAGAATTCCAGAGAAATTCCTAACTAAAATTTCAGAGAATTTCCCAACTAAAATTCCCTGTACCTTATTCTTTTTCTTTCCAGAGAACTCTAACAGTGAGCGTCGAAAGACTCTTGGGTGGCAGCGCCGGTTTTTGGTCACCGGACTTGACCGTGGACTTGGGATGGCAATGTTTCAATCTTTCATAGGACCAAATGGTCAGAGCTGGGAGACCATTTGGACCCTGACTTCCGCAAACAAGACACCATACCTAGATTTGGACATGAAACAGGCCAAGATAGAAGAATCGTGACATATAAGGTATGTGGAGCAAAACTATAAAAATATATATTTGCATGATACTACCCTACTACCTATCTATTTTTGTGTTTACAAGGTCATATCAAACTGTTGGTTGTAACATTTTCTATCCAAAAAGGCGCCTCTTGTTTTTCTTTAGTTTTGGGGGATTTAACATCTGGGAACCATATCTGCATGAATTACTGGATGATAAACTTCATGATCTGCTAGAATTGTTACTGCAGATACATCTCCTACCTGGCTACCTGTATTAACTTATACCAACAGTTCTATATGTATGATCTACTTTGTTACTTTCCAGCAACTTCTAGCAAGAAACAGAGGGTGTTAACTAGAGAGGAGAAAGGAACAACTGGAATTTTGCTTCAGGTATAGGAGTTACTTTTACCTCTACGGATGATATACAATATAGTCAAGAAGTTACTATGCCAGAACCAAATCACCAAATCACATCCACCATAAAAAGTACTTCTATTGGTTCTTTTTTTTTAAAATATAACACGTGCTATTTTTATGCAGTTCAATTTTACATTGTAACTCTTTGATTATTTGTGCAGATGCCTACTATCATGCAGTACACAAGACTAGATGCAACACGTCAGTAGTCCTTATTCATGCTGTCAACAAACATTGCTGAGATATATGTTAGACAAGCTAAAACATTGACATCTTGGAATCGAACAACACTGTCGTAAGAAAGGATAAATGTGAGAATTGAGATTATAGCTCATTCTTAAATATGAACTGGTCACAACGATCTGAAGCTATACAAAGGAACTACATAAGATCCACTGAAATGAAATATAACTCCATCAAAAGAAAAGTAGATCACTGGCAATATATTTAAAGTAACAATTGGACTCACTGCAACAGGTGATGGCCTGTAAGATATACAACATAGGTGCATATAGAAAAGCATATAGACAGTAGGGGAAATAGTAGTTCATATACAACAGGACAACAGGTAGTATCAATTCAACAGCTGCAACAGGCCAGCTGATTTTTCTATTATTCCTAGCCTTATTATGTAATTTTTCATACTGTCATCATACCTTGTTTCAAAATATCAAGATCACCGGCTGATTATTACAAGACATCATCAAAGACTGTGAAGTGTAGGTGTATTTCAGCATCTAGCAGAGATTTATCCTCATGCACAACTATGCATAAATCACTAAGGACACAACTTCACTAAATTCTCAATCTGCAATCATTTTATCGGTACCAACTTCACTAAAATAAGTTTGTAGCACTCTATGCCATATTAAGGTTTAAGTACTCTAATTTAGGGTTTTAAGAATTTCCTAAAATGTTAAAGTTGTTTAGATTTATTTTACTCATTTGAGTTAATAAAATTATTCATGAAAATTATAAGTTCTTACTTGGACATTTTGTTTTAGATTTTATTTATATTTATATTTACTCTAGATTTTTGGGTGTAAACAGAAAAATAAGTTATTGGTCAAATGGCCTGCTAGGCCGGCCCAACAAGGTCCGGTCGGACCGAGTAACTATGACCTGACCGAGTTATTGGTTATCTCTCGCACTTGCGGTCGCTCCCCTCCGCTCGATTCCCCTCTCTCACGCACACACGCACATGCCCCTGGCGATGCTGCCGCCGCCGCTGCGACTCCGGCCAAATCCGCCGCCGGTAGTCGACGGCCTAATCTGCGCCCGCGACTCGCCGGCTTGGATCCGCCTAGCTCTCCTCCGTCGACTACCCTACACCGCGGCGCCTCTCTGCGTCCGCGCGACCACCAGCGATTAACCCTAACCCGCCTAGGGTTTGGTCGCTGTTGCTGCCCCGCGCCTCCCGCGCCTCCGGCTGCTCTTCCGCGGCGTCTACGCTTCCTCTCTGAAGACACCACCCTCTGGTGATCCTACTATGCGACCCCGATGCTCTCCTCTTCAAGCTCGAGCCCCAGCTCGATTCCCTGGTGGTGTGTGCGGTTTGCTGTTGCTGCGGCCTGGGCTGGCCGTGGTCTACCGCAGTGGTGCGGTGGTAGACTGTGGTGGCCCTAGCGTCTCCTACTTCGACCTCAACCTCGACAGCAAGTTCGACTACGGCTACACTACGGAGGTAATTCTCTGGTTCTCCACTACTCTTTATTGTGTACTGTGATACCCTAGAACTGATGGCGTGGTAGTGTCCTATGGTGTGTTGTGCATGATCTAAGCTGAATTGGTACGAGTGGTGTGGTCTGGTCATGATCTATATCTACTGGATTCATGTTACTCCTGGTTCATGTGATTTGCTATAGCTGTGGTATATATAGAGGCTGTGCTGCCAGGCTAGTGTGAAGAATTTGATCTATTTCTAGGTTTCTTAGATGATTAGTAGGGTCATGGTATTGGTGTTGTGCTTCTCAGTCTATTTGAGTATATAATAATTAATGGTTTGTATCCCAGTTGCTCTAGTTGCTGTTGTATAGTGAATTAACCAACTTAAATTGATTTGACAATCTGGTTAATCAGTTCCCAGATGCTTTTATAGTTTGTTTATGATTTAGAACAGTAGCTCATAAATCATTGCAATCTTACTGATCAGGAGTGTACTTCAAATTCTTAAAATTTTAAACTACTGACTGGAGTTCCTTGATGTAGTAAACTCAGTGAAGTAGAATAAAGTGGCGAGGTGTACTTTAGTGCAGCTTCTGATCCCTTGAGTAGGTAAAGGTGTACAAGCATGAGTAAAATGATACTGCCAAGGTAGTTATGCTATACATCTGCTCTCACTATATTGAAACGTAGGGAGAATAAACTAAAGAAACACACAAGCTATTCCTTCCATAAATATCATACGATGTTGCAGGTCCATAAGCTTCAGAAGTTTTACAGGATAGGTCCCTGTATAGTTAAGTTTTTTGCATATCACATATTTTTGAAATGCACTTGAACACATTTACAGTAGAGGTTAAGATGTCTCACTGTACTTGGTCTAAATTCCTATCCTGATTCGAACTACTAATTGAACATGTGGCTATTAGAGGGCCTTTGCTAAACCATGTCATCGCAATATCATCTTAATATCCTATCACTTCTGGCTCTATATTTTGATCTACTAATTTAACATGATCTCTTGGTAGATACCTCTGTAGCTGATACCACAACTTAATCACTTGGTTCAATATTATTATAAAACATGGTCCATGATGCAGTACTTGTAGACAATTCAATCACTGCGATAGCATTTACAAACTCATGATGAAGAGAACATTTACAAATATATAAGAAATGGGAATCAAAATAAACTTGTATAATTCAAAGCAAGTTGCCTGTGAAGATTAAGCTTGTTGCTCCTCCTCTTTATGTTTTGACTACACAAACTCATGGTTATTCTGATAAATGCGACCAGGAAGCACAGATACTATCTTGCTTAAATAGAACAATGCATTGCTTTAATAACGAGTAATAGGTCTTGCATGATCAGCTTGCAGTTCGTGTTGCATATTGGGTACGTTGAGGGCGTCCCCTGCTTAATTATTACTGTAGGAGGTCCTTGCTTAAATCTGATATTAAGATCCTTTGGTCACAGTAAATGTTGTACTTGGCACTGTCAAAACTTTCGACCATTACATTCCGTGAGAATATTTAGAAAAAAGTAAGAACATGTGCTGATTTGTTGGCACGACTGAATAATTGCAAGTTGCTTTGCTCTGAATAATGGTTGTCATCTTGTAGCTGATTGTTGCTTTGGACTGGATTGCTACTCTAATATACGTTCTCTCTTAAATTCCTTATATTTCTCATAAAGTGCTACCTCTTGCTAACAAAATGTTGCTTGGGCAGTACAATCATCAATGCTCATTCAGCATGTTATTGTTCACACATTACCTCTTGGAAGTACTGTTAGTTATACTTACCATGTTATGTAAACTGCAGTTTGGCTGATATTCTGGCGAATCTATTCCATACATTGTTCTATGTGGTCTTTATGCTATCGATTGAAGTTTCTGGTTCATTCGCCAAGGATGTTGCTAAGCAGCTGAAGGTAAAAACAACACTTAAGCAGTATTTGTCTTCTCTTGTTATTGTTCGCTTGTGCATGTTACCAAGTCATAATAATGTTATATGACACACTTTATGTGTCATGTGTGTGGTTTTTATGTAAGGTGGCTAGTTGTCCAATTCTGAAACCTGTGCATATGAAACTACAAAGATTTGCATCCCAGGAAGCCTCCCAGAAAGATGTGCATATGAAACCTCCCTTTCTCCTTCCCAGAGGCCAGAGGGCAGGTGTACATGCTGCCTCATACCGTTTCCGAAAAATGCAGCAGATACTAGGGTATAAATCATCTCACATGATCTTCATCAGTTCCTTCCAGTTCTAGTCATCACTCTTGTAGGTAACTAAGACACATGGAAAGATGACTGCAATAATTTCTGAACTGTACTTGTGATCATCTTTAATATTGTCTCCCAACTAAAATGAAATCATTATTCAGTAACTATCATAGTTCAAATAGTTCGCTTGTTTTTAAGTTTTCGCACTAAGTAGGACGCTTTATTAAGAAAAGGGAATTCCAGCAAGGATGGGACTGACCCGGTCATAGTTTTTGTTTAGAAGCATGTCACAGTAGATCATGTATAGAACACATATAATGCCAAAATTCAGCATCCTCTGATTCTGTCAAAGAATGGCACTATTCATGTGTGGTGCTCTGTTCGGATATAGCATATAGTTTGAGTTCATGATTATACTGATATTGCAAGAGATTGCCATGATGAGTTCTGATATACCTAGCCGTCCAATGCAGCCCAGTGTCCAGGTCCGGCGAGACGGCAAAGATGTGAGACGCGATATGGCAAGACTTTGCGTCCAGGTCTGGCGAGACAGCAAGACTTCGTGTCCAGGTCCGGCAGGACGGCAAGATTGTGTCTATGTATTCTAGTTCTGAATGTATTTTTGGTACCATCGGTTTGTATGCTTCTATTAATAATGTGAACTGAATACCAATTTGTATGCTGGCATTTTATAACTTTTAGGGGCACTTTGCCGAAGTGCCTTAGAAAGTTTTCGGGGCATTTCGGCAAAGTTCCCTAAAAACATTTCGGGGCACTTTGACCAAATGCCCTAAAAACTTTTCGGGGTATTTTAATCAAATGCCCTCAATACTTTTCAGGGCACTTTGATTAAATGCCCTCAATACTTTTCAGGGCACTTTAATAGAGTGCCCTCAATACTTTTCAGGGCACTTTGTTCAAATGCCTTGAAATCTTTTCAGGGCACTTTGATAGAATGCCTTCAATAGTTTTCGGGGCATTTTAAACAAATACCCTGAAATCTTTTAGGGGCACTAGGATTAAAATGCCTTAAAAACTTTTAGAGACATGAGTAAATTCGGCACTTTGCTAAAGTGTCCTAAAAACTTTTGAGGGCATTTTTTTTAGATTTAAGGGCACTTTGGAGTACCCTTAAATGCCTAACGTGACGTAGTGCTTGCTTGGGCATCCGCGTTCAAAAGGGTATCACTGTGCATCAAAATAAATCGGACTATGCTAGATTAAGTATAGTGGACTTTTGAAAGGACCTGTCACGATCTTTTCCTAGTTGCATATGCATGTGTAATCATGTGGGAAAGTGTACAACCAAAACCGGCATGGCCTAGTTTACGGGCAATTTGAGCTACTACGTCTGAGACTGTTGGAAGATCTCTCTTTCAACAAGTTTCTACAAAACCTTATGCCATGAGTAAAATCGAACAATAAGAGATGTTTTCAAACCATATTTTCATGGTAGGATAGAGATTTGGCACTTGGTCCGTGATATTTCCGTTTTCATCAAGCCTATATCGTTTCTAGGTGGGCTTCTGGGAAAGCGCGGTGAGTAATACCACATGTCCACGGCATGCTGAAAAACAACATATGACAACAACGGCCATTAGAAGCATGAAACGCTGATTGTAGCTTTAATTGAGAAACAATACTTTCTTAGACGACCGTGATTTAGGTGGAACCTTGTACCTTTTCCTTACTGTGACATGTTACAGAGTCCTAGAGAAAAACTGAAAAAGGAAGGTTGCGGAGCTTCTCGGGTACAACCACCCTTTTCCTACATGCAAACTAGACCTTTCTTGCTACAACAGTGGATAACAGTTTCCAGAAGCGACTTCAATTTAACTTCTTAGATAGGTCCATGTCAACCCAAGTAATTTATGTCTTGGAAACAAGAAACAGCAAGCTACTTGAGTTTACACCTTAGGAAGATCAATAAATAAAAGGTTTACTTAGTGGTGCAAATAGATCATCCGTCACAAGGACTTACAACTGTGCCGTGATGTAACATGTCGGCGGACTTCTCAGTGCTCCACTTCAACAAGCCTCTTAAGTATTCACGGTACGCTTGACAAAGTTAGGGAAGTATTCCGCCATGTAACTCGGGTCATCAAAGCACTAAAAAAACACAGGTAGTAAATCTGAGCAACCAAAATCATTTTGCTAAAATGTTACCGAGCACTGACACCATATATGACATTACCGCGAATTGATATCTTAGCCTTTCCTCCTCGGCTTCGACCTGTGGATGAGGGGAAGCAGATACATCAGTTGATAACAACAAACTGAACTATGGATCCGCTAAGAACAGAATACACTGTACGGTTTCAAATGTTCGCTCATTATGATATCCACCCAATGTGCACATATACTCATGAATGAGTCCACGGCAATATGCATTTGTTTTGTTTGGGTGCTTCATATCAATTGCTCCATTATTCTGACAACCATAGCAGCGACCTTCATCAAAGAGAGAGAGGGGCGATTATCACTCAAGTGATACATAATGAATGAGGCACAAACACGTAATAATAGCTGAATCACCGAAGGTAAAGAAAATGCACCGAGTACACATCGGTTACACGTAACCATAGCGTTGTTGTGAACCGGTTTGAGATTTACAAGTATGTCAGCTCAAGGTTATAAAGATGAGGTGAAGTGAAACATAACACAAGAGGCAAACGGAGGATACTAGTACTAGTAGTACAGAGTGTGTACAACACCGACGAACATATCTAAATTTATATATCTGCACAAAGAGGGAATATCATCATCTCTACTATTAATTCAGAATCGGTCATACATCGTCCACCTTTAGAATTTTAGCCCCTTCAAAATAGAGAAATCAACCACCATATTCATGGTCCGTGTTTCATTTTAGCCCCAACCCATGATACCCTCTTACCGGTTCCTTTGTTTTACCTTGCTCGATATAATTTTCCAAAAATTAAACAGAGAGACCTCGATAGATTCTTCCCCTGTCCTGCTGCCACCTATCAGTCTCTGGCGAGCAGTGCTGCATCCCTCAACCGGCCGGTCGAATGGAACAGCCGTCATCTACAGACTACAGGTCACTGTACATATGCTAGGAAGAGTAGCAGGCATAATTTGTGATAGATCAACTAACCATTGCTTGTTGCAGTATCAATTCTACTTACCCCAGTGTTTAGTAAGCTAAGTTACATTTTTTTTTACAGCCATACGATTTTTTTTCCGAGCAAAAGACCAATGCTATACTTGCATTCAGTTATCATCGGGTGAGCTGACGATGGATATTGGACTGCTGCATGGGGACTAAAAGTAGAAATGCAGTTGGCTTGATGATACTACAGAAGGATCACATGTGGTTCTAAACCGGAAATTCAAAACAGCAATCCCGTTCTAAACGGCACTTCTTGAAGGACAAAATCCATCTAAGACGTGTCCTTCCAGCATAACAGAAGCATTACAGCCTGAACCCAGTTCCAGTCTTCCCCACGTTTTACCACTTGGAGCTGCTCACCGTGTGTTTGAGGTAATGTGTAAACATAACACATATGGTATTGTTATGTGTCTATTGATTTAAAAAGGACAAGACAGTACAATCTAATACGGAGTATCATATCATTCTAAGGAAGTGATCAAGGTCGTGAACTAGAAGGAGGTACATGAGTTTTTTATTATTAGTTTCTGGTCTATACTACATGGAGCAAGTAATCGAAGACCTGAACCTCAGTGTTTTATCAGTTTAATGATGAATAAAATTGGTAGTGGTGCTCCTATTTTCGAAAAAATGATAAAGGTCGTCATAAGTTAGAACAACTCATATAAGTATAATCACTAAATATTTACTATATATTATTATGTCGTGTCAACTAATGCATCACATTTCTACATGAACTATACGAACCAGTGAGAATTTTTGTTGCTGGGACTTCTGTTTGAGGCAAAAGGACTGGTGGTTGAGCACTATATGGCCATCCAGACATAATTTGCAAGTAAGTAAGAGGGTACTGACTACCATACTGTGGTGTTGGATCTATCATGTTTTCTGCAATTCTGTATGCTCATTCTATGTTAAGTTATAATGGTACTCTATATCTATATATATGATATTTCAGGGAAATGAAAAAGAGAGATACATACGATATTTGAGGACAGAAGATGATGGAACTTATGGTACAATCTACTTGCCATGATCTAGACCGGACACTTCTCTTGCTTTTTCAGTTATCATGTACCATCCTGTTTTGATGCAGTTTTGAGAAAGGCTACATAAAAGTAACTTATGCTTGACTGTTCAGTTATCTCTTGAGCGGTAAAACTGATTGTTATCTTTCGTTTATCATAAACTAAGATCTGGTTTTACATAATAGGTAGAGGATACATAATAAAACCAGTTAGTCAAGGAAGTCTGTCAGTTATTAAGTATAATATGTTTGCTACAAACTGGAATTTCTCAAAGTCTTATCTCCTTGCCTCATCCACAAAATACGTCACCGTACGTATGCTAGGAAGAGTAGCAGGCGTCATTTGTGATAGATCAACAAACCATTTCTTGTTGCAGTACCAAATTTATTTACCCCAGTGTTTACTAAGCTAAATTACATTTTTTACAGCCGTACAAAAATTCTTCCGAGCAAAAGTCCAAAGCTATACTTAAATTCAGTTCTCATCGGGTGAGCTAACGATGGGTATTGGACTGCCGCATGGGGACTAAGAGTAGAAATGCAGTCGGTTTGAGCGTACTATAGAAGGATCACATGATGGCTCTGAACGCAACTTGAGCAGTGCCAGATCCCCTGTTCAACTTAAAGATGCAACGGATGAGTTCTTTGATGTCCCAGATGAATCACAACATGATCTCCCAATTTGAGCTAATAAAGTTACATTCTATCAAACAAATCTAAATTGGTATTTGGTCGTTTAGAAGGCTACTATAGAGAAAAGGAGGTGAAGTCGATGCGATCATGTGAAAGGAGAAGGGATGCATCATGTTTACATGTGCGCAGTAAAAGAAGATTTGAGAGGCCGCCACAGGCATAAAACTAGTCAATTAGTAAAACAGAGAGTCTAGAGGAATACCATTATCATTACGATTAACAATGCAGAAACAGCTGACCGCCATTTCTTCGTGCTCCCCTTTTTGTGTACATTTGGCTTCAGCAAAGAAAGAATCAACAACTCCTTTAGTGCTTGCAGTGAAATTGAAATGGTAGTACAAATCATCCTTAGAAAAGAAGAAATGTTGCCGTTGGACATCCTTGAGTTGAAGTGGACGATCCTAAATCACAAAGAATGGATCAGATCAGCAATCGTTACCAAGTAAGACAACAAAGACAACAAGACATAGTACAAACGAGGGCAAGAGGAAAGAGTGTAAACCCCTGAAAGGTAGTGATCGTCGTTATACTGGTCCACTATAGCACGAACCAATAGGTGAATTTCATCAAGGGTTTCGTCTGGCGGTTCCAAACATTTCTTCCTAGTGCCATCAGGAAAGTAGAGAGCTTTCCGCACAGTACGCTCCCTTAAGTAAAGCTTGTCTAGTGAGTCTTTGGACCTAGTTTAGATCAAATCATTTTATGTCATTAATCGATTGAATGGTGTGGGAAGACATGCACAATATTATGTTTGAACCAAAACCATACATCTTTGGATCCTCGAGGTCATGAAGGTGGTGATCGATGCCATTGTCAGCTTCCTGCAAGGTCTTGAAAGGCCCGCGAACATCAGGATATGTATGGTAAAATCCTTGGAGATCCTTCCTGATGTAAAATGTGAAGTACCAATCCTCAGGTTCCCGGACTAAGATGGGCGAGGAAGTGGTGGTGACAGAGGATTCCTTCAGTGTTCCATTGATAGCCGGTTGTGGAGGCGAAGACACATTGTCCTGACACCTGAATTGCGTGGATCAGTTAAGCTTGGCTTGATCATTAGAATTAAGAGGAATTTTTTTTTTTGCGAAAAGAGCAAATTATCTTTATATACCAAGAGTTGAATGGATAATACTTATGATCCTCGTGCTATGGACAAGATGATGAAAAACATAATATTTCGAATAAAAAGATAGATTTCTATCGGTTCGAAACTTGCAATCGAAGATCTTGAAAAATCGGAGTGAAATAGTACGTATGGATCTATCTAATGGAGAGCCATCCCTCCCCAAGCCTACCAGCTAAGCAGAATATAAACAAAAAATCGACTGGGATGAGACATAGAAAACGAAGATTGGAAGCGGCAGTCTACATACCTGGCATGTTGGGCGCCATGGCGCGAGGGGGGAGGGCCAGGGAGACCGCGAGCGCGGAAGCCACGGCCGGCGCCACCGCCGGAGGATTGGTTGCGGCCGGAACGTTCGCCGCCTGCGACGTTTCATCGCCCGGTAAGCGATCCCGAGGCAGCCACACCCACACCCCTACAGGTTGCCTGCCATGGGGTACCGTATGATCTGCGAAACGTCTCCGAGTGCTCCCGTACGTGCGTGCACCAAGAGTCCAACACACAAGCGATGCGTGTCGGAGCTTAGGCTAGATCTCGTGACCGGCCGGACGTTGCAGAGTATTTTGTAATTTTCTTTCAAGTAGGGCGTAGTATATATAACACGTTTCGACTCCAACTAGTACACGATGAAAATTTCAAACAAGCTCGTACACTCGTACAGTATGAAGACGAAGGAAGGAAGAGCATCTCCAGCAAGAGGCGCCGACGGCTTTTTTCGGGGTTGGCGTAGAACTCAAGTTAGGCAGCCCAGCAACGAGGCCGTCGGCCCAATTTAGCCGTCGGCGTAGGATAGGCAGGACCGACGACAATCATTAGTGTAGATAGGACCGTCGGCGCAGCACCCGTGTGGCCATCTGCGTAGGAAGGCGGTTGCAATGGCCTATGTTTTTAAGATATGCCGGAAGGCAATCCGGTTGCCATAGCTCTTTTCTCTTTTTTGAATTAATGCTTTTATTTTCTATGATTTTGTTGTATTTGAATTTAATTTTTTTGTTGCATCATACTTTTACTTTCACATTAGTAAAATGCAGTAGTACACTATTTTCTTTTTTCGAATTAATGCTTTTATTTTCTATGATTTTACATATTTTATTTGGAAAACCTTGCATTACAGTATTAAAAAGACATAATGCATGATGATAAATATGACATGAATGTCATATTTAAATTCCTCTCATTTTTCTGATCAATTTAGACATACTAGCACAAAACCCGTGCTTCGCCACGGGTCAACAAATGATAAGTTATTCTCGTGAAAAATAATAAATAGAAAATTTCATGAGAACTAAAAAAATCCAACTGGGAGGCATCTTCAATTTTCTTGAGAATCGATCGATTTAATTATGAAGCTTTGGGCCAAAACATCGAAATTCTTTTAACCACGCATATTCGACACAAAAGTGTTGCAACAATTGTCAAATAATTTGATATGTGCTCAGAAACCTCGAAAGCTATAAGATGTAACTTTTATTTTATCAGTCAAACTCAAAATATCTTATATTTCACTTTACTTTTTGGTTTATACCATTTGTAACATTTAAGGTTCTGTTTCTGATTTTTCCACTGTTTTATTTTACATCTATCATCCCAAGATAGAAATAAAAACTCACCAACTAATTTGCAATCTTCTTTATATGCATCATTGTTATATCATGTATACCATGCAAAAAATAAAGGTAAACTATAGATCTTGTTAGTCTTGATTTGCATAAGAAAAAAGAAGACCGAGTAGAGGAAACAAATGAATAAAATTTTAAATCCCTAGTATATGAGAGGCAGATGTGGATCATGTTTGGACGATGGATATGTAAAAAGAATACATTCCTCAGCCCAGCTGATAGCAGCAGCAAAATTCATTCAGATTGATCCTTCCAATCGATTCTTCGAGTGCATAAGTCTGCGGCACCATCGCGAGCCGTCAGGCAGACCAAGAACCTGATTGACTGAGTAAATGGTAAAATGGAGGATGCGTATGCGATTGAGCACATCACGAGGATTTGTTTACGAATTAGAAATTAACGACTTGGAGGCCTGAGTGAGTCGATCAGTAGCAGGACTGAGGACGGCCCCCCGTTGACCTTGCGGACAGAAGAGGTACCGCCATACCGTTGTGCCCCCTCCCGCCTCCCTCACTGTCCGCCTCTTCCCTCATCCACCCCAGGTCCCCAGCCGTGTGTCCAATCCAGCCACCGTGCCCAGAAAAGAGGTCATTCAGAGCTGAAACCGGCTCACGGAGGATGCGGAGGAAGAGTGGCCACTCGATGTAGAGATGCACCAGATAGGGACTCTCGTAGGCGATCTGATAGAGTCCATGGTAGTGCAGCGGTGGGAGGAGAGTCACCACATCCACCACCGATTCCTACCACCATGGCGTCCGCTCCCCTTCATCCGAAAGCGTCATCGCGCTCGCCTCCCTGACCTCGCCTTCACCCGAGCAACGCGGCCGCTCCCCTCCAAGGTCGAGCCGCTACCGGCAGCGCGCCCTCCTACCCGTCCTATCTCCTCCATGGCCTTCGAGCATTCGGCATTTCGGCACCGCCTGGAAGGGGCAGGGGAGAGGAGGTGGCAGCGGTGAGAGGAATCGACGACGTCCGCGACCCCGCGCCCATCTCTTTATCAACCGGTGTCCCCATCCTCCGTCGTCGCGACGCCCAGCAGCCAAGCCTCGCGGAGAAGCTCTTCCTCCTCTGCAATGGTCGCCATGGCCCAAAGCTCCGTGAAGTCAACGCTGATTGGAGAAGAAATTGGAGATTCACATTTTTTAGCCCCTGTACGTAGACTGCGGGTTGATTGTTCAATTCCGTAGGGACTAAAGTGTAAAATAGCAGCGACGTACATACCAACCTACCGACCGATCCCAATATTATTAGTAGAGATTATTAGTAGAGATAGTTTAAATTCGAATTATTGTTTTTATGTGCGTATGCATATACAAATGCAAAAAATACAGAATTTCTCCTATGCCAATGCACAAAAAGGTACAGAAAAATTACATATACAAGTGCACAAAATATAAATCTTCTATAGTTCGGATTCATAGAGCATAAGAGGGCCAACTAAATACACATGTCGATATAGCACAAAAGCTTCCGTTCTCTGTTCCATACATGTTAGCTAGGGCTGCTCCATCTCCATATAAATGTGTTCGCATTAGCACTGAACTCAGACTCCTAGGACTGAACGTGGCCTTAGAACTTAGAAGTAGCCAGGAACGCTCCATAGCAGCAGCAGGCGCGAGACCACCGATCCAGATCGGGACCTACAACCAGCTCCATGCCCGCGGCGTCCTCCTGGGCCACGCCCGCAACAAACTTCTTCGCCGTGAAGGTCGTGCGTGCCTGCGTCGTGCGGTGCCGCGGCAGGCTTCTTCACGCTCCTTCGCAAGCGCCGATGTTGCGCGGTTCTGGAGTGGATAAGCAATGCCGGCGTCTTATAGGATCCTCCAATGCTTCCCATCCAGGAAGGATCTTTCTTTCGTTTGTTGGAGTTGGACACGAAGCGGGATCCTTTTTTTAGTTACGACTAACCGGATGATGTGATATAGGTGTGGGACGGAGGGTGGATTGAAAGCGTATTTTTGGTGGATTGAAAACGTACTTGTGACGAGCACGGACCATACCTCTGGCAATATTATTAGTAGAGATTATTTGTCAAATTCCAGTTTGAATTTTTCTATATTAAATGGAGAAAAGGAAAAACTTAAATTTATTTTACTGTTATTTGAATTCAAGATTATTATTACTTATTCATTTTTTTCTTAAATATCTTATGTGACAATTTTTAAGGGGAAAAACAAACTTGGAATTCAGCGATTTTGATCTCGACGGGGTTATGGGGTTAGGGTTAACGGGGTTAAGCTAGGGTTTGGCTTTCAACACCCTAAATCTTCTCAGATTGAGCGAATTTTTGGTACATGTGTGTATGTTAGCATTTATTTCTATGTTGACCCTCAGTTTAGGGTCTCCGCTGCATGAATTACATATTTTTTGTAATCAAAGTATCAAGATTGCGCTTTTTTGAACTGTAGCTACCGAAATGGTCATGTAAACACATTCCTCATAGTTTCGCCTCGCAACTAGGTCACATAAAATAACGTCACTCAAAGATCCTCTAGCACATTCTCCTCGGAACCACCTCCTGCGAATTGAGAGCATATGGCGTGGGGAGTGTGGCGGACGGTGTGGGCAGGGTGGGAGGCCAGGACGATGTCAATGGCGGCAATCCACAGATTGCATAGACGGCGGCGGAGATCCACAGATGGGTGCACATGACGGCGATGGGAGGCGGCAGCAGTGTAAGAACCTACACTACTAGGAAAACCCTTATCTGTGGTGCACCTATTTGAGCTTCAGTGGCGCACCTGTGGTGTGCCACGCATATCAAGCCACTGGTATTTATTACCCGTGGCGCACGCCCACGTGCGCCACGGTTAAGTGTCCTATCCGTGGAGCACCTAGAAGGGGTGCGCCACGCATAATATCTGCGGCGCACCCAATTGGTGCTCCACTGGTATGTTTTCTATTTGTATTTTTTCAAGAATACAGCAGAAATACATAGTATACAGCATAAAAATATACAGTATACAGCAGAAATGCAAAGATATACACATCAGTAACACTAGAATTCACCAAAATACATCAATATGAAGTCAAGTGTCAGAAGACATCAATATAAAGTCAAGTGTCGAAATACATCAAATATGAAGTCAAGTGTCGAATCATTACACAAGTTAAGTACAACTTTGATCATTACATATTATATATGGAGTTACATATCACCTAGACTACTATATGAACGAATAGATCACACCGGCAACGACGATGAGCAAGATCGAGACCATGATCAAGAACTTCATCCGATTCTTTTTCCACATGTGTCTCCTCCACTTGGAGACCGCAAGCTCTCTTGTCTTGTACCCTTTGTAGCAGTTGTCGCTGAAGTTGGTCACCTGTGCCTGGAAGTCCTCCCACTCCTCGTAGACTCCTGGACCCCAACCACTGTACACCACGTACCACTTCGCCATCTCTCTATAGACATGTAGTATATATGTTATGCAACGAAAGGAATGACAAAGTGCAAAAATATGCTTGCATGATCATAAATACTATGGCAAGGATTCATAAGCCTAGAATAAAACATAGCATGGATGATGATCGATCATATATAAGCAAGTCCAACATCGATCGTCAAGGCATTACGAGCCTCGGCAAGTTAAGGTTTACACACACATGTCCAACAATAGTTCGGAAACAACACTAGGATAGTAAATTTTACGATACATCGACCCAACACCGCTAGCTAGCCACAGACATCATGTAGTCCTCGCCAGGAACGGGCGCACGCCCTCTCTCGTCATGAACGTCCTTGTGTCGCGCTGCCTGTCAAGGCGTCCTTCGATCTCGCGGTTAGTCAACGCTACGCCACAATGCATGATCCCGCCGGTTGAGTCGACGTCTTCATGAAGGACTTGCGCGATCTGAGTCTGGATGCGCCAGAAATCTTCCATAAGGTCTGCATCATCGATCGCCGCAAACTTTTCGGCCCATGGTCGAAGATTAGATGGTAGCGCCCTGATCCGCGAATCCCGGACGATCCCCTTCAGGTGATGGAGGGCGTAGAAGACCTCCTTCACACTGCTAGGCGGCTGCTTGACGCATGGAAACTTTGTCTGGTGCATGAAGATATGCTTGCCATTCTTGACTCTCTCGCCACCCTTGGTGAATTTGCCCCCCTTATCGGCGTAGAATTGTAGAGCTTCATCGAGCACACTCTTGATTCGGCCATAGTTCTTCATCGGCTTCGTTTCACTCGATGAGTCAAAGTACGTCGCTTGCGACCACCTTGGGCAAATGGATATGAGTGAGCAGTATATACCTCTGCGCAGCACAATTGAAAAATAAATTGTTGTAAGAGGACAAACCGGAGAATCTAAGAAAGAAGTTTTCACGGCGGTGTTCACTTACTCGGGAAAGCAAGGCAGAAGAATGGAGTCGATGGTCGGGTTCTCCACAAAGATATTCCCAAGGTACTCCTTCACCGTTGCCCGGTCCGCCTCGTTCACCAAGGCAACGTCACGCATGAAGTAGGGGTCTAATATCATGATGCCCTTGGTCTTCTCCCTCTTCGCCTTCAACGCCATATGAAGCGTGTATAGACGGACCAAGTTATAGTCCAGGCGGTTGGAGTGCAGCAGATTATAGATGTCCTCGTACCGCACGAAGAAGATTTCAGCGGGTGATGTATCGACGAAGCCATGGTCCTCCGGCACCTTGATTGTGTAGACCGGGTACCCGGGATTCTTTTCTTGGAGAAGGCGCTCCTCGAGATACTGGATGCTGTCGTGCAAATTCACGATCGCTCCACCCGCGTTGGCGAGCATCTCCTTTGTCAGCATCGGCCGACCCGCTATGTGCCTGGGGAAATCACTGGGCTCTTCTTGCACGCCGTCCTCAGCCCGGAGTATCTTCCTCGGAGACAGCTGGCTCGAAGCCTTCTTGCTCCGGCTATGCTTCCGGCCCTTCTTCTTCTCCTCGACAGGATCTGTGGACTGCAACTTATCCGGCACAGGAGCAGCGGATTTCAGCTGCTCATCGACCACCTTGTGGAGTGTGGTGGGGCTGATAACATTGGCCGGATTGGGTTGTGTGGCTGCGGCTTCCGGAGGCGTCTCCTGAGAACCGTCGCCGAACCGCAGACGCTGCGTGCATGACAGGAGACGACCGGCTTGTTGACCACGGGAGGCTGGATCTCCAAGAGGAGGCATGTAGATTTCTTCATTGGCCCCGATGTCGAGGAAGCCGTCAATTTCATCGCGGGGATCATCGCCGCGGTTGGGTGGAGCGTCGTCCACGTGCTCGGGTGGAGGCGACGGCGTGTGCGCGGCTAGCTGCTGATGCCTCTTAGTGGCGGGGACGAACACTGGTGGCCGTGTCTTTTTAGCGGGGGCAGCCGCGGGGTGCTGATCATCCTTTGCAAGGCGAATCTGTGACTTCGGCCATAGCAAGGGCCAGCCGACGCAACCTCCGAGAGAGTAATGCTCATCGGCTCCATGAGGTTGCATGGGAGGATCAATGCCTTCGCAACCCTTCAAAGGACGCACCAGGGCGACCCTGAACATGCCAGCAGGGATGGGCAAGTTGTGCATCAGGGGGTTCTTCAGTTGGCATATGGTACCCTTGCCTACATCCTTCAGCACGCCGTTCACATAGTGCAGCAAGGTGCAACTAGTGTCCTGCGGGAGAACATGTTGGGCATCATTATCAGATGGTACTCATCAAAAAAGATGGCAGAGTATGAAGTCGAGCCTACGATTAGTTACCTTGGTAAGGGCGTCGAGGTCGGCTAAGGTGGACACGCGAGGCTGCGTGGGCTGCGGTGGAGGCGGTGGCTGCACGTTGGTGTTGGGCGGCGGCCGCGTGTTGGTGTTGGGCTGCGGCGGAGGCGGCGGCCGCGTGTTGGTGTTGGGCTGCGGCGGAGGCGGCGGCCGCGTGTTGGTGTTGGGCACCGGCGCCGGCGCCGGCTGCGCGTTGTTGTTGTCGGCGGCCAACGGGCTCAGCCCCGCGAAGGGGTCTGCCGATGGGTAGGAGGGCGGGGTCACCACGTTCGGCGACACGTGTTGCGCCGAGTTGCTGCCGGACACGCTGGGCACCGGTATCGGCCCAACTCCACCAGCGGCATTCCACGCCGCTAGACCCTCCCACAGTTGAGGAGGAATGACCTGGCACAACCTTGCTTTGAACTTCTCCTCCATCTGCGCCGGCAGCGCGGCCACTTGCCCCTTGAGATCTACAATCTCCAGCCTTTACGCCTCCTCCACCTTGCTTCTTCTCTCCTTTCTAGCCTTTGATTCCTCTTTGAAGTGGACGCCGACTTTCGTGGTCAGCCCAAGGCCGGAAACACGCCCAGCGGACGTCATCTTCTTGTGCTTGGGCCTCTTCTTCATAATATTCGTTGCCCTGTTGAAAGGAGTGTCCCAAGGCTCCGATTGCCCTTGGGTGGAGCAAGCTGCCTCGGCGGCTATTTCAGCTTCCTGCAAAAGGATTCATGAACCCAATTAGAATCATCGGTTCATTATTGATTGCAAATCGACTTGAGATCCGCGGTAAGTTGCTTACCACAAGTTTCTCAAACTCTTACACATCATTCGCTGAGGTTTTGAATTCCTTTGTCTTGGGGCACAGGTAGTAGCGGGCCCGCACAAAGTTCCGGACCTGCGGGTCCGTGAATTTATCGAACATGTTGGGCTTGCCAAGACGAATAAGCTCGGCGTCCTCCTTGTCCCACACTTCCTGGATTCCTCTGTAACCGCCACTTCCAAGACGGTGGTGACCTAAGTTCTGTTCATACATCTTCTTCCCCAACGCCGACAGAGCTTTGAAGGTATCGGTCTCCAACTCCTCCTTGAAAAGAAGATAGTCGTCGTGATCTAGAAGTGGCTCATGCTTCTTGATCTCTTCCCAGCTTTCGTCCTTGTCAATCCGCTTCTTCACCCGGGTTCTCCAGCTAGCCAAGGCCGTGCTCATCTTCGTAAGGGCCTGCTGGTTCACCTTGTTGTCTTTGAGGTTTAGGTTCTTGTACTCCACCGGCAAATCGTATCGCTCGTGAAGCTTCTGTAGTAGGAGCTTGATGACCCACAAGTATAGGGGATCGCAATAGTCTTCGAGGGAAGTATTACCCAAATTTATTGATTCGACACAAGGGGAGCCAAAGAATATATGTAAGCCTTAACAGATGAGTTGTCAATTCACCTGCACCTGGAAACAGTCTCACTCGCAGCGGTTTATCAGTAGCAACAGTTTTATAGCAGTGACAGTAGAAAAACAGTAACAGCAGTAGTAAAATAGCAGCAGTAGAAGTAACGGTTGTAAACAGTAGGAACAAATACTGTAGGCATAGGGATGGATAACGGGCGTTGCATGGATAAGATAATTCATGAAATCAATGAGATACGGGCATTGCAGATAAATAATGGTAAAGCATCCTAGTACAAACAATCATAGGCATGTGTTCCGTATATAGTCGTGCGTGCTCACAAGGAGAAACTTGCACGACATCTTTTGTCCTACCAGCCTGTTGCAGCAGGGCCTCAAGGGAAACTACTGGTAATTAAGGTACTCCTTTTAATAAAGTACCGGAGCAAAGCATTAGCACTCGGTGAACACATGTGATCCTCACATCATAGCCATCCCCTCCGGTTATCCCAATTTCTGTCACTTTGGGGCCTCGGGTTCCGGACAACAATATGTGTATACAACTTGTAGGTAAGACCATAAACAACAAGTATCATCATAGAAATAATAACATGTTCAGATCTGAAATCATGGCACTCCAGCCCATAGTGACAAGCATTAAGCACAACAAGTTGCAACAATGTCGTAGGCACTAAATAAAGATACTAGGCACTATGCCCTATCAATCTCATATCAAATTACATGAATAATCTCATCCAATCCCTACCATCCCCTCACCTACAGCGGGGGAATTACTCACACATGGATGGGAGAATCATGGATGGTCGATGGAGGAGCGTCGGTGGTGATGGTGATGAAGATCTCCTCCGAATCCCCGTCTCGGCAGGGTGCCAGAACGGAGTTTCTGGTTCCGAATCGCGGTTTCTGATGGCGGCGGCGCAGCGGATGTCTATCTGGGAAAAACGCCGTCTCCCCGATCTTAAGTCGTCAGGGGGTATATGTAGGCGAGAGAGGGGGTCGAGAGGTGGCCTGGAGCCACCTCACACAGGGGTGGCGCGGCCAGGGCTGGGCCGCGCCGCCCACGTGTGACGGCTCCTCGAGCCACTTCTCCCTCCGGTCTTCTGGCTCCGTGGGTCTTCTGGTGAAATATGATTTTTGGTGATTTTTCCCGAATTTTTACTGGAAGTTGAATTTCTGCACAAAAACGAGACACCAGAGCAATTCTGCTGAAAACAGCGTCAGTCCGTGTTAGTTGTATTCAAAACACTTAAGTTAGAGGAGAAACAATAGCAAAAGTGTTCGGGAAAGTAGATACGTTTTGGACGTATCAACTCCCCCCAAGCTTAGCTATTTGCTTGTCCTCAAGCAATTCAGTTAACAATTGAGAGCGATAAAAGAAACTTTCACGAACACATTTGCTCATATGATGTATATATACTAACTATGTGATCAAGTACTCAGGCAATTCATAATAAGAAATATGCAACTAATGTCACCTTATAGTCAAGCAAGCTATGAAAGAGTGCCAATGCACTAATAACAAATAACATGTGCATGAGAAGCTACAAGATTGTAATATGCATAAATGATATGAGAAAATGGTATCCCACTTGCCTTTATTCGTAGAGCAAAACATAAATGCTGAGGCACCTCTGAAGTCCAAGGGAAGACTAGAAGTAGAAATATCAAAGATACAAGCATCATAGTTATACCACAATTAACCGTGTTCTGGGACAAGCACATTACACTAAGAATAACAGCTATGCTCTCAAGAAGTGCTTAAAAGTTAGAAGATGGTGACGCAACATAAAAGTAAACGAATGGCCCTTCGCAGAGGGAAGCAGTGATTTAACATGTGCTAGAGCTTTTCATTTGTAAAACAGAGATAAAAGTTTCTTTTGAGAGGTGGTTGTTCTATGTCAACGACTAGCAATGGGGACTTACTATCTTCCATAATAAACAAGTGAGAGCGGTTCCGAGTTCTTTGAAAAATTGGCACATTGGTGCTCTTTTATAAAGCTTTGGCACTCCTCCCCACCTTTTTCCTTTCTCAAACCATGGCTAACCGATTCCATCGGGTGCCCACCAACTTTCACATTTCATTGGAGGAGTGCCTTTTTTTTCTTTCTTTTAGAATTAAGATTATAATGGTCTGACCAGCTCCCTTGCAAAATTAATGACGAGCAGATGAAGCTGCCTAGTCGAGGGGTACTTAATTTAATATGGAAGATAGCAATTCCGACCACTACGTCCCCATGAGCTAAAAACAGTGGCACAAAATGAGAAGTAGTTGAAAGTTTTGAAAGGTAGCACATGAAAATTTACTTGGAATGGCTTACAAATACCATGCATAGGAATTTATAGTGGACTCTTTGGAAGACTTGGTTTTTGGTAATTGGATGCACGAGTAGAGCTCATACTCAGTACAAGTGAAGGCTAGCAAAAGACTGGGAAGCGACAATCGAGAGAGCAATAACTATCATAATCATGCTTGCGATAAAACAAAACTAATATAGGTATAAAAATGATACAAGAACTCTGAGGCAAATTAGATCATCGAGGCTTAATTGACTTTTTGTTCAGTCATATGCATGCATGAGCATGTGCCAAGTCGATTCAAATGGAGCTTTCAGAGGTGGATACCACAATATCATACCATACTATGAATAAAACAATGCATGCAAGCGTCTACATGACATGCTACAGGCTAATAGTAGATTGAAACTAATCATATGAAAGCAAGAACTACAAAGCATCCATTAGATGACATATACCTTACATGAACTGACTAAGCATGTCCACATAGATGAATATATGTACAAAAATGAAAACAAATAGAGTTCATACCAGCCTCTTACCACATCTCGGATTGTCATATGTCGTCATTATTGCTCTTCACTTGTGTGGCTTGAATAATATAAAATGAATACCAAGCTCCAATGGAGTAACGGGAGACTGAACTCTGCACAAACTTTACAAAACCAAAGAAGAACAACAAATATTTTTGGAGTTTTCGATTTTTGAAAGCAAAAGCGGAAGAGAATAGCAACAAAGCAAAATATTTTTGGATTTTTCAAGTAGCAAACTGAAAACAGCAAGTAAAGCAAACCAAAGGTAGAAAAAATAAAGAAACAAATAGAGAGAAACAACAGAAATATTTTTGGTCTTTTTGTGTTTTGGAAGCAATGAAAACAAGAACAAGAATAGTAAAGAAAGCGAAACGTGAATATACAAAGGTCCGACAGAATATGATATGTAGGTGAGTGAATTATCGGCATACCTCCCCCCAAGCTTAGGCTTTTGGCCTAAGTGGAGATCAATGCCAGCTTGGGTAGCTGCTCCAAGCCGGTGGGTCATCATAGGTGTAATCGTACTCCGGTTCTCGCGAAGATGAAGCTGATGGCGCATAATCATAATAAGGCTGTGCATATGGAAAATTCATAGTGTTGGAGGGCTGCCCCGACTCCTCGGCGCCCTCCTCATCGTGCACAGGCGGCGGGTGCTCCTCTACGTACGCATCGAGCTCGCCTTCTGTAAGCGACCATCCATTCCTGCGATCAAGGTTAAACAAAAGAGGTGCAGGCAAACGGATTGATCGTTCAGTCTTTACTACCTTCCAGGTAGTCTTCTTGAAAAGGGTTAGCTCAAATGTTAAATTAATCAAACTGGCGGGAGGAGAAATAAACTTATGTTGAACCATAGTGAAAGGATCGTATGAGCGACTAGAGGGGGGGTGAATAGGAGCTACCCAATAATTTTAATTCTTTTCAAGTTAGGGCTAGACAAGAAGGTAAATTCTCTAGATGTGATACTAAGTGAATTTACCTAGAGTGACAAGCAAGCTAGCAATAACAATATAAGTAAAGGCACAAGTAAAGGATAGAGGTCACCGCAATGAAGACACGAAGACACGAGGATGTATTCCCGTAGTTCCTTCCTTGTTACGGGAAGTACGTCTACGTTGGAGAGGTGTGGTGCCACAAAGGCCACCAACGCCACAAAGGCTCACCCTATTCTCCGGTGAACAAGCCACAAAGGCGAGTTCACGCTCCACTAAGCGATGCCCTTGAAGGCGGCACGACACCTTTACACAAAGTATTGGGGCAAGCTCCACAACTCAATTGGAGGCTCCCAATAGGCCCACCAAGCTCTTACACACAAAGTCAAGCTTGGGGGACGGCTTCTTCCGGCTATAAATCCGATGAATCACACAAGTAACAAGCCCCTCAACAAAGAGAGGGGGGAAATCAAATCGCCTTGGTGGAAGTGTAGATCTAGGTCTTCTCCCTCAAATCCCAAAAGGGCTTTGAGTTCTATTGGCTAGGGAGAGAGATCTTGAGCTTTGAAGCTTTGGAACAATGGTGGAGAGAGAGTGGAAGCCGCAGCCTTCTCTTGAGGAAGAAGAAGGCTTTATATACTCCTCCTCGAAATGTAGCCGTTGCTGGTCGACTAGGGCCGGAGTCTCCGGCCAGGAGGGCCGGAGTCTCCGCCCTAAGTGACTCCAGGGCCGGAGTCTCCGGCCAGAGACAGAAGTCTCCGGCCCAACTCCGGCCTGGTCACTGCATAGACCAGCTCCTTAGCAAACCCTAACCCAGCCAGAGAGACCGGAGTCTCCGGCCACTGGGACCGGAGTCTCCGCCCCACCCGGAGTCTCCGGCCAGAGACAAAAGTCTCCGGCCCAACTCCGGGCAGGTCTCTGCTTAGACCAACTGGGAGGATTGCTAGGGCGATACTCCTAGGCCGGAGTCTCCGGCCACCAGGGCCGGAGTCTCCGCCCTAGAAGTAGCAATAGCAGTACTTCGAGGATCCCCTCTCCACCAATTCCACCTTCGCGAAGCACCCTATAAGACCACTAAGCCCTAACTCCACTACAGGACTACGGGCTTCGATCTTTTCTTCCCTTTTTGGGTGAACCTCCGCGAGATCCTGAATTAACCTAGAAAATCTGCATAACTTAAATAGAATGGTTAATTCACCAAATGTTGTTAACAAACACCAAAATACATTTATTAGGGAAATGCCCTTTCAATCTCCCCCTTTTTGGTGTTTGATGACAACATAAGGATTTGCAAGATATAAACACAATAAAATGAAATATATAGGAAAAGCTCCCCCTACTTGTGTGCACAACACCATTTGCATTTGAACATGAGCCACACAAGTAAGAATCATCACTCCCCCTATATATTTCACAATTATACCAATTGCAAGAAATAATATATGAGACTAACCAATAAGCATATAAGTAAGACTAACAATATAGCTCACATTTTAATAGTCTTACTAAGCAACATAAGAACTTAAGTCTCACACACATAACATACCACACACATTTAAACAGTTCAACACTAAGATAGATGAGACACAACATGAAAGTCCACGAAGTTGTGTCTCGACCAAAGCAAAGCAAACGAAGTGCAAATCCAAATAACCACCCCATGCAAATCCCAACGAAGACATCCTAGTAGAGCTACTTCTCCCCCTTTGGCATCGAGACACCAAAAAGGGAAAAGAGCGATGCTACACGCCCATGAGATCACTCGTCGTCTTCATCCTCGGGCTCGTCCTCGGAACCGGCATTGAAGTCCTCATCTCCTTCTTCAATATCATCAGAAGCCATGGGCTTCTTGCCATGACGCACATTGGAGGTGCCAGAGGTGACCTCCTCAAATGCCTGCCAGTCAGTCAGACCCTTGCTCCACTTGCCATAGCTGTGAGTACCGGAAGAAGAGGAAGAAGGAGGTGATTCCACATAGCCCGGTTGAGATTTCCGAAAGGCCTTGTGAAGAACAGCTTGATTGTCATTGATGTGCTTCTGAGAGATGTAGCTCTCATATTGCTTGTGACGGATGTCCACATTCATGCAAAGCACATTTCTTTGGAACCAATTGAGCTTCTTGTATTCTTGAGAAAACTCATTGGTGGAGCTAGAGCCGGCATTGCTAGCATGCTTCATCCTTGGGCCCCTTCTAGTGGACACACCCTCGGCAAAGGCAACATCATCTTCACCTCTCATTGGAGCAAAAGGTTCCTTGGAGTGACCGGTGGGTTCTTTGCGTTGAAGCTTCACAACCTTGTGATCCACAAGGTTTGCATCGAGAAGAGGAAGGTTGAGTCCTTGAGCACGAATGAGCCTCATGATGAACGGGGCATAGAGAGGAGTCTTCTTGCTGAGAATGCAATCGTTGATTTCCTTGTGAATGAAATCCATCACATCAAGCGGCTCAATAAGTGCGGTCTCTCCTTGGCAATAGACTTCATGAGAGTAGGCCAAGAGATTCACCAAGGCCTTGCGAATAGCATCAAAGTTGCCGGCTTGAGGGGCAATGGAGGCCCGGAATATGCGGAGCAAGATGTTGGACCGTTTGGACAGCCCAAGAGTGCCCCCAATGACAATCTTCTTGTCATCCCCGGTGTAGAGAGGAGCAAGCTTCTTCTTCTCATAGTACTCCCCATCAACATGCATCCTCATGCCACTAGGAGTAGTAGCACCACGGAACTCATACCCAAGGAGAGCAGCAAAGTCCATGAAATTGGAATGACAAACCTCTTCTCCGGTCATCCAAGTCATGGGGATCTCCTCACCCTCTCCAAACACTAAGGTAGCAAAGAACTGTTGGACCAATGTGATGTTGTAGGACTCTTGTATCTTCATGAGTGGATGGAGCCCAAGCTTGCGAGTGATCCACACAGCCTCTCCGAAGTATGCACTGTACTTGGCAAAGTGAGAGAAATCCATCACCGTCTGAGGGCAAACCGGATACTTCTTGAGGGAAGCATAAAATTCCTTCATGATCAGCTCTTGCTCTTTGCGGAAAAAGCAACGGTCACGGGAGTTCCGCGCGAGAGTGTACATATCCCTCTTCCTCATTTCAACAAACTCAGATGCTGATAGCCCTTCCAGAGTCACAAGACTATCAAATTTGACCTTCTTAGCTGCCTCAGCTCGTTCCTCTTCGGCTATCCTTGTCTTGAGCCTCTTAGCATCTCTAGCTTGTTGAGCAATGACCGATCTCTGAGAAAGCTCCCCTGTGGCGGGATTCACAACCAACTTGTCCTTGCTATGGGCTGCCGGCTTCCGAGAACCACCTGCACCTGTGAAAGAGTGAGGAAGATAGCAAGGTTGAGGTGACATGTCCTAGAATCCAAATATAAGCAACTATGCTGTGAAAGAGTGCACATTGGTCTGATCTAGCCGGAGTCTCCGGGGACTCGGGCCGGAGTCTCCGGCCAAAACCGGAGACTTTGCGTCCAGGCCGGAGTCTCCGGCCACAGGGGCCGGAGTCTCCGGCCGGATGCAGGAGCCCGAGCCTAGGAGACCACTTAGACCAAATCGAGTGCAATAACCACAATAAAGTTGCTAAGAAGATGATTGATAGCCACTAGAATGTAGTACACCAATTCAAACTATGGGAAACATGCACATCTCATAGATCTAGATGGAACTAGATGGAGAAGATGAAGAGCACATTTACCGGAGTCCATTGGCGCAAATCGGTCGGTGGGGAGGTTCCCACACCCTCAAGGAACAGATTGGCCGGTGGCACGGCGGATCCCGGGGCTTGGGAGAGCTCCGGGCAGCGATCTTCGAAGAGGGGGCGGCAGGGGGCGAGTGTAGGGCACGGGGGCGAGTGGGGAAGAATGAACCGTTCTTCCCCACCCCGTGCCCTAAGTGATTTTTGAAAACGCCCAGGCCGGAGTCTCCGGTACTTACCCCGGAGTCTCCGGTCCACCGGAGTCTCCGGGCTGTAAGCTCCGGAGTCTCCGGCCCCCCTCGACCAGATCAATATTTATGGTGTGAAGGACATGTCATTTAGAGATAGGTTTGTTTTAGGATGAGATGGGCTTGGGATGGACACATTGTCACTATGTGGTACAACATGCTCATGCTTGCAAACATGCAAACAAAATCAAATAAGACCAAACATGAGCATCTTCCCATAAAATTAAGGCAATAAAGTCAAATGGGAAACTCCTCCACTAGGGAGGTTGGTGACCAAAGGGCCACCATGTATGAGTACAAAGGTATGGCACCGCGAAGATATATCTTGGGCCCAAAACCTAGACTCATCAATTAAGCTCAAAAGTGTCACCACTGACACGATAGAACAATACGCTTACTATCGGCATTATGGGGGGAGGGATAGCCCAATCAATTAGGACCGCACTCCCCCTATATTCATGCCCACATCTAGAACAACACACACATTAGAGTATGGGAGTAAATGCACCTAGCTCAAGCCACATTGCTTGAATCAATGATATTTAGTTCATGCCTCAATTCCCAGAATCTTGCTTCATCAAGAGGCTTTGTGAATATATCGGCAAGTTGCTCATGAGTGCCAACATAAGATAGATCAATTTCTCCTCGGTTGACATGATCCCGAATGAAATGATGACGAATCTCAATATGCTTCGTCTTATTGTGTTGCACCGGGTTGTGAGCGATCTTGATCGCACTTTCATTATCACACAAAAGAGGCACTTTGTCAAAAATGACACCGTAATCCTTCAAAGTTTGCCTCATCCATAAGAGTTGTGCACAACAACTAGCCGCGGCTACATATTCGGCTTCGGTGGTAGAGAGAGACACACAATTTTGTTTCTTAGATGACCAACACACCAAAGACCTTCCAAGAAATTGGCAAGCCCCGGAGGTTGATTTCCGTTCCACTTTGTCTCCCGCCCAATCCGAATCCGAGTAACCTATAAGATCAAAACTTGCTCCTTTTGGATACCAAAGACCAAAGTTAGGGGTATTCACCAAATATTGAAAGATTCTCTTGACCGCCACTAAGTGGCTTTCCTTTGGTGCGGCTTGAAAACGTGCACAAACTCCCACACTTAACATAATGTCCGGTCTAGATGCACAAAGGTAAAGCAAGGAACCAATCATAGATCTATAGAGTTTTTGATCCACTTCTTTACCATTAGGATCGAGATCAAGATTAACCTTTGTTGGCATGGGAGTCTTTGCACCTTTGACTCCAATCATCTCGAACCTCTTGAGCATGTCTTGGGTATATTTGGCTTGGTTCACAAAAGTCCCTCCCTTCAATTGTTTAACTTCAAATCCAAGGAAGAACTCCAACTCCCCCATCATAGACATCTCAAACTTGTTGGTCATGAGCTTGGCAAACTCATTATTGAAAGCTTTGTTAGTAGAACCAAATATAATATCATCAACATATATTTGGCAAATGAAAAGCTCCCCATTGACCTTCTTAGTAAAAAGAGTGGGATCGATCACCCCAATTTCAAAACCACGATCAACCAACAACTCTTTAAGGTGCTCATACCACGCACGTGGGGCTTGTTTGAGGCCATAGAGTGCCTTATCAAGTTTGTAAACGTGGTTAGGAAACTTAGGGTTTTCGAAGCCCGGGGGTTGCTTCACAAAAACCAATTCATTTAAGGGACCGTTGAGAAATGCACTTTTAACATCCATTTGTTGAAGTTTAAAGTTATGATGTGATGCATATGCAAGTAAGATGCGAATGGATTCAAGACGGGCAACGGGAGCGAAAGTTTCACCAAAGTCAATACCCTCGACTTGGGAGAAACCTTGAGCCACCAATCTTGCCTTATTACGAATGACTATGCCATTTGCATCTTGCTTGTTCTTGAAGATCCACTTGGTCCCAATGACATTACGGCAATCTTTAGGCCTTTCTACTAGAGTCCACACATTGTTGCGCTCGAAGTTGTTGAGTTCATCATGCATGGCATCAAGCCAATCCGGATCCTCAAGCGCCTCATAAACTTTCTTGGGTTCTATACAAGAGACAAAAGCATGATGAGAGCAAAAGTTAGAAAGTTGCCTCCTAGTGGAGACACCTTTACGAACACTTCCAACCACATTTTCCAAGGATATGCTTCTTCGTCGTAGAATGGACTCAAGCTTCTTCTCACGGCGAGTGTGAGCCTCAAGAGGAGATTCTTGAGAGACTACTTGATCATCTTCATGATCACTGTTCTGGTCCTCGCCTTGACCAGTAAGTGGATTGCCTTGATCATCAAGTGGACCATAGCCACGGAATTCCGAAGGATCTTCATCAAAGGCTTGATCACCCCCGGAGACTCCGGTATCCATACCCGGAGACTCCGGTATAGGCCGGAGAGTCCGGACCACAGGGGCCGGAGACTCCGGGCAAGATTGCTCGGTGGGATGATCTTGAGGTTGAGGGTGTGCAGCTTGTCTTTGGTCAATGTCCTGTGTGTGTTCAGCAGGTGAAGGCTCCACATGTGTAGAGCATTGTCCTTCTCCTTCGGCCAAAAGGTGTCCCTCAATGGGCCGGAAGAATCCGACACCCATTCTTCTTATGGCTTGGGGAGGAATTTCGTCACCTACATCACGAACACAACTTTGTCCTACAAAGGAACCATTATCCTCATCGAACCTCACATTACAAGTTTCTATAACATGCCCGGTGGACTTGCTATAGATCCTATAGGAATGTGAGTTCGTGGAGTAACCAACAAAGATACCCTCTAATGCTTTAGAATCAAATTTTGACAAACGAACACCTTTCTTGAGGTAGAAACACTTACAACCAAATACCCGGAAGTACATGATGTTAGGCTTTTGCCCGGTAAGAATTTCATATGGAGTCTTGTTCAAGTTCTTGCGGAGATAAAGCCGGTTGGTGGCATGGCATGCGGTATTAATAGCTTCGGCCCAAAAGTTGTATGGAGACTTGAACTCCGCCAACATAGTTCTTGCCGCATCCATGAGAGTACGGTTCTTCCTCTCGGCAACTCCATTTTGTTGCGGGGTGTATGCAGCGGAATATTGATGTTTGATACCCGCATCACTAAGAAACTCATTTAGGGAGTAGTTCTTGAACTCGGTGCCATTGTCACTTCTTATAGTCAATATGGTGGTATTGAATTGATGCTCAACTTCGGTGGCAAAGTCTTTGACGGTTTGTTGGGTCTCACTCTTGAATTCAAAGAAATAAACCCAAGTGTATCTTGAATAGTCATCGACAATTACCAAGCAATATTTCTTGCCACCAAGACTTGCATAAGTGGGAGGTCCAAAGAGATCCATGTGAAGGAGCTCCAAGCACCTCTTGGAAGAGATAATAGTCTTGCTCGGATGACTTGTTTCATGCATCTTTCCTTCAATACATGCCCTACAAACACGATCTTTGGCAAAAGAAACATCCTTTAGTCCGAGTATGTGGCCGTTGGTGTAGAGATTTTGCAAAGCTCTCATATTGACGTGGGCTAACCGGCGATGCCAAAGCCATCCCACGTCGGCCTTAGCAATTAGGCATATCGCGGCCGTAGTGGGTTTCTCCGAAAAGTCCACCACATACAAGCCATTTTCGACATACCCAACAAAGGCAACCTTGAGAGACTTACTCCACATGACGACCACAATATCAACATCAAAATATGTGGCATAGCCCATAGTAGCAAGTTGATGAACGGAAAGTAGATTATAACCAATGGTTTCGACAAGCATGACATTCACTAAGGACACGTCCGGAGTGATCACCACCTTACCGAAACCAAGTACCTGAGAGGATGAATTATCACCATATGAGACCGTGACATTTGAAGTATTGGGCTTTAGATCTTCCACAATATTTTTGCTTCCGGTCATATGGCTTGTGGCACCACTATCAATAATCCATTTTACTCCTCCGGAAGCAATGTCCTACAAGAGATTAATTCTTGGTTTTAGGTCCCCATCTTTGAATGGGTCCTCTTTTGTTAGTCACAAGAATCTTAGGTACCCAAATAGCATATTCAATGAAACCATTATAGGGACCAACATATTTAGCATAGACATCACCATAATAGTCCCTAAGAAGAACATAATGAGGGTTATATTTTCCTGCAAAAGTATTGTGAGAAGGGCCGGAGACTCCGGTCTTTGGGGGCGGAGACTCCGGGGTAGACGAACTAACCGGAGACTCCGGAGACCTTGACCCGGAGACTCCGGTCTCCTCGATTTTCTTCTTTCCATTCAACTCCTCCCACTCCTCCTCGGTGTAACAAATGTCAAAGGGGACATGAGGAGTAGGAGCAGCAGCAGGCTTTGTCTTCTTCTTGTTCTTCTTGTTCTTCTTCTTCTTTGAGGACTCGGCCACCAAACAGAGACCCCCTTTCTTTGAGGACTCGGCAACAAAACCGAGGCCCTCCTTTCCCTTGTACAATCTTTGATTGTTCAAGAGATCATTGAGATTCTTCTCTCCTTGAATGCAAGTGGCAAGGCCCTTAGCAAGATCGGCCTTCAACCTATTGTTCTCCTCAATGATATCACTATGATCACAAATAGAGTTAGAAGAACAAGGAACTTCAATAACTTGCATTGGGGGGACTTTAGATTGTTCAATAGTTAGTTGAATTTGAAGTTGTTCACGAATCTTGGTGAGATGAGAGAATTTGCCCTCCAAAGCCTTGTGAGCTTCTTCAAGCTTCTCAAACTTCTCACGAAGATTATTATGACCAACGTCAAATTCAACTTTCTCCTTTTTAAGCAACTTGACCATAGCGAGAGCATGGTCACGTTCTTTAGTGAGTTTTGACAAGATTAGATTATGAGACTCTTCTAGTCCCAACAATTTCTCCTCTAAAGATACTCTCAAGTTTTGCTCTTCTTCGAGCTCAATTGATAGAGAGCCAATATCATCGGCGGCTAATCTTTCCAACTCCTCCTTCTCCTTGATGGTGTCATGGGCATCACCAAGTTCACACATTAGTGCCTCAACATATATCTTGGTTGGCCCCTTCATGTTAGCAAGAAAATCATCACAAGAAACTAGTTCTTTCTTAATCTTAAGACTACTCACATCATCCAAAGAGGTAGTATTGGAATGTGATGATGAAGGAGTAGGTGATGAGGTTACCTCCGAGGCCTTAGCCATAAGACACTTGTGAGTGGTGATGATGGCGTTCTCATTTAGTGAGTTGAAGAGGGATGTAGGTGGTGTGGAGACAATGGCAATTGCGGCCACTTCTCCATTCTCTTCATCAACGGAGTCATCATCCTCGGACTCGGAGTCATACTCCTCATGAACCACCAATACCCTTTCTCCTTTCTTCTTGTTGTCCTTGTTCCCATGTTTCTTGGATGGGTAGAACTTTGATGACCGGCGCTTGGGGACGAGCCGGCCCTCATTGTCCTCCTTGTTCTCATAAGGACATTCGGCGATGAAGTGCTTGATTCCTCCACAATTGTAGCAATGCCTCACTTTAGAGTCACCACCTTTTCTTGGAAAGGATTTGAACTTGGATCCCTTCGTCTTGTGCTTGTTGGCATCCCAAAAGGCATTTGCATTGAGAGCCAAGTGTTCATGGAGTGCAAACTTGAGATCTTCCGGTGACCAACACTCTTCTTCATATATTTCTTCTTCTCCTTCTCCTTGCTTGGACACCACCTTGGCCTTGAGTGCAAGATTGTGAATTCCTTGTCCGGCAAGAACACGGGCTCTTGTTTCTTCCGCGTTCTTCTTCAAGATAGACAAGGCGGTGAACTCGCAAAGAACTTCATTTGAGGTCATACTCCCAAAATCCGGTCTTGAACGGATTATCTCGGATCGCATGGGTTCTCTTGGGTTGATGGAGGTGATGAACATACGCTTGATATAGTCATCACCATTGTCTTTGCACCCAAACCCGGTCAAGGCCGTTGCAAGAGCCAAGATCCTTTGGTACATCTCATCGGGAGTCTCATTATCACGCATAATGAAATCCCTTTCTTCACTTTTGAGCTCACCAAACTTGGAGGACCGAATACTTTCATTCCCAATGAAGAGCATAGTGAGATAGTCCCATACTTCCTTGGCGGTGTTCAAGTTGTTGATGTGTACCGCATGAGTATCCGGTATGGCTTGTTGAAGTAGATGCTTGGCGGTGGCATTGAGTTGCTCATCAACTTCTTCCCTTCCGGTCAAGTTGAGAGGATCATGAGGAGCAAAACCATTTTGTATGACCCTCCACAAATGAGTAGAAGAGCTAGAAATATGAGATTTCATTAGTCCTTGCCATTTAATAAAATTGCGAGAATCAAGCTTGGGAGGAGATCCCATATTATTAATGTGTGGCATAGGATAATGAACCGGCAAAGGTGAGTAAGTGTTAGGGGGTGGAATGTTAGCACCCATTGCCGGACCAACATTTTCCTTAGGAAGGTCACCTTTATTCTCGGCAGAGGTGGAGCCATTGTTAGGTGGCTTCACCTTAGCCAAGGAGAGTTCCACACTAGGAGTGGTGTTTGGGTCGGTGGGCCCGGAAGGTTTTCTTCCAAAATATTTCTCAAACATAGCCTTCATTTCCAATCTCATAGTGGTTTGCATTGTGTCCAAGGACGCCAAATGCTCCTCACGTGAGATTGAAGAGGAAGAGATAGATGGAGGAGTATCTTCGGGAGGAGGTTCTTTACTCTTATCCCCATCCATGGTCGCTCAAACTCTTAGGCGGTTAAGCCCGAATAAGAGACCACGCTCTGATACCAATTGAAAGGATCGTATGAGCGACTAAAGGGGGGGGGGTGAATAGGAGCTACCCAATAATTTTAATTCTTTTCAAGTTAGGGCTAGACAAGAAGGTAAATTCTCTAGATGTGATACTAAGTGAATTTACCTAGAGTGACAAGCAAGCTAGCAATAACAATATAAGTAAAGGCACAAGTAAAGGATAGAGGTCACCGCAATGAAGACACGAAGACACGAGGATGTATTCCCGTAGTTCCTTCCTTGTTACGGGAAGTACGTCTACGTTGGAGAGGTGTGGTGCCACAAAGGCCACCAACGCCACAAAGGCTCACCCTATTCTCCGGTGAACAAGCCACAAAGGCGAGTTCACGCTCCACTAAGCGATGCCCTTGAAGGCGGCACGACACCTTTACACAAAGTATTGGGGCAAGCTCCACAACTCAATTGGAGGCTCCCAATAGGCCCACCAAGCTCTTACACACAAAGTCAAGCTTGGGGGACGGCTTCTTCCGGCTATAAATCCGATGAATCACACAAGTAACAAGCCCCTCAACAAAGAGAGGGGGGAAATCAAATCGCCTTGGTGGAAGTGTAGATCTAGGTCTTCTCCCTCAAATCCCAAAAGGGCTTTGAGTTCTATTGGCTAGGGAGAGAGATCTTGAGCTTTGAAGCTTTGGAACAATGGTGGAGAGAGAGTGGAAGCCGCAGCCTTCTCTTGAGGAAGAAGAAGGCTTTATATACTCCTCCTCGAAATGTAGCCGTTGCTGGTCGACTAGGGCCGGAGTCTCCGGCCAGGAGGGCCGGAGTCTCCGCCCTAAGTGACTCCAGGGCCGGAGTCTCCGGCCAGAGACAGAAGTCTCCGGCCCAACTCCGGCCTGGTCACTGCATAGACCAGCTCCTTAGCAAACCCTAACCCAGCCAGAGAGACCGGAGTCTCCGGCCACTGGGACCGGAGTCTCCGCCCCACCCGGAGTCTCCGGCCAGAGACAAAAGTCTCCGGCCCAACTCCGGGCAGGTCTCTGCTTAGACCAACTGGGAGGATTGCTAGGGCGATACTCCTAGGCCGGAGTCTCCGGCCACCAGGGCCGGAGTCTCCGCCCTAGAAGTAGCAATAGCAGTACTTCGAGGATCCCCTCTCCACCAATTCCACCTTCGCGAAGCACCCTATAAGACCACTAAGCCCTAACTCCACTACAGGACTACGGGCTTCGATCTTTTCTTCCCTTTTTGGGTGAACCTCCGCGAGATCCTGAATTAACCTAGAAAATCTGCATAACTTAAATAGAATGGTTAATTCACCAAATGTTGTTAACAAACACCAAAATACATTTATTAGGGAAATGCCCTTTCACATAGCATCAAGGTCAAGTTTCTCCTCGGGGAACTGAAAATCTCTAAAATGAGGCAAAACGCCATGAAAAGCTAGCAGGCGAGAAGCTATAAGCCCCCCACAAATTCCCCCTTTCTCACGGTTAATATCAAGACGGAAAGCTATTAAGGCACCCAAATTGTAAGTTCTATCGCGCCTTAAAGCAGCAGCAACAAAAGCTAAATCATGGAGAGACAACTTACTTGCAGACTTCCTAGCAAGAACACATTTGGTAATGAAGAAGGCAAAATATCGGATGGATGGAAAATGAATGTTTCGAATTTTACCACCATCTCCAGTGAAGCTTCTTCCTTGACAAATCTCCTCGTATAATTCTAACAATTGCCTTGGTTGTCCCTTTATCTTCTCAAGCGATCCCCACTGCGGTACTCTGATAACTGTGCAGAAAACATCGAGAGGCAAGTTCACAGATTTATTATAAATTTTATAATGAACCATGGGGTTAGAAGTGGACCAACTAAATCTGAAATCCTGCACCACAGACATTGTTAGTTTAACATATTGGGGAGGTTCACCCTCAACAAAATATTCTAATCCCGCATTGGAAAGCAAGGTTTGAAAATCATGAAGAATTCCAGCAGCACTCAAGAATGCCGAGCATGGATAGAGTGAAGGAAAAACCCTCTCTTCACGGTGAACTTTCATAACATCATGCACTTCTAGATCATGCTGAGAGAGTTGATACACATTCTCCTCCATTTCTGAAATTTTTCAACAAACTCATAAAAAGTGATTTTAAAAACAAGCAAATGTAGGAAACTACTATAGAGGGTTACTAGAGAGCTATCATGCATCAAAATAATCTTCCTAAACAATAGAACAAGCATGCATACTCATTTATACTGTCACCTATAATGCTAAAATACTCAAGAAATACTTTACCAAAAGAAAATCTACTTGGACAAGTGGAGGAGTCACATACCGGAGAGCAAATGATCCAAGTTTCAGCAAAAATGTTGGGCTGAACAAGGAGATCGAAAATCTGGGCGAAGAACAGCAAGAACTCGAGCTTGAGCAAATGGGGCGGTGTTTTTCGGGAGAGAGAAAGAGCAGGGGAAGAAGAGATGAGTGAGGGGCCAGGTGGGGCCCCCTCACACATGGGTGGCGCGGCCAGGGCTGGGCCGCGCCACCTATGTGTGAGGTGGTGTGGCTGCCCCACCTGGTGCCACCCAGGTGTCTCTCTACCCCATTTTTGACATAAAAATTTATAAAGAATTTTCTGGAATTTTTCGAGAAACTTTATTTTCGAGGATTTTTCAGAAATTGGCATATCGATAAAACTCAGGAAAACGAGGATGAAAAGATTTCAAGCAAATCAAAACTAAGCATGCAGCAGCTCTGAGATACTCTTAATCATACAACTAAACTGAAAGAATAAAATTTGATGAAAGTAAATACAAGTGAGGTGGAGTGGATGCGGTGAAAATGAAGTTTTGTTCATATAAATTCACTTTGCTAACAAGGTTGATCAAGTCTTGTTACCAAACTAACTTTATATGAGGCAAAACTTTGCATATCACTTAATGCTTATGTTACCTCAACTTTGATAGGTATAGTCCCAACCATAACAATTTGACATTCTTCCTTGGGCTTTCGCTCTGAACAAATAATTTGACCAACTTTGATGGTCTCAACATGCCTGATTGAATTTAGAGCATTCCTCCTATCAATCTTCTTGGGAAAATAAACTGTGTATTCTTTATCATTAACATTAAAAGTGACTTTTCCTTGATTGCAATTGATAACATCACCTGCAGTGTTTAGAAAAGGTCTCCCAAGAATAATAGACATGTTATCATCTTCAGGCATTTCTAACACAACAAAATCAGTTAATATTAAACAACTGTTAGCAACTTGAACAGGAACATTCTCACATATACCAATAGGAATAGTAGTAGACTTATCAGCCATCTGCAAAGATATATCAGTTGATACCAATTTTTCTAGATCAAGTCTCTTATAGAGAGAAAAAGGCATGACACTAACTCCAGCTCCTAAATCACATAAAGCAGTTCTAACATAGTTGTTTTTAATGGAGCAAGGAATAGTTGGTATACCTGGATCTCCAAGCTTCTCTGGAACTTTACCATCAAAAGAATAATTAGCAAGTAAAGTAGAAATTTCCTCACTAGGAATTTTCCTTTTGTTAGTGACAATATCTTTCATATACTTTGCATAAGGAGGCATTCTAATAGCATCAGTCAAATGAATTTGCAAAAATAAAGGTCTCATCCATTCACAAAACCTGTTGTAGTGTTCTTCTTCCTTGGACTTGTGTTTCTTACTAGGAAAAGGCATTGGCTTCTGTACCCAAGGTTCCCTCTCCTTACCATGTTTGTTGGCAATGAAGTCTTCTTTGGTCTACTTTGTCTTTTTATTACTCTTTTCCGGTTCTTCCTCAGCTTCTCCTTTATCTTCTTCTTTATCTTCTTCTTTATCTGGAGCATCTCCTGGTTCTGTTTCAGCATCAGAAATAGAAACACTGTTAGGATCTTTACCTGCATCAGAAGATTCTGTAGTAGTTTTATGCTTCTTCTTCTTCTTGGGAGGAATATCATCACTTGAAATGCGTTGAGAATCTTGCTCAACCCTCTTAGGATGTCCTTCAGGATATAATGGGTCTTGAGTAGCAGCACCACTTCTTGTGCGTATTTCACATGCTTGCTTCTCTCTTGCAGCATTAACTAGCAGATCTTGCTGCAGTTTAGTAAGCTGATCAATTTGTGTTTGAATCATTTGAAAATGTTTAGCAAGTATCTTCACATCATTGGCGGTTCTCTCCACAATATCCTGCATCTTGTTAATAACTCTAGAATTCTCCAACAGATGATTATGCACCATTCTATTAAAATTTTCTTGCTTAACAATAAAATTATCAAACTCATCTAAGCATTGATCAGGAGGTTTAGTGTAAGGAATATCTCTTTCATCAAAGCGTTGGAGAGAGTGTACCTCAATAGTAGATGAGCGAGGGATTGGCTTACATAATTCTTCAATAGGAGGTAGATTCTTCACATCTTCGGCCTTAATACCTTTCTCCTTAAGAACTTTCTTAGCCTCCTTCATAACTTTATCATTTAATTCAATCATCCCTCTCTTCTTCGGTGTAGGCTCTGTAGATGGTGCAGGAGTTGATGCTGGTGTCGGCTCAACTAAAGTCCAATCATCATGATTCCGGCTTATTTTAGCCATTAACTCCTCTGCTTCAGCCGGAGTTCTTTTCCTGAAAACACAACCAGCACAACTATCCAAATATGACTTAGATTCATCCGTTAGTCCATTATAAAATATATCAAGGAGTTCATTCTTAGGCAATGGTTCTTTAGGTAAAGCTCTAATTAAAGAACAAAACCTTGTCCAAGATTCAGGCAATTTCTCTCCTTTTCCCTGTTCAAAATCAAAGATTTTCTGCACAGCAGCATGTTGAGCACTAGCGGGAAAATATTTCTGAAAGAAAGCATTAGCCAAAGCAATAGGACTAGTAAGGGATCCAGGAGACAAGCTATTAAACCAAATTTTAGCAGCATCTTTCAATGAAAAAGGAAAAATCTTAGCAACAAAGTAAGTGCGGAGCTTAATATCATCAGAAAACAAATTACTCAAAGTAGAAAGCTCATTCATGTGCTCCATAGCACTCTCATCTTTAGTACCACAAAAGGGAGTTTTCTCAACAATAGATATGTAAGATAAATCCAAAGAGAAATCATAATCCTTGTCTCTAATATTGATAGGAGAAGCAGCAAACTTAGGATCAGGAGACAAATTATATCTAACAGAACGTTTAGCAAGAAGCTCTTTAATATTACCTGCATCACGAGCAGCACGTGCTTCTGCAATAAAATCATCATTAAGCTCAATATAAGCATCATCATCATAATCCTCACTAGGACATTCCCTAGACTCAGGTGAACTAACAGGTGTAACAGTGGTGTTTCCCAACTTAGCTCTAGCAATAGTAGCTTCTAAAAAGGAACCTAGTGAACCTCTCTCATCAAGCACAGTAGAAGCATCATCTAAATTATCAGTGGCACTTTCAATCTCAGCAGAAGTAGTAGCAGTAACGTGTGGGTGTGGTGGTGTAAGCAACTTACTCATAACAGAAGGTGAGTCAAGAGCAACAGAGGTGTTGAGAGTCGTACCTCTTCTTGTAGTGGATGGCAATATAGGAACTTTTCCATCACGAGGTTTACCCATGATGAAAGGATTGCAGCGAACAATATGAATACCAAGTGAACTCACAGATAAAGCTATGTTCCCCGGCAACGACGCCAGAAAATAGTCTTGATGACCCACAAGTATAGGGGATCGCAACAGTCTTCGAGGGAAGTATTACCCAAATTTATTGATTCGACACAAGGGGAGCCAAAGAATATATGTAAGCCTTAACAGATGAGTTGTCAATTCACTTGCACCTGGAAACAGTCTCACTCGCAGCGGTTTATCAGTAGCAACAGTTTTATAGCAGTGACAGTAGGAAAACAGTAACAACAGTAGTAAAATAGCAGCAGTAGAAGTAACGGTTGTAAACAGTAGGAACAAATACTGTAGGCATAGGGATGGATAACGGGCGTTGCATGGATAAGATAATTCATGAAATCAATGAGATACGGGCATTGCAGATAAATAATGGTAAAGCATCCTAGTACAAACAATCATAGGCATGTGTTCCGTATATAGTCGTGCGTGCTCACAAGGAGAAACTTGCACGACATCTTTTGTCCTACCAGCCTGTTGCAGCAGGGCCTCAAGGGAAACTACTGGTAATTAAGGTACTCCTTTTAATAAAGTACCGGAGCAAAGCATTAGCACTCGGTGAACACATGTGATCCTCACATCATAGCCATCCCCTCCGGTTATCCCAATTTCTGTCACTTTGGGGCCTCGGGTTCCGGACAACAATATGTGTATACAACTTGTAGGTAAGACCATAAACAACAAGTATCATCATAGAAATAATAACATGTTTAGATCTGAAATCATGGCACTCGGGCCCAAAGTGACAAGCATTAAGCACAACAAGTTGCAACAATGTCGTAGGCACTAAATAAAGATACTAGGCACTATGCCCTATCAATCTCATATCAAATTACATGAATAATCTCATCCAATCCCTACCATCCCCTCACCTACAGCGGGGGAATTACTCACACATGGATGGGGGAATCATGGATGGTCGATGGAGGAGCGTCGGTGGTGATGGTGATGAAGATCTCCTCCGAATCCCCGTCCCGGCAGGGTGCCAGAACGGAGTTTCTGGTTCCGAATCGCGGTTTCTGATGGCGGCGGCGCAGCGGAAGTCTATCTGGGAAAAACGCCGTCTCCCCGATCTTAAGTCGTTAGGGGGTATATGTAGGCGAGAGAGGGGGTCGAGAGGTGGCCTGGAGCCACCTCACACAGGGGTGGCGCGGCCAGGGCTGGGCCGCGCCGCCCACGTGTGACGGCTCCTCGAGCCACTTCTCCCTCCGGTCTTCTGGCTCCGTGGGTCTTCTGGTGAAATATGATTTTTGGTGATTTTTCCCGAATTTTTACTGGAAGTTGAATTTCTGCACAAAAACGAGACACCAGAGCAATTCTGCTGAAAACAGCGTCAGTCCGTGTTAGCTATATTCAAAACACTTAAGTTAGAGGAGAAACAATAGCAAAAGTGTTCGGGAAAGTAGATACGTTTTGGACATATCAGAGCTGCACAAGATGCACATTGCCAGGATCTCGGAGGTTCCTCGTGTTGATCGTCACGGTCTCCCGCACGATGCAACCGATCTGCGTCCCGTATCCCGTGGCAAGGGCTTTAGGCTCCACGGGTACGCCGTTTTCATTCACGGCGGTGAAATCCTCGCGTTTTGTGCCAAGCGTCGGCGGGTTCCGATCCTTCCTGATGGCCTTCTTCTTCTTAGCAGCCGGGGCAGATCCACCATCGGTGGTGTCATCCTCGGCGCCATCGGTGCGCTCGCCGCCAGCATCGGTGGTGGCATCGGAGTCTCCGTCTTCTTCTCCACCCTCGGAGTCTCCGTCTCTACCCTCAGAGTCTTCGTCTCCACCCTGATCATCTCCACCTCCGTCTCTGTCCATGACATCTATTTCCTTCTCCTCGGCCGCCCTCTGGGATTGCATCCAAAACGGCAAGTTGGCCGCCCGGGCTTGTTCTTCGACACTCATTTGGTTAGAAGGGCCAGCGCCGTCATTGACGTGTCCGGTTGACATGTTTGCACTAAACAAAAGGAGAAAAATGTTTAGTACAACAAAAAATCGATCGGAAAATTGGACAGCACCTCCCCTATAAATGGCTACCTAGGAGTGCCTATTTCTCACCGAAACAGAAATCAATCAACATTTCGGGAGTAATAGGCACTCATTTTCAAAAACCTGTAAACAATTAACACAAAAAAAACACAAAATGTGCCTTTCCAACACACAATTGTCGACAACATGTCGACAACATGCTCACAGATTCATCATCAAAGATTCATCATCACAGTAAACATCATCACAGTAAGTAGCCAGCAACATATACTTACATGTATAAAAAGTTCACAGTAAGTAGCCAGCAACATACACTTACATGTATAAAAAGTTCACAGTAGAAAGTTCACAGTAAGTTGTGCAAGTTCACAGTAAATAGCTAACAGTAGAACAACAATTCTAATGTGAGGTCTTGTAAAACGGGAGTGCGGACTTAAGTATCATTATCACCTGGCTGCTACTTACATTAGTTATAGAACTACAATTTGTTCTAGCCCTATATTTAGTGTTCACAAACATCCATTAGATAATGTTTTTCTCTTAATTATCTGCTAAAATAAAAATAGCTCAAGAACAGTAGCATTTTCTGAATGCACATTATGATATTATTTGTCCTCTATCAAGAACAGTAGCATAGCTTGCTCTGTTGAAATAAACTAGTTACTGTTAGTGCTAGGTTCAGTTTCATCAGTTAAAAACACTTAGCCGTTTTCTTTTCTGTTAGCAAGCAGTTAGGCTCCGTGCGTTATGTGCGTCGTGAGCAGGTCAGCAAGTAAGTTGCGCTGCACAAAACTCTTTCTTTTTTCTTCTACCTCGAGAACTACTGAAATTGGGAAATCGACCAAGAATTTCTAAAAATGTTAGCTTAATCAGAAATTTCCTGCAGCTACCCAAATACCCAAATCGCCAAGCTGCAGCATGCCTACTGCGGTTGGCGGCCGTCGTAGGAGGAGGCGAGCACGAAGCGTGAGGCGAAGAAGAAGCGGGGAAGAAGCGGGGCGTACCTCCTGCTTGACGCCGAGGTGTCGGGGAAGAAGCAGGGCGTGGCCGTCGGCCCTGCCCGCGAGCAGGAGAGAGAACACGGGGAAGAAGAGGAGCGCGGCCGTCATCGAGGAATAAGCGGGGCGCGGCCGGTCGTCGTCGGGGAAGAAGAGGGGCGGCGGCTCCGGGCAGAAGAAGAGGGGCGGCGGCTGTCGTCGTCGACGGGGAAGAAGAGGGGCGGCGGCGCTGTCTAGCTAGGATTTTGGCCGGGGGGATCGAAGAGTGAGGCGCGTGTGGGAGAGAAAAAGGCCGGGGCGAAACGTTTTACCCTAAGTGTAAGATATGCGTGGCGCACCCCTCAGAGGTGCGCTACGGTTAAGTTATGCGTGGCGCACCACAGCGAGGTGCGCCACGCAAGTCGATGTATACTTCAAAAGTAGCCGAACTCCCATCTAAACAACAACCTCCACCTAGCCTAGTGGTTCTGGCCGCCGGTTCGCGCGCTGGCTGTTTGGGAGAGGTGAGGTTCGAACCCTGGACCTCCCACCCTTTTTTGTTTTTACAAAAACTGTATTTCACAAAGTTTAAAATTACTATATTGCAATAAATAATATTTGCTTATTCTAAAAATAATAATTTTTAAATAGTACCAGTTATATCATATATATGATCAGAGAAATGCATAGGAGCTCCCGGGTACTACACACCCCATACTTGAAAATAATAATTAAAAAGGTTTTAAAAATAAAAAAATGAAATCAAAGATGAATACCGGTATTGTACTTATAAAAATATTACCCTAGGAAATTACTTTTATTTTATCCTGAATTTATTTTAATTTTTTTCAAGTATGAGGGTGTGTAGCACCCGAGAGCCAAAAGTCTGTTTTATATATGATCATTGTTATAAAAAAACAAAAATCATTTATATCCGTGGCGCACCTCAAAGTGGTGCTCCACGGATATGTCTGCCACCTTTCCAGAGGGTGGGCCCACACATATCCGTGGCGCACGTATATGTGGTGCGCCACGGGTATGCACATTATGCGTGGCGCACCCCAAATGCATGCGCCACGGATATGGGGGCCTGACACCCCAGGCCCTGGTGCTCGGTGGGGCCCACTTATCCATGGCGCATCCTTTCCACAGTGCGCCACGGGTAAGATGATATCTGTGGAGCACCTGTATTTGGTGCGCCACAGATACTTATCCGTGGAGCACCAAAACTTAGTGCTCCACAGATAATGGGCCCATAGATAAGGGTTTTCCTAATAGTGCTAGCTTAACATCAACTCCGTCGTGCCCAACAGCACTAAGGTAATCCTCATCCACCGGTACCATATATGACAACTGAGATTGATCACTAGTTGTTGATTGTCTAATCCTCATCCACTAGTACCATATTTAACAACAGAGGTAGTTTAAACAAATATCAACCTTTTGTAGTGTAAACAAACAGCAACCTTTTGATTGTTTTTGATATACTAATTTCATTACTTTTATTTACATGTTACTGTAAATGCTAATAAGGTACATAGTCTTGCAAAACTAGGCACTCCGAGGTCTAGACTGTTTAGTTTTATTGATTTAATATATTGAACTTCGTTACTTCCTGACTGTTTAGTGGCAATGTATGTTGCGTGCAAAAACTTTGCTGAAACTATCATAGAGTTCATTAGGTTATGTTTATATAATTTAGGCCTAAAATTAGTTGTCTTATCCGGTAAAATTGTAACAGTGATATTATCTACATGTAATTGTACTGCGTGTATTCATGCTGTCAAGATAGATATTGATGCAGGCTTATTTCTGTACTCTTTTATGCTAGTACATTCCCAGCCGAAGTGGAGAAGCAAAGTCTATGTTCTTAATTAACAAAGTTGCCAAAAATGATGTAATCAGGAATACTACTTGCACCCTGAGTCCCAGCTGGTCTGCTGCGACCACAAGTGAGCGTGCCTGCAAGGAACAGGACCCTGGCTTTGAAGCAATGGGACAGGAGCTCTGGTAGTGGCCGTGCTCCGACCGAGGGCGATCTGGCATCAACAAAGCTGGCTGCAGCAAGAGACCCGACCAGGTCACGAGAGCAGCCGGCAAAGATACCCTCCGCCGCTGACCCGGTCCGGGACCCGACAAGCGGAAACAGCTGATGCCAGTCCTGCATGGATGCGGGCCCCACCGCCTCGGTCGTATGCGGCTTTGCATGCAGCATGCAACGATGGCTCCCATCTCAGGGTGCAGATGGACACGGACGTCCGTATAATTGTCTGTCCACGTCCGTAAAAAATGTCTAAACGGCGTCGCGGATGGGCCGTGTAATTTTGACGGACTGACGGATCGAGCCCGCTGAGCCTGTTAGGCAGTAGGCATCCGCTACGAAGAAAGCAACGAGCTTATACAGGATAGGGCACGCCGCCTCGCCGTTCGCCATGGCTGGGCCGGCGCCGACCTTCCCCCACCCTGCTCACCGCCGACCAGCGCCTCCCATCCACCTCGCTCGTCTGTGACCAGTACCTCCCCTCGACAGTTGCCTCATCCCATGCAGACAGAGATGGACTTGACGATGGAGGAGAAGAATCTGCCGGAGATGAGGAGGAATCAGATAGATGAAGAGGAGGCGGAGGTGGGGAAGATTCGGAAGGAGGAGGAGGCGGCGGAGGTGAGGAAGAATCAGGCAGAGGAAGAGGATGATGAGATGGGAAAGGATCTGGCAGAGGATGAAAAGAATCCAACGGAATAGGTGCTTTCTTTCATCCCATTAATTCAGCTATTTTCTTGGTATCTGAAGTTAACTGAATGTGCGTGTGCACTATATGCTTCAACTTTGATTCAGCGATCTAGACCAAATCATCTAGTTATACTCAGGTGGGGTTTTGAAGTTAACTGAATTTGGCAGGGACACTTTGTTTCAGAAAGTGCACTGAATTCAGTTGCTTCATTTTGATACCACCAAAATACTCACTTATGCGCAAGAGCAGTAGGATGTGAGCTCTTTGCCTCTTTTTTTTCCACCGTTGACCCAAAGACTCTAGTTCCCAGCCAAACAAAATGACTTAGTTCTCTACTGTTTTCAAATGTCTCTTTACTTGACACCGTATCCTATTCAGAAATAAGTGTTGCTCTGCGCCATACAAAGTATTGGTTCAGAACTCCCAGCCAAACAAAATGACTTAGTTCTCTACCGTTCCTAGCCTTTCATATTCTGTTGTTCCCAGCGTTCCATTATATCGGAGCCTTTTAAGATGGCTGTTTTCAGCCTTTCATTTTCTGCTCTGGCTGCTGCTGGTCCTCGTCGCTGCTCGCTGCGCTGGAGTAGGGATATGATCCTGCTAAAAAATGGGTATCCTGATCATGATTTCCTCGGCAAAAGGATTTTGACATATTGGGATGGTGGGAAATGCACAGTCCTAAGTACCCAGTCCTATCTTGCATTGCTCGTGATGTGCTGGCCATTCAAGCATCAACTGTGGCTTCAGAGTCTTCTTTTAGCGCCGGTGGAAGAATCATTAGTGATCATAGGACTAGGCTAAAGAGCGACACGGTCGAGGGGTTCATATGCCTCCAAGATTGGCTAAAGGCTGCTGGTAAGTTTTTCTACTATTGAGTATTAGAACAAAAAAAATCAACTTTGATACTAACTTAATGATCTGTCAATCCTTTAGACCCTAAACAAACCAATAAAGATGTTGAAGAGGAAGAATACTTGGTGAGTTGGGAAGCTAGTACTGAAAATTAGTAAATAACTCATATTAATGTCTTTATCTCACATGTCTTAATCTACCTAGCAGGTATTCTACAAAGCAAGCAAGTGCCAGGAAGAGCATCGTGCTCACTCGCGCTCCTCTGCGCCATCCTCATCGCCCCTCTCCTCTCCTCCTCCACCGCCGCGTCCGGCGCGCACAAGAGTCCCGACGTCAAGAGGTTCGCCGTCTCCCTCGACCTCTACAACCAAGGGTCCATGTGAGTGATATATTCTTCCATTCTCCGGTTGGGTGCTTTATAAACCCACAACGTCCAGAAACTTTTGAGTTCGGTCCTCATTCAGTAACAACTAACAAGCACTGATGTGCTTAATTATAACATCTTGTGGAAGCATACTTTGTTTATTTGCTCCCTGTTTACACATTTTCAGATGGCCATTGTGTTTCAGTCACTTTTTTTCCGAGTTGATTATGTCCTGTTTTGCATATGTACTCTGTAACAAAAACAGAGTTTCTAGATAACCTGAATTTTGAGTGCGCTGCAACTTAGTGATACTTGATTGTTGAATTAGCGGCAGGATGTTAGCTAAATATGCTGTATTATTGTTGAGTTTGAGTGTGTACATGTTCATATCTTTATCGAAATGCAAGTTATTTAGTTTCAGCTAAAATATTTTTATCACAATACTAAGTGGATCTGTTTTCAATTTGTTTATTTTTTGCAGTGCACTGCAACCCTAAGTGACACTCGATTGTCAAAGTTACAGAAGTCATGTGCTCCAAGTGATCTTCGTTTTGATGCTTACAGGAACTGAGTGAGCTAGCTCGCTGATGATAACCAAGAAACTCATGACTTGCATGCCACATGACTTGGACCGAATGACTTGGCAAGTATTTGGCGGCTTTGGCCAGGCCTGGCATAGGATAGCTTTTCCCCTCGCTCTCTCTCGGTTGTAAGATTTAAATTCTGAGGTCGCATCCTGTAACCCTCCGTAGAATTCGGTGAGATATACTTTGAATTGCAATTTTGACTAAAGAAGCTTTTGATTAAAGAGGCTGATGATTTGTGTAGGTTGCATTTAGGGAGATACAATACAACGAATGATGATTAGTGAGTTATGTATCTGAAGTTCTGAACTATTGTAGCAAGTAATAATTCAGCTACTGCTTACTAGAGTACTGGTTTGTATTTGATATATACGAGTTAAGTGCAACAAGATGATGATAATTGGAAGAATTTATTGTATTTCTTTATAGTCCATGCCAGAGTATGTACACTGAAGTATAAATTCTGTGTATGATTTTGTATACATAAGATAGAGTATGCAGTCTAAAATGGTGATCAGACTAGACTGGTGGACAGACGCTAAGCTAGTTTAGTGCATAGATCACGTATACAAGCTGCTGACTAAAGAAGTTACGTATACAAGCTAGCGCTAGCTAGCGTGCATCGGCACGTCCGCATTGTCCGGTGGACATCGTGGACAGCTGAACGCGATTAGGGCATCTACAATGGGACGCTTAGGGGGAGCGCTAGGGTCCTAATCCTTGCAGTTATGTTTAATTCCCGGTGAAAGCTAGGATTCTGGCTGGCGTCGCTGCTACAAGTTGCGTCGGCGCTAAGGCCTCTTTTCTTCAGGACGAGGTAGTTTGACGAGGCCCGATAGCTTCACCCAGGCGTCTAAATAAGCGCTTGGCATTGCAACTACAGACGCTTAGCTAATAATCCAGATTTGTTGTATTATTATTATTTCCATAAGCGCCCAGATTAGCGCCTAGGATTGTACATGCCCTTACACGGACTCCACGGACACCTAAAATATTCTTCACGGCTTTGTGGGCAGACGCAACGGACACCGCGGATACGTCCGTCTGCATCATGACTCCCATCTTTGGCTGCTACCGGATCACGGACGCCGTGCGCCGCCGCCGCAGTCCCGCCCGCTGAGCCATCGCCATTGCCGACGACGCTAACTCACAATTAAACCTGCTGCACAGTTTGATGCCACTTTAATTATGCTTACGATAATATTAATATTGGTTATGGCAAAACTGTGATACTGAAATTGACATGCACAACATGCCAGCCCTTCAAGCCGATGAGGAAGCCTGAACCTTTTTTTTTAATGGGGAAGAAGCTCCAAGATCCCGGAAGCTGTATTAAGCAGGTAAACACATACATGAATAACCACTTGGTCCTTAACATCACAAGAAAGGCCGCATATTCTTTTTTTTTAAACCGTAATCATGTCATTCTTCTCTGTTGTTGCTGCTCTAGCAAGACATCGACACGCGGCCACCATCGACGACACCATGCAGGGACTACGCCACGTGGGCTGCCTTCTGCACGGAGCGCCGGGCTATGACCAAAGATTAGGGGTGTAAACGGATCGGATCGGATCGGATCGGATTTTGCCTTTACCATATCCTCTACCATGTGTTTTCAACGGAGCGGAGCGGATAGTGATTGGATGCGGATTCGGAAACGGATTTATAAGATGGCGGATTCGAAACGAAAATGGAACGGACTCGGAGCGGAAAGAAAACTAATCAGATCGATACTGTTTAAAAGTAGTTAGTAAGCATACAACCAAAAATAAATAGAATACATATGACAACACGATAAAAGGAATAAATATAACATGAGTAATAATATACACACAAGACCTAAGGTATAATAATATACACACAAGACCTAAGGTAATATCTACACATATTTGAGTAGCCTAGTAGCCAAATAAACATGGTACAATGAATATGTAAGTGAGTTGAATGATTAATAACTACAAGTTATGCTATATTGTCTTAAACTTTTTGGAAAAAATCGGATTATTCGGTAAAATACCATCAGATTATCCTAATTAATTTTCGGATAATCCATATTTGATGCTATTTTGCATACCATATCCTATACCGTATCCGGGTGTCCAGTTCGGAATCGGATATCCTTATCCGTCGGATTACTATATACCGGATATGGATTCTTAAATACGGATTTGGTACGGAAATTATCCTATCCGTTTACATCCCTACCAAAGATCCTCCGATCCGCATCGGCTCTATGGCTTGGAGGAAGAAAAAATTGAGGTGCCAACAAACCGCAAAGCGTACTGGCCCCGGGAGGCCACCGATAACGTCAAGTCGTCAGCGGACTTGTCCTCCATGAATGAACTCCATATAATAACCTAATAAGCAGGCTATAGCATTTGCCATATCACTAAAATATAAAAGAGAGAGAAATCAAGGGAGAGAGGCAAGGGGGGCTTTCTGTATAGCCTGCATGTAGCCGGCTGTAGCATAGCATAGGAGGAAATGAGGCTGCATGTTACTGAGGCCCAATAGTATGTATGTATTAGACCAAAAAAATACTGAATCCCTTTTGATGGATGTGATACAGGTGCTATGGTCCGTCTAATGGCTATTGTATCACTTCGTAAAACTGCGCAAGCCGCCGTCGCATATACAAGGTATTGGCAGTACCAAGGTCAGGTACGGTGTTGATAGAGCAAAGTCAACCCATTATAAACATTTAGAATATACTTGTAGCGTTTTAAATTATTTTTAAGTTAGGTTAACCTAACCACTGGTTAAACGGGAACCAGGTCCCAATCATGCTCACAAGTTCGGTCAAATTTGATCTAGGTATACATGTATGTAGATGATTTTTCAGTATAAGTTTGCTAATTTTGAAAAAAACAACTACGGCAATTAATTTGAAATAGAAAGAGAGTAGAAATCAAGTAAGACATGAATGTGATACAGCTCGATGTAATAGTTTCACGTAAACATATTTTAATTTGGGTCCTCAAAACCCAGTTTACATGAGCATGATTTTTAGAAGTATTAAAAATGATAAGTTTTACATTTATTTGAACTAATCGGGAATTCTGTTTACCCGTAGCAACCCAGAGGTATTGTGCTAGTACTACATAAAGTCCACTAAGAGCGAATCTAATAGCCAACCTATTGTATGAGTAGACTTTATGATAGCTATAGGTGACATGACATTGAGTCAAAAAAAAGTGACATGACATGGACTCTATGCAGCGGCCTCTCTTATTAATCTTGTTCGAGCTTCACCATCCTTTCCCCAAGTTCCCGCCTCCAACTTCACCCCCCACCTTTCACCTCCATGGCTAAAAAGTCGATCAGACGAAGGAGCAGAGGGAGCTCTGACCTTGACCTCCAGATCTGGAGGCTACCCTTCGAGCTTATTCAGCATAGGCGAGGCAGTCAAGGTTCTTCCCATCTCCGGCCCCGACCTCTATAGCGCCATGGAAAGGAGCGGCACCACCGCCAGCCAATAGACATAGCTCGGTTGCATTAGTGACCTTGATCTCCTCGGCATAAGGCCAGGCTCCACTAGGGGAACAAACTAATCCTAAACTACCATATGTATAGGAGGCCAGCCTCTCCTCTCCCGGTAACTATGGCTGGTGAGGCCACCGGAGATGGGGGAGAGGGGAGCCACCAAGGGAGGGTTTGACGAGAGAGGGGAGGAGGAATAACTATCCTTTGAGGCCAGGTTCAGATGGTAGATCCTAGGAAGTTGGAACCAGGTGTGCCCTTAATGTAAGGCTGCTCATAGTGGAGAGTATCATAAGCTAGTATCATGCATATGATACTACACTATGATATTATCTCTATAATGTATTGTATCATGTAGTAGTATTATAGTCTCATTGTATTTATTGTTTTGTAGAATCTCAATGTAAAATTGTGTACAAGATCTATTTAAAATTAAAATTTTTATTTTTACGTGCTATGATACAGTATCTACCTATGACATATCAGCTTTTTGTATGCATGTACTGCATGATACTAGCTATAATACTCCCACTATCGGTAGCCTAAGGATGAGCCATTTTGGGTACTTCTTCCGTTCACTATTCTAACATCTTTTGATATTTTAACATAGACTAGATATGTAGGGAACTGAGTGAACCTATACACTAAACCTTCTCTAGATATATGCATCTTCGAAGAAAAAAACCTAAAAGATCTTATGTTTAGTTCATATATGGCAGTGGCCACAGCAGTTGAGATTGCCGTTCTGTTGTTTATTGCAGTGGCTATGGATATTATTGCTTACTCTTGTTCCTGGTCTATGCTCATGTTTCTGATCTGCGCTCTTGTCGTTTGTGTTTTTTGTGTTGAAGCCTTTGGTTATTCTATGATCACTAGACTACCTCGATGTTCTATGATTTCATCCGATAGCAAGTCTGAATTGCTGTAGTGGTAGGAGACTATTGACACAAGGCTTTTTTAAAAATTATCATCAATCTTTTTTTTTGCACTCTATAACAACTTTTTGCAAGGTACAATTCTCTAAATCCTGCAGTGACAGTAGCTCTCTCCACTGAATATAAGAGATGACCAAAATGAAATAAACATAGAACTTCAGATCATATTGCAGGATTGGACTAGTCCTTGGCCCTCTTCTGCATTCAACTGTGATATGCGAGATACAGGGAATAACAAAACGTCTAGCACAGCGAGCTAGCGCTGATACCAGAAATCATCTTTTGTGGTAATGATCTCCAGCTAAGCTAGATAGCACTGTCTCTCTTCGTCTGCTCTCTCGGAAGAAACTAAACGAATGAACGTCCCCGTGAAACTATGTGGGTATAGCGAAGTGACAAACAAAATAAGATATTGCTAGCATTAGAGATTAGGCTCCCTTTATCTTAAATTTTGCATTTTGGCCGGAGACCCGTCACCCGTCCCATACGCTCAGTTGTCATTTTGGTCTTCTGCTGAAGTGGGGACGCCACCTAGGATCAAGTAGATCAAGCTTGTTCCAATGGACCCCAAAGACTTGTTCTCAGGTACAGACAGCCTTTCCTACTAACCATGCTAATTATTCTTTCCACCAGGAAAATCTCTTTCGCTACAGAAGCAGAGAACAGTTTTCAGTACGTAACTACTACTTGTTATAGATAGGTCCATCTCAAACCAAGCAACTCGTGTCTTGGAAACGAGAAATAGCAAGCTACTTGAGTTTACAGCTTAGGAAGATCAATAATTAGGAGATTCACTAGTGGCAAAAACAGATATTCAGCCACAAGGAAGCACAAGTGCTCCACTTCAGCAAGCCTCTTACGTCTTCACTGTACGCTTGGCACAGTTAGGGAAGTGCTCCGCCATAAAACTTGGGTCATCAAGGCACTAAAAATACACAAGTACACAATCAAGTGACCAAAATCATGTTACTAATTAAAATGATACAAGACACCATATATGCCATTAATTACCTCGTATTGACGTCTTAACCGTTTCTCCTCGTCTTCAACCTGTAGACGAGGAGTATCATAGTTAACAGCAGCAAAAGAAGTATAAAAACAATTTGCTAGAAAAAGTATCACCGTACACTTTCATTCAAGTAGCTTTGGTCTATATGATATCCACCCAAACAGGTCATATATTCATCAACGAGTCCACGACAATATGCAGCTTTGTTCGGGTGCTTCATATCAACTGCTCCATTATTCTGACAGCCATAGCAGCGACCTTCATTAAAGGGAGAGGGGCGATTATCACTTAACTGACACATAATGACTGAGGCACAAACATATAGTAATAGTTGAAACATTGTAAGGTAAAAAATTCCCCGAATACACATCGATTACATGAACGGGTTTGAGATTTACAAGTGTAAGCTCAAGGATATTAAGGAAACATGGCACAGGAGGTCAACAAAGAATCAATGTAGTACAATGTAAACCAAAGAATCAATATGGTACAATGTAACAATACCGAGAAACACATCTAGTTTTATATCCACATGACAGTGTCAGTTCTGGTGAACTGAACAGTACTTAAAGTAAATTAGACATTTTAGAGGGAATACCACTATCATTAGGTTTAACAGCGCAGAAACAGCTGACCAACATTTCCTCATACTCTCCTTGTGTACATTGGACTTCAGCAAAAAAAGAATCAACAACTCCTGCCGTCCTTGCAGTGAAATTGAAATGGTGGTACTCATCGTCCTCAGAGAAGAAAAATTGCTGCTGCTGGACATCCTCGAGTTGAAGTGCAAGATCCTAAAACACAGAGAATGAATCAGATCAGCAATCATTACACGACTAAGACACCAAGACATAGCACAACCCTGGTAGACGATATAGGAGTGAGGGCAGAAGGAGAGAGAGCAAACCTCCAATAGATTGTGATCCTCGTTATACTGGTCCACTAAGGCTTGAACCAATAGGTGAATTTCATCCTCCCTTTTGTCTGGCGGTTTCGAACAATTCCGCCTAGTGCCATCAGGCCAGTAGAGAGATTTTCGCACAGCACGCTCCATTAGGGAAAGCTTTTCTAATGACTCATTGCACCTAGTTTAGACAAAGCATTTCATATCATTAGCGGATTGTATTTGTATGTTGTAGGAAGACAGGTGCAATATTATGTTTGAATCGTTGATCTAAATAAAATATATTATGTTTGAATCAGAACCATACATTTTTGGATCCTCGAGGGCATGAAGGTGGCAATCGATGCCATTGTCAGCTTCCTGCAAGGTCTTGAAAGGCCCGCACACATCAGGATATGTATGGTAAAATCCCTGGAGATCCTTCCTGATGTAAAATGTGAAGTACCAATCGTCAGGTTCCCGGACCAAGATGGGCGAGGGAGTGCGGTGACAGACGATTCCTTCAGTGTTGCATTGACAGCCGTTTGTGCAGATGGAGGCAAAGCCACATTGTTCTGACACCTGAATAATGTGGATCAGTTAAGCTTGGTTGATCATTAGAACTAAGAACAGATTATCTTTATACTAAGAATTGAATGGATGATACTTATGATCCTCGTGCTATGGACAAGGTGATGAAAAAGCACAATATTTTTACTTCCGATTTCTGTAAAAAGATAGATTTCTATCGGTTGCAAACTTGCAATCCAAGATCGAGAAATCCGAGCGAGATAGTACATTTGCATCTATCTAACGGGGAACAATCCCTCCCCAAGCCAACCAGCTGAGCAGACTAGGATCGATGAGACATATTAAACGAAGATTGAAAGCCAGAGTCGACATTACCGGACATGTTGGGCGCCATTGCGTGAGGGTGGAGGGTCGGTGCGACCGCGAGCGCGGAAGCCACCGCCGGCGCCACCGCGGGAGGGTTGATTGCGGTAGGGATCATGTTCGCGCGTAGGACGGGTCTGCGAGGTTTCATCGCCCGGTAAGCGATCCCGAGGCAGCCACACCCACATCCCTACAGGTTGCCTGCCACGGCCTCCGCCATGGCGGCCGCGTCCTCTTCCGCGTCCTGCCATGGGGTATCGTATTCTTAGTTGGCGGTGATCTGCGAAAACCTCGCCTAGTACTGGCGTACGTGCACCAAGACACAAACGAATCGTCTCAGAGCTTAGGATAGATCTAGCTCCTGTCTGGACATTGCAGAGTATTTATTCTTGTTTTTCTTTTCTAATACGGATCCGAATTCAACTAGTCCACGGTGAATATTGCCGTAACAAGACGACGGAAGCAACAGTATCTCCTGCAAGCAGGGGCTACCGGAGGAGCAAATCACAAAAATTATGGGCTTTGAAAGTAGAGGAGTCACTACTAGCCTACTAGGTTAATTATAGGGCATATATATACTAGCAAAGGACCCGTGCGTTGCAATGGGTCTAAAATAAATAAATGAGTTAAAGTATAGAACCAGATTTTGGTTGTATCATTGCTTTATAGGTAAATTTGTTTTCACCTAAATTTCAATTCTCTTACATGTCACACTATAAAACAATCTCACAAAAGTAAAAGTAAAACTCAAACAATGTATGAGATCTAATCTAACCTCATATGCAAGGAATGCCTAGAGGGTAGAGTCATTAGGTTACTGGAGCAGACGCATGCTATTCATTTGGGTATCACACATATCCCCGTACATATTATTCAGATTAAGGAAAATATAAGTGCAACTCAAAGCAACCTCAAACAATTCAAACTGAACCTGTGCTATATTATATACGAGTACGAATTCTAAACTTTGGGTATGTTTATTGTGCAGTAAGAGAAGTGCTGATCGAAACCTTGGCACCGATGCCAACCGGGCAATACCAAATCAGCCGACGGATGCAACGAGCCTAGAGGCGCGTCCTGGTGGTCTCATTAGGGAGGAACAGAGTCCCGCATCATCGCCAACCAGGGCCATGAGGATTATGTCCTCGAGCTTCTCCTTGGGGATGAACAGGGGCGTCGATGCATTGGACATCAGAGAGCGCGCAGCTTGCAGCGGCCACCATGAACCATACTATGGTGGAAAATGAACTCATTCAGTACAACCGATGACTATGGTGAACAAAGATATAAAATGCTGACACACACAAGCTAAAAATTGATTTTTCAAAATCAACAACAAACTGACGCTAGGACCCATCAGTGAGAACTACCTAGTGCAGTCTCTCGCAGTCTCTCGGGCTCAACCAAATACTGAAATTTAGAAGAATTTCAGATGGAGAAATTGTTCGTGATGAGAATCTTGTTCGTGTCACATCCGCTTCCCCTCCAAAAGGACCAGTTGCAATGAGTTCCCCGGTCAGAAATCCCAGATCAGACGCTACACCGAACTGCCGTTGGGCTCACCTAATTTGACCACTCATCGATCTTCTTCAGGAAACATACAATGGTGCGCAAAATCCATCAGATCTCTTGCAGCTTGTCATAGCGGCTGATGGGGCGAGCCGACAATAATCATAGTTCCCAATAGACATCTCACTCCTGATAGATCGGACAACAGAGTCGAGCACGACCGGGTATTCCCTGAGGCTTGAACTCGATGGGGCCGATCGCGTTGGCTAGGAAGTGATGGGGGCGGTTGCAAGGCAGTTGTGGGTAGGGTTCAGTGCAGGATACGGAGCTCGGCAGTCGTCACGGTGAGACGGAGCTCGACAACCGTCTCAGCAAGATGCCTCGAGCATGGAAGCTCGTGGGAATAAACGCCACGGCCTAGCTCTCTCGCGTCCTCCCACAAACAGCTGCTGCCTTCCCACTGCCCGCTCGACACATTGGACATCAGAGAGCGAGCAGCTCGCAGCGGCCTACACAACCAGACCCCCTAGTTGGTACAGTCTACAGCGAGGTCGCCAGGAGCCGGCTGCGTGATGCGTCCAACAAAAAAGTAGTAGGGCACCACCGCACCAGCAACCTCGCGAATCCGTCGTGTAGAATTCGGCCTTGGTGCGGTCGTCCAGGATTGCCTTTAGCACCCTCGAGGCCGGTGGGATCTCCGCCCCCTTCCAGTCTCCACAACCGCCACGCTGGGCTGCTAGTTGTTGTGGCTCTGTGGCCTCTCGTAGCCATCCCATCTTCGGCATCCGCTCCCAGAGTACGGAATCGATCAAGAGGATCTTGCAATTGATGTGGGCGTTTTGCTTAAGCGAAAGAGCAAAGGAGTCCATGTCATGCTCCCATGGAGGAGGCGGGGCAGGCCAATGCGCGGAAGTTGCTAAAGCTATGTGAGGACGGTGGACGGCCAAAACTTGGGGTCGGGGAGGTTTTGGTCCATGGTGGTTTCGTTCCACTGGCCAGATGAGGTGGAGGTCGCCGGCGTCCGGAGATCGGCGGCCGGATGTTGGTGGCGCTTCTCCGGAGGGTATATTCTGATTGGGAAGAAAATAATGGAACGAAACCGTTTTTTTTTTGTCTTATGGGTGGCAATGGTGGGTAATTTTATTTGACGAAAGCGCACTTTTGGTGGATTGAAAACGTATTTGCGTGCCACGGACCATACCTATAGCAATATTATTAGTAGAGATAATTGTAGAGAACGCATTTTTTCTCTTCGCTCTTCACATCATCTAGACTCTAGAGAGGATAATAAGTACTAGTGGTACGATTCATTATCTCTTAATGCCATGCCAAACATTGAACAAAATTAATTAAAAAAATTGGTAAGAAAATATATTGCTAAGAGGAGGACATATGGTACAATGGAGAAAATAGTCTCTTATTTCATAAGTGACCATCTCTTAGCTAAAGGAAACAACCTTCTTTTTTTTCTCTTCTTCAAGACTTCAACTAAGTAAAATTCAGACGTGACAACCCAAACAGAATGCTGACATCACCCCATCGTATATGCCTGTAGGGGCTACTGTTGGATATCATAGGGGGCAATTATTTGAAACTTTTGATACTTCCTCCGATCGAAAAAGAGTGTTGGTGATTTTGTACTATCTTAGTATAAAGTTTGTACTAAGTCACCGACATTATTTTCCGATTGGAGGGAGTAATATATTTGAATAATACATGGAAATTGAAGTGGAAATCATTTTTTTTGGGACTCTTTTCCTGTATTGTCCACTTGCTCAACTACATGGATGATGGCAATAAACATGAGGAGACTATGTAGGCAGACCGGCGTGACGAAAAAAAGATGTTAACATCTGAAAGGGTATGATTTATTCATCTAAGAGGATGATATCCATGCACGATTGATAAAATCTAGAACGATGACATTGAACATGAGGAGGCTATGTGGGCAGACCAGCATGACAAAAGAACTAAGATGTTAACATCTGAGAGACAGAGAGTATGATTTATTCATCTAAGAGGATGATATCCGTGCATGATATATAAACATCAATGTGCAAGTGACTGTTGTAGCATCAACCAATGTGAGTATCGAACCATAGGAGCAGCAAGGTAATGCCAATGTTATCTCATACTACATTATCGTAGCATTCTATGCAAGGAACAAAATAAATAAAATATGGCACTTTTCGCTAAGATTAACATAATAAATAAACTAAGAAGTAAACAAAGCAAGGTGAACTAGGTTTTTCACGAAGAAGAAGAAGAAACGGGGTTCATAAGTTCACCTAAACTCTTCTAGAAAAAAAATGGTGGCACAAAATATAAAACATAGACATAAGTAACCTTTTATGTCCTTGCAATTTCTATGGTACCAGAAATTTCTGGGTTGTGCTATGTGCATGTTTTGCAATGCAATTCTGAACTGATATACATCGATGAAGCACATTATTTGTTCTTCAACCAATAACCTATCCTCATCATACCACACCCTTGCCTTCTTCCTCTTTTCCCTAGACTTCCTCCCACTTGGTAGCAAGACTGGTAACTAAATGCAGGCACATAATCGGGCATTGCAGCACTTTCTTTACAACAATTTGATGTGCTGGTGGCCCCCTTTTTAACTATCATATTCTTATAGGTACCTGTTGCAATACAATATTCATCTAGATCTTCACAGTTAGAGCACTAAAAAATATCTTCCACTTCTGAATCCCCTTCATGATGCCTTATTGCCTTAGAGTTCTTCCTCTTGAAGCCAATCAAGTTCAATTCTATTTCCTCCTACCTCCTATTCTTTTCATGATCTTATGGTATGTAATCCCCCATGTCATAACCAATATTTTCCTCTGAATCATCTACCGCATCTTCTTTAAAATCATCCAAAAAAATCTGTTGTTGACAAGTTTTCAAAACATAGGAACATGTTTGTCTTTCCTCACACTGTTTCTCTATGTGCCAACATATAGTGCTCTACTTCTTGAAACTAGAATTATTCGCTTATTCTTCTGCAAATTGATGGTGTTTCTCTAGTGAGTGCATAGTTACAATGCTAGCAGGTTCCAGATTATCATTCATCCCATATCCCTCTGTCTCAATCAATGCTAGCAGGTTCCAGATTATCACTGTTAGGAAAGTATAGTCTAACCTCCCATCTCTCATCATCCAAGCTATAAAGGCGTACATCAAAGTAATTATCGCTAATTTTGCACACTACAAACCCTATAAACCATATCCAAGCTACAATGAATAGATCGGCAGAGAAAGTGACTCACTAAACTCCCCCGAGAAAGTTGGTGTAGAGATGGTGGCCAACGGGGTTGACTGACCGCGTCATGGATGGATCCGAGCTCCGCAAAACTCATCATTATCAAGGAAGTACTCCTATCTACTGTCACAACGCCGCCCCCCCCCCCCCCCCCGCGCGTCCGATAGAGCTACGCTCTCCCGCAACGGCACCTCTATGATGCAGACCGCCGCCAACACGATACACGAAGATGCCCAGGAGAGAGAGAGAGAGAGAGAGAGAGAGAGAGAGAGAGAGAGAGAGAGAGAGAGAGAGAGAGAGAGAGAGAGAGAGAGAGAGAGAGAGAGAGAGAGAGAGAGAGAGAGAGAGAGAGCTAGAGACTGGCTAGGTTGACATGTCGGAACAGTTTGGTTCAGACAACATTGACGGCTGTTAACGGCCATCCGGTTCCAACCGTCCCTGCCTCGCCACAACATCCAGACATATATAAGGCCCCACTTGTCAGAAATACTGAATACTGGTCCCTAATTGTGGTTTTTATTTCTGCAACTTTTTTTTTAGAGAGAGAAAGGTGAAAACATATCTTTTTTTTTTAGATTTGACATCTTTTGTTTATGGTGTAGAAGGTGGCAAAATTAGGCTCCCTCTATTTATTTTTGCATTTCGGTCAGAGACCCGTCCCACACGCTCAACTGTCATTTTTGATCGTTATGCCATTGCCATGCCGTCTCCTGCACACCAGACAGCACATACACACGCTACACCAGCGTACGTACTCATCCACCACCACGTTCTTTTCAGTACACACCTTGCTGCTGAATTATTATTAGTACCATATCCGCGTATCTTCCAGTCCAGGGCGCCCTATAAATTGCCGTCAACCAAACCTCCTGAATTAATTCACTGTGATCTCGAGTGTGAATATCGATCAGTGCGAGCAAAAACACGGATCTCCGAGTGTTAATTGTGAATTAACAGTCGTTCGTTTGAGGCAGCAATGGGTGCCAGCATGCTTGCCTCTTGCTCCATAGCAGCAACGGTGGCTTTCATGGCCGCCTCGTCGTTCTTGGCCGTGGCGGCGTCTTCAGTACCGGCGGTGTACGTGTTCGGCGACTCGCTCGCTGACGTCGGGAACAACGACTACTTGGTGACGGTGCTCAAGGCCGACTTCTCGCACAACGGCATGGACTACCCCGGGGGCAAGGCCACCGGCCGCTTCAGCAACGGCAAGAACTCCGCCGACTTCATCGGTGCGTATCAATTTCACTCGACAAAACTATCGACTAACTTTCATTAGAGGTCCAGATAGTCTGCTTGTTCTCATGATATATAATACCCCGACAACTTGACCGAAAGTGTTCAAGTCTGTCTGAAGTAATTTTCGTCCATTGCATAAATATATTAATTTCATACTAATTGGTGTACTGCCATGACGAACAAGTAGATCATTTTGTTTATGAATATACTATAGATCGAACTGACACTTATACATGACGTCGGGATGCAGCCGAGAAGCTCGGGCTGGCGACCTCGCCGCCGTACCTCGCACTGTCGTCTAGCAGCAATGCCGACTACGCCAATGGCGTCAGCTTCGCTTCCGGTGGCGCAGGAGTCTCCAACGCCACTAACAAGGACCTGTGCATCACCTTCGACAAGCAGATCGAGTACTACTCCGGCGTGTACGCGTCTCTGGCGCGGAGCCTCGGGCAGGCCCAGGCCGACAGCCACCTGGCCAAGTCCATCTTCGCAATCACCATCGGCAGCAACGACATCATCCACTACGCCAAGGCCAACACCGCCGCCGACCTCCAAGACAACCCCTCCCAGGAGTTCGTCGCCGCGCTGATCCAGTCCCTCACGGGCCAGTTGCAGAGCCTCTACAACCTCGGGGCGCGCAAGGTGCTCTTCCTCGGCACGGGTCCGGTGGGCTGCACGCCGTCGCTGCGGGAGCTGAGCTCCGCCAAGGACTGCAGCGTCCTGGCGAACGGCATGGCCGTGCAGTACAACAAGGCGACCGAGACCGTCCTGAGCGGTATGAGCGCGCAGCACCCGGACCTGCACTACGCGCTCTTCGACTCCTCCGCCGCGCTGCTCCGGTACATCGACCAGCCGGCGGCGTACGGCTTCGCCGAGGCCAAGGCGGCGTGCTGCGGTCTCGGGGACATGCACGCCAAGATCGCATGCACCCCGCTCAGCGCCTACTGCGCCAACCGCTCCGACCACGTCTTCTGGGACTTCTACCATCCCACCGAGGCCACCGCGCAGAAGCTCACAGACACCGCCTTCGATGGGTCGGCGCCATTCATCTTCCCCATCAACATAAGGCAGCTCAGCGCTATATAACTAGACTAGCTAGATTCATCTACGTCTAAATGAATGATTGTGCATGTTTCCACCACATGATATATAGAAGAAAATCAAAATTATATCGGAGCTTCTGAATCATTAGTTGCCTGAAGTTTTCAGAAGGCTAATCTCATTCTCACCTACATTCTTGGTCGTCAACAGTATAAGCCACTAACTAAAAATGATACCGACATAGTGTTACTAAGCCTAGGCAATGTGCAAATCTTAGATACATTATTATGCATGTTTTCAGCAATCTGGTTCTATTGATCATTTGCCTTGCTCCCTCTGCTTGTTCCCAAATGCTTAAAGTTTTGGACATCAGCAAAAGGTGTTCAATACTTAACTTTAAATATAAGTTACCTGTAGTAAAATCAATGAAAAATGCTTTTTTAGTGTGGCTCTTCTCCAAACGCTATACACGCTATGACGTGCTAATAGCGCATCATATTTCAACACAGCATTTCAAAAAATAGTGAAAATAAAGGATTTCATTAAGAATAAAGGAGATATATAGTCAAACGGATAGATGTTTTCACGATTAGTTATGTTTAACAATTAAGATTTAGTTTACTCCACACCCTCATCATATGCTCGCTTACTCCACAGTCGAATAAAAAAATATCATGTTATATTTGAAATAGCGCTAACGCTACGATGTTTTAGGGCGATATATATAGCATGCTATTTGCAAATATCGGTATAGAGAGCAAAATTGCGAAAATTAAGTGCGGACCCTCTATATACGCTATAACGCGCTAAATTTCATGAAATAGCGCGCTCTTTTTTCCATTGAGTACAATATAATTTTGTTTTGTAACATAATAAAGTTGCTTTTATTATGTTAGTGTTATTTCGGGACAATTCTATAGTCTGTACATATGACTTCCATGCATCCAAACAAAAATATTTCTGTAAATATTCATGGTCACAGTTTTAAGGATGCCAATACAGTGGATTCAATTAAGGGAATGTTTGGTCAATACATATTTTGATCATAATATCATTAAAACGTGTAAACAAAAAAGAAAAATATGACAATGAAACTTAAGAGTCTCTCATATACATATTCCGATCACAGAACGTACACAAAAAAGAACCATAAGAACGACAATGCAGTAAACTAAAGAAACTCTTACAGAGTATCTGAAACTAACACCACTTAAAAGTTGAAAATAGTGAATAAAATACTACTCAGCTATCTTATATGATTAACATGTACTTAAAACCCGAGGACGGTGTGGCGGCTGTGCTGCTATACTTATTTCTCCACGGCTATGGAGATGTTGCCGCCATTGTCGATGGTGTTGTTGGCCTTGGTGATTGGCAGCTCGACAATCTTCGCCTTCTTGGGGGTAGACTTGCGGTAGCATCCGTAGAGGATCAGCTGGGCGATGCTGAGCAGCACACCGATGGCATTGGGTACGGTGATGAAGATGTCGAACTTGATGAGGGCGTAGGCCGTCCAGCAGATTCCATTGACCAAGCCCACGAGCGACAGGTAGACAGGCATGTACTCCACGCTCTTTGTCCTCACCACTTTGCTCATGACGGTGAGCGGGGCGGCGTACATCGCCGAGCCAGCAATGGCGCAGAGGACGCCCACGATCAGGGAGCGCCTCTCGTGTGTGTGGGCGCCCAGGAGTGCTCCGAGCACCACGGCCACCATGAAGACGGCCTCGACGCCGAGCACGGCGAGCACCCTCGCGCGCTTCTTGCTCGGCGCGAAGACGAAGTAGGTGATGAGGTAGGCCGCCTCGATGGCGAGCCCGATCCCGTTGATGGTGACGACGAGCCAGCTGTTGGGGTGGACGAAGGGGAGGCCGTAGAGGACCCAGAGCATGCAGTTGAGCAGCGTGGCGAGGTACGGATCCGGGCTGAACTCCTCCACGTCCTTCTTCTTGACGATCTTCGAAATCGTCTGGACCGGCGCGAGGAAGAGCCCGAAGGAGATGACATTGCCGACGATGCCGACGGCGGTGCGGATCACGTCCGTAGAGACCATCTTGCTCGCTAGCTAGCTGCTCGTACGATTAGACTGGACTGTCGGCAAGTCAGAAAACGATCGAGGCGTCTTTGGGATCGAGTCTATTGACTGACTTAACTTGAAGTTTGCCGGCTGATTGATTACTTGGCGTTTGGCTATGCAGCCGGGCGGGTGATTTTATAGATGGAAGGGCGTTAGGACGATCCTGATCTAGTGTCCGTTTCCTTCTCCGCGTATGAACACCAACACACGTCGGGGTCGGAGCAGCTTTCTCTCTTTGCACTTGAAAACGGATAGAGAAACCGTCTCGGAGTTGCCGCACATTATGCAGTATGGAGGATACAAACCACTTGAAAACGGATAGAGAAACTCATGGCGTCGCCGGAACAACGTCCAGAGGCCACAGCCCAGCTATGTACGATTCCGCTGCACCATGCATATTGGATGTGAAACTCGTCAGATGTTACTACCAAAAAGGCTAAGAGCTTGAAAATGATAAGTCAAATGTGAACCAATTAGAATGAACAAAAAAAGGCGATGAAGAGAAAAATGCTTTGGGTGTTGAACAGAAAATAGGTGTAATCTAACGCGAAAAGATCTTTTGAACAAATTTGAATGAACTTTTTTAAATGTGATGAACAAAGAAATACATTTGGTCATAAAATACATTTGATTGCTCTGCATCAAATCGATTTAAGATCAAAATCGAGGGTTCCAATGCATCGAACTTTATGATCGAAATCGAGGGTTAAATCCATCAACCAAGCGATTCAACAATAGATCAAGCACAGCGTGCTCCTTCTGCCGCCGCCCGTGATCCCCCGCTCAACAACGCAGCGCCGGATGCAGATGCAAGGCCGGTGCTGGTGCCTCCGCGACTGCCCAATGGGGGAGTTTGTGCTGGAGAAGCCTAGCGGCCGCCGCAATCAAGCAGGAGGAAGAGAGCGCGAATAAAGACGACAACACCGCAAGGACGAGGTCTTCACAGGCCCACAGCTACCATGTTTGGAGTTGACGGCGGCGCTACGCCGCAGCCAGACATCACGTGCAACGTCGGAGAGGGTCGAAGCATCGAAAGGCTGCGGGTAAGGTACTCGAGAAGGATACCAAAGGTTCAGAGGTTGTCGCTCCTCCGATGACCGGCCGGCCTCTACATATACATGGACATACTGTCCGCGGAGATTGAAGCACGCAGCTAGCCTAATGCGTTGAGGAAGATAAGTGTCTACATGTTTCACAAGCACAAGTCTGCGCGCACATCAATGCCTCTCCCCGACGCCCACTTTGGCTGAATTCTACCATCTTCATCGATTTGTGGCTTCCGGTGAGCTTCTCTCTTCGTCTGCAGCGAGTTTCTTTCAATTCATGTCTCAATTTATTTCCATCTTTCTCGGCCTGAACGTGCTCACCACATCATGGCTTGTACATGAATAGAGATGAACGGAGTTCATTTTGTACTAAGTTTCTTTTGTACGCAGAGGCCAGGACAGTATGATTAGCATTGTGCCATTTTAACTTGTAGGAGTAGAGAAAAATAAGATTGGAGGGGCATCTTATTTGTCAAAAGACAAATGCACTTCTAAGCATTTCAACTGACTACAATTGTAGCCCTGTGTTCTGAAGAACAACTGATTTATTTGTTTTCAGAGTTTTCAGATTGTGATGGTGGTGAATTTCCACTATACTGAAATATGTACTGAATTTTTTATAAGCTATTAATATTGCTAGGTGTTTGTACTGCAACTTATTCAACGATAACTCCAGCCGTGATACTTAAGTTCAGAGAAAGGAAGGCCTTAATGCAGAAGGCAGGAAAGATCACGGGAGCACCAACGAAAAAGTAAGCTCAATCTCAGTGGACTTCCTTTCATTTACATGATAGAACATGATAGAACCAACACATTAAGTTAGGTGTTGTTTTTTGACCAGGAACGATACGGCTAATTAGGACTTTTTTTGTTTTCTATACCAATTTCCTAGGGATCAAGAACAGAGAAGTTAGCTAAGCAGACAATTTCATTTTACACTTGGCTTTGCCATTCGATTCATTAGAGGTACATCCCAAGCAAAGAAAAGTGGATTATTTCATTTTTCACTTTGCTACCAACCCTAACAGTAAACAAGGATATATCTGAGACCGCTGGGATTGCTACAAAAGGTCCTTACAAAACTTATGTTGGCAGCCCAGTTAGCAAGATTTATCCGATATCTGAGTTCATCCTTTATTTTGTTCATTCTACTTTTGATTCACATGCCTTGGTGCAATCGATCTCCCCTTATAAACAAGGAAATTGATGGTGGTATCCAACCAGCCTATTTGACTAGCGACGACAAAGAAACTGAGATATTTAATTATTTATTGGATTATTATGTTCCTATCTCTTTTTACATTAGTGAATTTCTATATGTATTTTTTTACACCGGCCGTAATGAAAATTTAGAGGCCGTGGCAACGCACGGGTAGTCAGCTAGTATCTTTTAAAATGATAAACTTAAAGGTGAACAAATTTAAATTTGGCAAACAAAAAAATACTTGGGTTGATGAACCGGAGAGTGGTGAAATCTAGTGCATAAAAAAATCTTTTTAAAATGATAAGTTAAATTTGAACCAATTTGAATGAACAATTTAAAAATGATGAACAGAACAATATTTCGGCTGATGAACCGAAAATAGGTGAAATCTAAGGCATAGAAAATCTTTGAAAATGATAAGTTCAAGTTGTACCAATTTTAATAAGAAAAAAGGTAGTGAACCAAGAATCTAACAACTCCTCGAGTCTGCAACATCTAACTACTGCCAACATCTAACAATACACACTACAGTTGGAAGTCTATTTAGCATCATTCCCTATAACATCAACCCATTAAAAAGTTGCATGGAGACTGATTCCAAAAGGAATCAGCAATCACACGACCATCAGAAAGATATACTCCCTCCATACCAGATCAAAGGGCAATTACGTACTTCGAGAAAAACTTTAATCATTAATTTTGGTTAAAAAAATATGAGATATATTACATAAAAATTATAACATTAGATTCATATTTAAAAGAACACATTCCAATGGTATAATTTTTGTATCATATACCTTAGTACTTTGTTACCAAAATTAATGGTTAAAGTTTTTTCTTGAAGTGCGTAATTGTCCAGTAATTTGGTGTGGAGGGAGTACAACAAAAACATGAAATAAATCAGTTTATAGGAACATGTATTACACAAATAAACCTTACTAGATCCAAACTAAAGCTCAAAAAGGGCATTGGGAAAACACATGAAACGGGATCCAAACACAACCAAAATTAGTGTTAGACCAAGACGAACATGACAACAACTAAATGTGAGTTTATTTCAGGATTAGTTAACACAGCTAAAATAAAATAAAATAAAATAACATACATATTAAGTAACTACCGAATCCCCTCCCAAAAAATGGAGTGATAATAGTACTGCCGAACCCCCATCTAAAAAATGTACTGATATTACTTTATTCATACATAAAATGGCAGGATGACTAACTCTAGAAATCATATACGTCAAGCATATGTGAAAGAATAAAGGATGATACATGACTACAAGTGTAAAATACAAAAATTAGTAGATAACAGTGATTAGATTTCAAATGAATGAAAAAGTAATATTATATAAACCAAAATGAACATTATCCATGCAAGGCTACATATGGATCATATATATCATAGTTACCATCACAAGTGGAGCTCAGAACAAAAGATTTCCACATGACTCCAAAATTTTTTTTCCAAATAATACCTCACCGCAGAAAATCAACTATAATACATGGAAAACATTTTCTCCTAACTTTAAATAATATATAACATGGAAGATGGACAAACACAATCTAATTAATAGAACAGTAGAAACATACATCACCTACAACCAATCAAACCATAGGACTAGAAGTACGTAAAGTTAATAATCCCACCAAAACCTAAGCTAGATTTGTGAATCGATCAAAAACAGATGTATCTATAGCAAAAAAAAACCTAAGCGTAAAGAAAGATATGAATAATTGGTAAGGGGGGCAACGCCCCCTGATACATCTCAAACGTATCTATAATTTTTGATGCTCCATGCTTATTCTTACATTATTTGCTTAGTGTTTTGTTACACTTCGTGGCGTTTTTATGCATTTTCCGGAACTAACCTATTAACGAGATGCCACAGTGCTAGTTTGGAAAAGCTACACAAGAAATATTCTTGGAATTGGACGAAACAAAAGCCGAACCTCCTATTATTTAACGAAGCTTCCAGAAGACCGAAGAGAAGACGGATGGGGGCCACGGGCCGGCCAGACAACAGGGCGGCGCGGCCAGCCCCTGGCCCGCGCCCCCTATGTGTGAGACCGCCCTGGTCCACCTCTGATGCTGCCCCTTCGCCTATAAAGACCCCCCAACGGGAAAAACCTAAATACCCGATCAATTTTCGAGAAACACATCGCGATCCGCCGCCGTCGTCGACCCGAGATCGGGAGGGTCCAGAAGCTCTTCCCGGCACCCAGTCGGAGAGGGGAATCACCACCAGAGGTCTTCTTCATCGCCATGCTTGCCTCCGGCGCGATGAGTGAGTAGTCTACCTTGGACTATGGGTCCATAGCAGTAGCTAGATGGTTGTCTTCTCCACCATGTGCTTCATGTTTAGATCTCGTGAGCTGCTTTACATGATCGAGACTACCTTTATGTAATTCTACATGTTGTGTTTGTTGGGATCCGATGAATATTGGTGTTATGTTAAGTTGATGTGCTAAATATTATCTCTATGTTATTTATGATCTTGCAGGCTCTCCGTTGTTAGTAGCTATCTTGGCCAAGTAGATACTAGTGACTCCAAGAGGGGGTATTTATGCTCGATAGTTGGGTTCATGCCTCTATTTAATCTGGGGGAGTGACAGAAACCTCTAAGGTTGTAGATGTGATGTTGCCACTAGGGAGAAAACAACATTCTTGTATCCAAGTACATTCGTTTTGTTTGCATTACACACTTTGCTGAATGCAGTTATCTGTTGTTCGCAACTTAATACTCGAGGGGTGTTCGGACGATATCCCCGCGAGTGGATTATTAGTCATAGATGCAGTTGGATGGCGGTCTATATATTTTGTTGTAATGCCCAGAGTAAATCTCATAGTGATCCTCGTGACATATGCACGTTATCTTTATTCTATCAATTGCCCAACTGTAATTTGTTTACCCAGCATGTTGTTATTTATCTTATGGAGAGACACCACTAGTGAACTGTGGACCCCGGTCCAATTTCCTTTACATTGCTATTACTGCTTACTTTTACTCGCACTGTTTACTTTCTCGCATACTACTATTGTTTTTCACTCGATACGCTCAATCCTTTGTTTACAGCAAACCGGTGAGATTGACAACCTCATCGTAAGTTGGGAGCAAAGGTCTTGGTTGTGTTGTGTGCAGGTTCCGCGTTGCTGCTAATTGAAGACACGCTAACAAGTGTCGTAAACGGCGCCTTTGTTGGAGTGTCACGAAGCTAGCAAGCATCACCTTCTGAAGTTTGGCTTTTTCCTACTGGATTCAATAAACTTTGGTTTCTTACTAAGGGAAAGACTTGCTACTGTGCTCATCATATCTTCCTCTTGGGGTTCCCAACTGGGTAGTTATGGTGCCCGCATCAAGCTGTTTTTCTGGCGCTGTTGCCGGGGAAAAAGAAGATTTCTGCAAGGGGAGTCTCGCACGCACAATCTTTACTTTGTTTTAGTTTTGCTTTACTTTATTTTTACTTGCATCGTTTTATCAAAAATAAAAAAATTAGTTCCTTCTATAGTTGTTATTTTTGTTGGTCTGTTATTGTCTTGCTTTATCATGCTTTCTATTAATGGTTGGTTTCTTTGAAACTAAATCCTTTTGGCAAGGTGGGTTCACGGAAGAGCAATAAAAATATTATGAGAAACGCCTCTTGTCACAAAAACGGAAACACTTATGGGAGCAAATTGATAAATTGTATATCATTGCTAGAAATGTGTGCCCTACTTATAATGTTACTTATTGCTTTGATAAATATTGTTGCTGTAGAAGGTATAAACACCTCCTTTTCAATGTGAGTATAATGATGATGTTACCATGTCTTCTTATATTAATGGAAATTATGACTTTTATGATGTGAAACAAATTGAAGAATTTATTGCTTGGAAGGGTGCATTTGAACTTGCTTATTTGCTTAAAAATACTGATGATGCACCTTATAAATATGAGGTTTATGATATACTTAAATTTTGCTTTGATAATTACAAGGAAGAAAATGGCTATATTCTTAAATATCTTAATAAATGCTCTCCAACAGAAGAGACTAATGCCTTGAAAGAGCCTATGGAAGAAGAAATTGCTGAAACTGGAAGCTCATTGGATGAAAAAGAAGAGGAGAGTGATGATCAAGAGGAGGAAGAATGGAGCTACCCATGTCTACCTCCCAATAAGAGTAACTCTTCAACTAATACCTTATTTGATCGCCCTCCATGCTTAAAGGAGGGTGTGTGTGATATTTATATTGTTGAGTTTGTTCATCATGCTACTGAAAATTATTATGAGAAAGGAAAATATGGTTGTTGGAATTTTCATGTTACTAAAACACCTCTCTTTATATTGAAAGTTCCGAAGTTGCTCTTATTTTATCTACCCATGCTTGTTACTATGTGCTTCTTTGATTTATTTTCTTACAAGATTCCTATGCATAGGAAGTGGGTTAGACTTAAATGTGTTTTATATTTTCTCCTTGATGCTCTCTTTTGCTTCAATTCATATTTCTTATGTGAGCATCTTCTCAAATTACTGAGCCTAGCTCAAAGGCGTTAAAGAAAAGCACTCTTGGGAGATAACCCATTGTTTTACTTTCAGTTATTTTTATTTTATTTGAGTCTTGGAAGTTATTACTACTGTAATAACCTCTCCTTATCATTTTTATTTCGTTGTTGTGCCAAGAGAAGCCTCTAATTTGAGTGAGGTAAGATTTGGGGATGTTGCTGTCCTGAAACAGATTTCGGTGCTGCACCATAAAAATTCGTCAAAATTCTCTTATTATCTTTTTGACCTGCGATTTCTTGTGCATATGCCCCAGGTTATATCCAAACTTTCATTAGTTTTACACTTTTTGATTTGAGCAACAGAAAACCCTCTAAAAAATCGATCTTTGTCAGCTGTTCTGTTTTGACAGATTTCTGCCACTATTTGTGTTTGTCTCTCGATCGCTTTCTTTTTGAGTTCTTTTGATCACGAAACTTTTGGGGAAGTTGCTACAGTAGTATATGCTTTATATGTGGTGGTTTTTAGTTGAAATCTGAACCAAAAGGGGTTGATTCATTATTATGCTTACACTAATATTGCTAATAGAATTGTGTTGAGTTTTGTATGAAGGAAGTTTTTAAGTGTAGGGATTGGAGAATGATGAGATGAGTTGAAGAATGGAAAAAAGCTCAAGCTTGGGGATGCCCACGCATCCCAAGAAATATCCAAGAGGTACAAGCGTCAAAGCTTGGGGATGCCCCTGAGGCACCCCTTCTTCATCGGCAAAAATCAAGTCACATTTCAACACACTATATTTTTATTGCTTCATGCACTATGCGTTTTTCTTGGAGCGTCAGCTGCTTTAGTTTTCAGTTTAGTTTAGTTTTGTTTGCTGCAATAAATGGTTGGACCCCAACAAATATCTTTTGGAGAAGTTTCCTTCTTTTTCATTTTCCAAGAACACTCCGTTTTTCACTCTTATCGTTCAACGAGTGTTCTCTTTTTCTGCTACTGCGTTTAGCTTTCATTTTTCGCCTTGATTATTATTCAGATCTTGTTATATCTTTGCATCAAGGTGTATTTTGACCTCTGGTCCATGTTGGTTTTCATCAAAAGAGTTGTTTCAAAAAGGTTCGAATGGTGTTGGAAAAGAGAAAAAGTTTCATGCAAAAAAGTGATACAAAAAGGAGCTTGTTTAGACTGCGGCTTAGGCTTTTGCATATCGTGCTTGACATCATTTTGATAGTATGCTTAGTGGTTTTGCTGTAGCATGACTTGTCTCAAATGACTGAGATTGCTTAATGAGCCTTTGAAAAAATCATGCGTTGTTTTTATTATTTGAAAGCATTAATTTGATTTTCTCCTTAATGCTTTATTTGGGTTGACTTGGCGCATGCTTACACATGTTAGACTCATACAAAGTCGCCATAAGCCTCTATGATCATTTAGTGTTTGACTTTTGATGCCATCTTATGCTTCTTTTACTATTGCTTTGTCGCTTTGCATGATTATGGCCGTTATTGCTCTCTTAGTTGGTCGCTCCCAGTCTTTTGCTAGCCCTCACTTTGTACTGAGTATGAGCTCTACTCGTGCATCCAACTCCTAAAAACCAAGTTGTTCCAATGTGTCCACCATACATACCTATTAGCAATTTGCTATTCCAAAGTACATTTGACTTGCTTTTATCTATCCTTCAAATTAAACTCTTTTTGGTGTTATGCGAAAATTGGTCAGTAAAGCTCTTACGAACCTGATGGCACACTTTACTTTTCTCGCTTTAAAATTTTGACATTGTGGCTCTCTTATGTTGAGTTATTATGCTTGCAAGTTGTAAGTTGGAAATTAGCCCAGCCATGCCGTCATGGGGCAAGCTTTCAACATTGCACTTTCTTTCATTTGAGTTGATATTGTGATCTTTTGTTTATGGATACTCGCGATGTGAAATAAGTTGGGAATCTTGCAGGATTATGGAGTTTTTATATGTGTTAGGGAAACGCCTGGGCTGCTAATCCAAGCCATGCATAATTCATGGTGGAAATTTACAGCATGCCCATAGTGGACATTCGACGACGCATCTCAAAATAAAAAGCTATACCAATGGTAAATAAAAGAGATGCCGAGGTGTTCATTGTATTTTTATCTTATCATTTTGATGTGGGCTTGTTCCATGTCATCGGGCAGGAGGTACCCCATTGGCGGTTCTCAATGATACGCATATATTTACAATAACAAGAGCTTGCTTGGGACCCTAAGTCGAGTAGCATAAGGTTTGGGTATTCGTACTTCACGGGACACGAGGTTTTCAACTTATGATTTGTCAAGCATATGCTTCATAATTGTACTCGCATTAACTTTAACCATTCAAGATGCTTATGATGGGGGCAATGAGAGCTCAAAGCTAGTAAGTACCATAATTTTTGAAGGTTTATAAAACTTGCAATCATTGCTTCCCTCTGCGAAGAGCCTTTCTTTTACTTTTATGTTGAGTCTCCACCTTCTATCTTTATGCACCGTCTAAGAGAGCATAGTTGTCATTCTTAGTATAATGTGCATTGTCCCAAAGTTATCATTGATTGATTCATGATTTTGGTTTCATTTGTTCTTAAATTATTTGTATCTAGTTGCCCTCTTAAACTTGAAGGTCTCCTATGCATTTATGTTTTGCTATTCCATGAAGGACAAGCTGAAAACCATTTGCTATGTTTTTCCATATGATTTGAACACACGTTTGACTTTCATTGTTTCATTTTCATGATCTTTTGTTTGTGTTCTTTTTCATGTTATAACATGGTTGCTAAGTTTCTTCTATCAAGACTATGTCTTTCATGCCCATGTTTTAAGTTCTTTTGATCCCATGATACGTCTCCAACGTATCTATAATTTTTGATGCTCCATGCTTGTTTTTACACCATTTGTCTATTGTTTCGTTGCACTTCATGGCACTTTTATGCATTTTCCGGAACTAGCCTATTAACAAGTTGCCACAGTGCCAGTTCCCTGTTTTCTGCTGTTTTTGTGTTTCGGAAGTGATACACAGGAAATATTCTCGGAATTGGACGAAACAAGTTCCTGAAGTCTTATTTTACCCGGAAGCTTCCAGAGATCCGAAGGAGAGTAGGAGGGGGGCCACCAGGGCCCCACACGCGTGGCTAGCGCGGCCAGGGGCCTGGCCGCGCCGCCATTGGGTGAGGGCCCCTGGCCCCACCTCTGACATCGCCCCTTTGCCTATAAAGACCCCCCGACGGAAAAAACCTAAGTACCCAATCAATTTTCCAGAACACATCGCGATCCGCCGCCGCCGTCGACCCGAAGATCGGGAGGGTCCAGAAGCTCTTCCCGGCACCCTGCCGGAGAGGGGAATCGCCACCGGAGGTCTTCTTCATCGCCATGCTTGCCTCCAGAGCGATGAGTGAGTAGTCTACCTTGGACTATGGGTCCATAGCAGTAGCTAGATGGTTGTCTTCTCTACCATGTGCTTCATGTTTAGATCTCATGAGCTGCCCTACATGATTGAGATCACCGTTATGTAATTCTACATGTTTGGTTTGTTGGGATCCAATGAATATTGGTGTTTATGATTAAGTTGTTGTACTGAATATTATCTTTTGTTATCTCTATGTTGTTTATGATCTTGCATGCTCTCCGTTGTTAGTAGCTATCTTGGCCGAGTAGTTGCTAGTGACTCCAAGAGGGGGTATTTATGCTCGATAGTGGGTTCATGCCTCTATTTAACCTGGGGGAGTGACAGAAACCTCTAAGGTTGTAGATGTGATGTTGCTACTAGGGAGAAAACAACATTCATATGCTCAAGGGCATATGCTTTGTTTACATTACACACTTTGCTTAATGCAATTATCTGTTGTTCGCAACTTAATACTTGTGGAGTTCTCGGATTGATTCACCACAAGTGGATTATTAGTCATAGATGCAGTTGGATGGCGGTCTATGTATTTTGTTGTAATGCCCAGAGTAAATCTCATAGTGATCTTCTTGACATATCACGTTTATCTTTATTCTATCAATTGCCCAACTATAATTTGTTTACCCAACATGTGTTATTTATCTTATGGAGAGACACCACTAGTGAACTGTGGATCCTGGTCCTATTTCCATCATATTGCTATCACATGTTTACTTTACTCGCACTGTTTACTTTACTCGCATACTCTATTGTTTTCCACTCGATACGCTCATAACCTTTGTTTCAAGCAAACCGGTGAGATTGACAACCTCATCGCAAGTTGGGAACGAAGTACTTGGTTGTGTTGTGTGCAGGTTCCGCGTTGTAGCCAGCAAAGCAAAGCTTGGACGAGGCGCCATATATAAATTGTCCGAAGCTGTCGCAAGCTAGCAAGCATCACCTTCAGTCGTTTGTCTCTCCTGTCCAAGATCGACATACCTTGGTTTCTTAACTGAGGGAAAACTAGCTGCTATACTCATCATACCTTCCTCTTGGGGTTCCCAACGGGCTGGTTATTCACCATGCACAAGGAATCAACTGGGGGCCATCAAACGCCATCATCCCAGCACTCAATGCTTACATAGATGGTCAAGATTGTGTAGGTGCATGTCACCTCAAAAATTATTCTTTGTTATCACACACCTACTCGAGGACGAGCATGAGTTAAGCTTGGGGATGCTTGATACGTCTCAAACGTATCTATAATTTTTGATGCACCATGCTTGTTCTTACACCATTTGCTTAGTGTTTTGTTACACTTCATGGCATTTTTGTGCATTTTCCGGAACTAACCTATTAACGAGATGCCACAGTGCCAGTTCCCTGTTTTCTGCTGTTTTTGCGTTTCGGAAAAGCTACACAGGAAATATTCTTGGAATTGGACGAAACAAAAGCCGAACCTCCTATTATTTAACGAAGCTTCCAGAAGACCGAAGAGAAGACAGAGGGGGGCCACGGGCCGGCCAGACAACAGGGCGGCGCGGCCAGCCCCTGGCCCGCGCCCCCTATGTGTGAGACCGCCCTGGTCCACCTCTGACGCTGCCCCTTCGCCTATAAAGACCCCCCGACGGGAAAAACCTAAACACCCGATCAATTTTCCAGAAACACATCGCGATCCGCCGCCGTCATCGACCCGAGATCGGGAGGGTCCAGAAGCTCTTCCCGGCACCCTGCCGGAGAGGGGAATCACCACCGGAGGTCTTCTTCATCGCCATTCTTGCCTCTGGCGCAATGAGTGAGTAGTCTACCTTGGACTATGGGTCCATAGCAGTAGCTAGATGGTTGTCTTCTCCACCATGTGCTTCATGTTTAGATCTCGTCAGTTGCTTTACATGATCGAGACTACCTTTATGTAATTCTACATGTTGTGTTTGTTGGGATCCGATGAATATTGTTGTTATGTTAAGTTGATGTGTTGAATATTATCTTATGTTATCTCTATGTTGTTTATGATCTTGCATGCTCTCCGTTGTTAGTAGCTATCTTGGCCAAGTAGATACTAGTGACTCCAAGAGGGGGTATTTATGCTCGATAGTTGGGTTCATGCCTCTATTTAATCTGGGGGAGTGACAGAAACCTCTAAGGTTGTAGATGTGCTGTTTCCACTAGGGAGAAAATAACATTCTTGTGTCCAAGGACATTCGTTTTGTTTACATTACACACTTTGGTTAATGCAGTTATCTGTTGTTCGCAACTTAATACTCGAGGGGTGTTCGGACTATATCCCCACGAGTGGATTATTAGTCATAGATGCAGTTGGATGGCGGTCTATGTATTTTGTTGTAATGCCCAGAGTAAATCTCATAGTGATCCTCGTGACATATGCACGTTATCTTTATTCTATCAATTGCCCAACTGTAATTTGTTTACCCAGCATATTGTTATTTATCTTATGGAGAGACACCACTAGTGAACTGTGAACCCCGGTCCAATTTCCTTTATATTGCTATTACTGTTTACTTTTACTCACACTGTTTACTTTCTCGCATACTACTATTGTTTTCCACTCGATACGCTCAATCCTTTGTTTACAGCAAACCGTTGAGATTGACAACCTCATCGTAAGTTGGGAGCAAAGTTCTTGGTTGTGTTGTGTGCAGGTTCCGCGTTGCTGCTAATTGAAGACGGTCGTAAATGGTGCCCTTGTTGGAGTGTCACGAAGCTAGCAAGCATCACCTTCTGAAGTTTGGCTTTTTCCTACTGGATTCGATAAACCTTGGTTTCTTACTGAGGGAAAGACTTGCTATTGTGCTCATCATACCTTCCTCTTGGGGTTCCCAACTGGGTAGTTATCCTGCCCGCATCACCCCCCCACCCCAGCTTGTAAATAATCAGTGAAGGAATTTTCTTACAAGGCTTGTACTATAGTTTTTTTGAGCATTTTGACCCCCCCCCCCCACCAGTACCATGAAGTTTTGTGGTTCGCCCCCATATATCCTTGTCAATCTCCACTACTGATTTAGGGGAAGGACATGAGGGAACTAGTGCAAAAAGCTTTAGTCGCCATCGCTGACGACAAACCAGATCAACGACAACGTGATTCTCATAAGAGAGGAGACCTAGGAATGAAGAGAGGGAACAAAAAGTAAGCCCGAGCTCTCTCGTGCATAGAATCGGGAAAGCTAGGAGAGCAACTACTTGTAAAAGAAGAAGAAAACAAAACAAAGAGCCAGGGGGTGTGCAGGGTGGCTGATCGGCACCACATTGAGCGGCATATAAGATTTACCATATTTCCTCCTATCATAGGCTCCTATGGGTTTATTTGATTTGCAGGGTTGTAAATAAATAGGGATTTGCCTTCTGATTTCTTTGGACTAGTTCTTATAGGAAAATTTACATCGTTGCAACATCCCAAGTTTTTATCAAATTTTGGAATAAAAAAAATGTTTTGTTTATATTGATTGAATTTTCACAAGGATTTAAAACTTTTGAGACTCTTTAAAAAGCCTTTTTGGAAAAACTATTTCAAATTTTCTATTATTTTCTTGAAGAACTCTTTTGAGAAAATAAGATTTCAAAAATACTATTTTGTATTTTTCCAAACCTATGCAAGCTTATTTGCATAGGGAGTATTTACCAAATGGTTTATATTAAATAGAGTTTGCATTTTCAAAACCATGTTTGAAAATGAATTTCAAAATGTTATTTTATAAAAGTAGTTTCTCTGATTTCAATGGATTATTTTTTAAACCATATCTCTATTTTGCATTATGCAAATAAAGCCCTTAATTGGCCAATTTATATAGTTTTATTTGAAAATTAGTCTTATTGTGAAAACTTGGTTCTTACTATCTTAAAATGTTGTGTTGATTTTTTTTAGAAAATTTAAAATTTGGTTTGAGCTCATTTGGAGCTACTATGAAAAGGTTTTGAAACAAACAAGAAAACAGAAAAAGAAAAAGAGAAACAAAAAAAAGTGAAAGAGGCCGTGGGACCGAATCCGGCCTATTCCCAGATCAGGCCCATGTCCCAAGTCCCTCCTCTCCCAAATCGGTACGGGTTTCCCTCCCTCTCCGACACGGACAGGTGGGGTCCACCTGTCAGGTCATCCCGTAGCTCCGGCCAGGAGACCTGGGAGTGCACGATGCTCGCCTTGGCCATTCGATCGCGCTCCGCCCCTAAACCCTAACCCGCTCCGCAAGCCAAGCCCCTCCTTAAATAGCCCTCCTCTTCCTCTCCGTTCTCCCTTTTGTTTCCCCACCCAAGATGCCTCCAGACGGAAGCAATCGCTCGTCGGAGAGCCGCAGACCTGTCGACGTCCTTGCTCGAATCTAGCGGAACGCTGGTACCCAGCCACCTCCTCTTGATCTCTTCCTCTTCCCTGTTGTCTGACGCACCCTCTGATGCCCTTCTCCGTCCGTATCGTGCATCAGGATGACATCAACAAGTTTTCCTGGAGCTTACCGATGCCGCGCCAAACTCCAGCCGCGTCTCCACCTTGCAGCTAGAAGCAATCAACACTACCGACCACGTCATCGGACTCCCCTCGACCAGACAAACCCCGTCCACCCCTTCACCAGCACAGGAAGGCTCCAGAACACTGGCGATGACCTCACATGGGCCACACCTCGCCGGAGACCCTGCCGGAACCCTAGCTTCCATTGTGAGTCTCTCTTCTTTCTCTCTTCGCCTGTTTGATCTCGATCGAACGGCCCAGATAGATCCACTTAAACAAACAGGTATCTTCAGATCCGGTCCCTCCAATCTTCTTTTAATCCGACGGCTCAAATCATGGATCAAACCGGTATGGGCGAATCAGAAGTCGCCACGTGGCCAGCCCCTGTTAATTAGGTTTTAGAATTTAAAACAAAATTTGCTTGAATCTTCCAAAAATCATATCTTTCAAACCACAAGTTAGAAAATTACAAACTTTATGTCTCTGGAAAGCTAATAATATGTAGAATCTATTGGTGCAATAATATTCCAGAGTTTCAGTATTCAATTTGAATTCATTTTCAAATTGATTCAAACCCTTCTGTTACATAAACAAATCCATATCTTTTGTTCTACACATCCAAAAATTACAAATTTGCAATCTTTGGAATCCTTTGATCATGTAGAACATCTTAGAACCAAGAAACTTCAATTTTGATATGTGCACAAACCTTGTGGATTCAAATCTGTCCAAATCACTATTTTGATCATAACTTGAGTTCCAAAATTAATTTTGGAATGAATCCAATTGCAGTAGCTTTGTTTTACTGTAAGCTATCCAGTAGCATCACTTCCCAAATTTCTTGAACCACTTCTCAAACATTAAAATTCAAATATGAGAATTTGAGTAATTTCCACTATAGAAATAATTCTATTTCGTTTCAGCATTGTTTCCTTTCTACCAAAGTAAATCCTATGATCATACCTATCCACCCAGATCATTTTGATACTACTTTGACCCAATATCATACCTATCTAAATCTTGCTTGTCTAGTTCACAAATATTCAAACTATAATTGTGTTATTTGAGTAAAATGTGATGTATCTCAACCATAGGTTCTACTCTTGCTATTGTGGTGTTGATTTAATCAACATCTTAGCACATGAATCACACTCCATGTTATCCAATAGAATCTAGAATCATATTTCCAAGTATCATTCATTCATATCCAACTGATACGTCTCCAACGTATCTATAATTTTTGATGCTCCATGCTTGTTTTTACACCATTTGCCTATTGTTTCGTTACACTTCGTGGCACTTTTATGCATTTTCCGGAACTAACCTATTAACGAGTTGCCACAGTGTCAGTTCCCTGTTTTCTGCTGTTTTTGTGTTTCAGAAGTGATACACAGGAAATATTCTCTGAATTGGACGAAACAAGTTCCTAAAGTCTTATTTTACCCGGAAGCTTCCAGAGATCCGAAGGAGAGTAGGAGGGGGGCCACCAGGGCCTCACACACTAGGCTCGCGCGGCCAGGGGCCTGGCCGCACCGCCATAGGGTGAGGGCCCCTGGCCCCACCTCTAACATCGCCCCTTCGCCTATAAAGACCCCCGACGGAAAAAACCTAGATACCCGATCAATTTTCTAGAACACATCGCGATCCGCCGCCACCGTCGACCCAAAGATCGGGAGGGTCCAGAAGCTCTTTGATACGTCTCCAACGTATCCATAATTTTTGATGCTCCATGCTTGTTTTTACACCATTTGCCTACTGTTTCGTTACACTTCGTGGCACTTTTATGCATTTTCTGGAACTAACCTATTAACAAGATGCCATAGTGCCAGTTCCCTGTTTTCTGCTGTTTTTGTGTTTCAGAGTGATACACAGGAAATATTCTCGGAATTGGACGAAACAAGTTCCTGAAGTCTTATTTTACCCGGAAGCTTCCAGAGATCCAAAGAGGAGTGGGAGGGGGGCCACCAGGGCCCCACACACAGGGGTGGCGCGGCCAGACCCCTGGCCGCGCGGGGCCCGTGTGTGGGAGCCTGGCTCCACCCCTGACATCGCCCCTTCGCCTATAAGAAGCCTCGGGACGGAAAACCCTAGGGGAGTCGGCAAATTTCCAGAAAGAGTTACGCAGCTCCGCCGCCACCGTCGACGAATTTCGGGGGACAGAAGTCTCTGTTCCGGCACCCTGCCGAGACGGGGAAGTGCCCCCGGAGCCATCTCCATCGGTCTCCATCGCCGTCTCCGCCGTCTCCATCGACCTCACCGCCATCTCCATCAACCTTGCTGTCTCCTATGATGAGGAGGGAGTAGTTCATCCCCGGGGCTGAGGGCTCTACCGGTAGCTATGTGGTTCACCTCTCTCTCCCATGATGTGATCTTTATGTGATCATGAGCTTTGTATCATGTTGAACAAGTAGATGTTATTATTCAGATATTATGCTACTCCTATGCTTAATTATTATAGTGTACTCTAGTGATGTTATTAAAGTAATCTATTCCTCCTGCCATGGTGTAACGGTGACAGTGCGTGCATCGTGGTGGTACTTGGTTTAGGCTATGATCGTGATCTCTTGTGGATTATGAGAGTAATTATTACTATGATAGTATTGAGTGATCTATTCCTCCTTTCATGGTGTAATGTTGACAGTGTGTGCACCGTGTTAGTACTTGGTCTAAGTTGCAATGATTTCTATCTTGAGTTGTGATCTGATTTGGATGTCTCTATGAGTGGTGTTTGTCAAGTACTTGATAAACTTTAAGGGGTGCTTCTGTAGCCACTACACAATGATTAGTGTTATTCAATAGGAGAGTAATTCAGAGTACCATCGTGGAGAGAAGTTATCTATTTGTTCATTCATGTTATATTGTTGGGAGTGTGTCCACTAGTGAAAGTATGATCCCTAGGCCTTCTTTCCAAGCATTGCACACCATTTACTTGCTAATTTGTTACTTGTTTGCTCGCAGCAATATTTATTTCACATCATGTTTGCTACTTATAATCATCTATACCACTTGTATTTCACTATCTCTTCGCCGAACTAGTGCACCTATACATTTGACAAGTGTATTGGGTGTGTTGGGGACACAAGAGACTTTCTGTATCGTAATTGCAGGGTTGCTTGAGAGGGATAGCTTTGACCTCTTCCTCCCTGAGTTCGATAAACCTTGGGTGATCCACTTAAGGGAAACTTGCTGCTGTTCTACAAACCTCTACACTTGGAGGCCCAACAAGTGTCTACAAGAATAGAAGTGCATAGACATCAAGCTCTTTTCTGGCGCCGTTGCCGGGGAGGTAAGGTAAAAGGTACTCGCATCCTCCTGTGTGAGTGCTCGGAGTTATTTCCTTTAGATTCTGCAATTACATCTTTTTGTTTCTTGTTTTTATTTTCACTAGTTAGGCTTAATGGAAAACAAAGAGTTCTGTAGTCTTTTTCCTGAGTTTAGATATGAAGTGTTTGAAGAGAAAATTGAAAAACCTTTGGAGCTTAATTTGCATGCTAATAGTGTTGTTAGTATGAATGCTTTGAACACCGTTGTTGATAATGCTATAGAAAAGTCTAAGCTTGGGGAAGCTGGTTTTGTTAAGCATGATATTTTTAGTTCCCCGGCTTTAGTGGAGAAAGTTTGTTCTGATGATATTTTATCCCCCATATGTGATGTTCCTTCTTATGATGATATGTTTGATGAGTATGCTTTGCGACATAGTAGTTCTCTAGCTTGTGATGATGAGTATAATGTTTTCAGTTCACCTACTATTGAGGATAAAATTAGTTATGATTACCATATGCCTCCTATTTATGATGATTATGGTGATGAGAATAATTATTCTGTTGAATCTGCTCCTACTACTATTGTTCCTGTGGTGAGTATTAACTCTTTTATGCATGTGGCTCATGATAGGGATGTTTTATGTGATAGTTATATTGTTAGTTCTATTCATGATGCTACTGAAAGTTATTATGAGAGAGGGAAACATGGTTTGATGGATCTCAACAATATTAAGTTTCCCCTCTTTATGTTGCAAATCTTGAAGTGGCACTTGTTTTATCTATCCATGCTTGCTACTATGTGCCTCATTGATTTATTTTCTTACAAGATTCCTATGCATAGGAAGTGGTTCAGATATAAATGTCTTTCACATCTGCTTTTTGATGCTCTCTATTGCTTTAAGTTCCTATATGGCGCCTTTGCCTCAAGCTCTTATATGGCGCCCACATGAGCATCTTTGCAAATTACTGCGCCTAGCTCAAAGGCGTTAAAGAAAAGCACTCTTGGGAGATAACCCATTGATTTATTTTCAGTACTTTTTCTTTTATTTGAGTCTTGGAAGTTATTACTACTGTAATGACCTCTCCTTATCTTGTTTATTTCGTTTTTGTGCCAAGAGAAGCCTCTAATTTGAGTGAGGTAAAGATTTGGGGATGTTGCTGTCCTGAAACTGTTTTCGGTGCTGCACCGTAAAAATTCGTGAAAATTCTCTGGTTATATTTTGGACCTGCGATTTCTTGTGCATATGCCCCAGGTTATATCCAAACTTTTCTTAGCTGAACACTTTTTGATTTGAGCAACAGAAAATCCCTCAAAAATTCGAGCTTTGTCAGCTGTTCAGTTTTGACAGATTTCTGCCAATATTTGTGTTTGCCACTTTATCACTTTCTTTTGAATTCTTTTGATCATGGAACTTTTTGGGGAGTTGCTACAGTAATATTTGCTACATATGTGGTGGTTTTGAGTTGAAACCTGAAGCTAAAAGAGGTTGAATATATTTTATGCTTACACTAATGTTGCTAATAGAATTGTGTTTAGTTTTGTATGAAGGAAGTTTTCAAGTGTAGGGATTGGAGAATGATGAGATGAGTTGAAGAATGGACAAAAGCTCAAGCTTGGGGATGCCCATGCATCACCCCAAGAAATATCCAAGAAGTACAAGCGTCAAAGCTTGGGGATGCCCCCGAGGCACCCCTTCTTCATCGGCAAAAATCAGGTCACCTTTCAAAACACTATATTTTTATTGCTTCATGCACTATGTGTTTTTCTTGGAGCGTCAGTTGTTTTAGTTTTCTTAGTTAGTTTAGTTTTGTTTGCTGCAATAAATGGTTAGATCACATCATGTTTCTTTTGAAGGAGATGAACTCGCTTTTCATTTGCCAAGAACACTCTGTTTTCACTCTTATCGCTCAATGAGTGTTCTTCTTTTTCTGCTACTGCTTTTGGTTTTTGTTTTCACCTTGATTTGCATTCAGACCTTGTCATATCTTTTCATCAAGGTGTATTTTTGCCTCTGATCTTTATTGGTTTTCATCAAAAGAGGTGTTTATAAAAATTTTGAATGGTGTTGGAGAAGAGAAAAAGCTTTATGCAAAAAAAAGTGGTACAAGAAGGAGCTTGTGTAGACTGCGGCCTAGGCTTTTGCATGTCGTGCTTGATGTCGTTTTGATAGTATGCTTAGTGGTTTTGCTGTAGCATGACTTGTCTCAAATAATTGAGATTGCTTAATGAGCCTTTGAAAAAATCATGCGTTGTTTTTATTGTATGGAAGCATTATTTTGGTTTTCTCCTTGATGCTTTATTTGGGTTGACTTAGCGCATGCTCACACATGTTAGACTCTTACAAAGTCGCCAATAGCCTCTATGATCATTTAGTTTTTGACTTTTGATGCCATCTTATGCTTCTTTTAATGTCGCTTTGTCGCTCTGCATGATTATGGCCGTTATTGCTCTCTTAGTTGGTCGCTCCCAGTCTTTTGCTAGCCCTCATTTTGTACTGAGTATGAGCTCTACTCGTGCATCCAACTCCCAAAAACCAAGTTTTCCATTGTGTCCACTATAAATTCCTATGCATGGTATTTGTAAGCCATTCCAAAGTAAATTTTCATGTGCTATCTTTCAAAAAACCTTCAAAATACTTCTCATTTTGTGACACTGTTTTCAGCTCATGGGGACGTAGTGGTCGGATTTGCTATCTTCCATATTGCTTATTCCAAAAAGAAAAAGAAAAAGAGAAAAAAAAGAAAAAAAGGCACTCCTCCAAGGAATGTGAATGTTGGTGGGCACCCGATGGAATCGGTTAGCCATGGTTTGTGAAAGGAAAAAAGGTGGGGAGGAGTGCCAAGCTTTATAAAAGAGCACAAAAGTGCCAATCTCTCTCTCTCAAAAACTTGCTTCATTTTTGTATGGAAGATAGTAAGAACCCCATTGCCAGTCGTTGACAAAGACAACCACCTCTCAAAACCAATTTTTTATCTCTTCGTTTTACAAATGAAAAGCTCTAGCACATGTTTAATCACTGCTTCCCTCCGCGAAGGGCCTATCTTTTACTTTTATATTGAGTCACCACCTTCTATCTTTATGCACCATTAAGAGAGCATAGTTGTCATTCTTAGTGTGATATGCATTGTCCCAAAGTTTATCATTGATTGATTCATGACTATGGTTTCACTTGTTCTCAAATTATTTGTATCTAGTCGCCCTCTTAAACTTGAAGGTGTCCTATGCATTTATGTTTTGCTCTCCATAAAGGACAAGCTGAAAACCATTTGTATGTTTTTCCTTATGATTTGAACACACGTTTGACTTTCATTGTTTCATTTTCATGATCTTTTGTTTGTGTTCATTTGCATGTTTACAACATGGTTGCTAAGTTTCTTATTGTCATGATTATATCTTCATGTCCATGTTTTAAGTTCTTATGATCCCAGCTCACAATGCTTACATACATGATCAAGATTGTGTAGGTGCATGTCACCTCAAAAATTATTTGTTTTGTTATCACTTACCTACTCGAGGACGAGCAGGAGTTAAGCTTGGGGATGCTGATACGTCTCCAACGTATCCATAATTTTTGATGCTCCATGCTTGTTTTTACACCATTTGCCTACTGTTTCGTTACACTTCGTGGCACTTTTATGCATTTTCTGGAACTAACCTATTAACAAGATGCCACAGTGCCAGTTCCCTGTTTTCTGCTGTTTTTGTGTTTCAGAGTGATACACAGGAAATATTCTCAGAATTGGACGAAACAAGTTCCTGAAGTCTTATTTTACCCGAAAGCTTCCAGAGATCCGAAGAGGAGTAGGAGGGGGGCCACCAGGGCCCCACACACAGGGGGTGGCGCGGCCAGACCCCTGGCCGCGCGGGGCCCGTGTGTGGGAGCCTGGCTCCACCCCTGACATCGCCCCTTCGCCTATAAGAAGCCTCGGGACGGAAAACCCTAGGGGAGTCGGCAAATTTCCAGAAAGAGTTCCGCAGCTCCGCCGCCACCGTCGACGAATTTCGGGGGACAGAAGTCTCTGTTTCGGCACCCTGCCAGGACGGGGAAGTGCCCCCGCAGCCATCTCCATCGGTCTCCATCGCCGTCTCCGACGTCTCCATCGACCTCACCGCCATCTCCATTAACCTTGCTGTCTCCTATGATGAGGAGGGAGTAGTTCATCCCCGGGGCTGAGGGCTCTACCGGTAGCTATGTGGTTCACCTCTCTCTCCCATGATGTGATCTTTATGTGATCGTGAGCTTTGTATCATGTTGAACAAGTAGATGTTATTATTCAGATATTATGCTACTCCTATGCTTAATTATTATAGTGTACTCTAGTGATGTTATTAAAGTAATCTATTCCTCCTGCCATGGTGTAACGGTGACAGTGCGTGCATCGTGGTGGTACTTGGTTTAGGCTATGATCGTGATCTCTTGTGGATTATGAGAGTAATTATTACTATGATAGTATTGAGTGATCTATTCCTCCTTTCATGGTGTAATGTTGACAGTGTGTGCACCGTGTTAGTACTTGGTCTAAGTTGCAATGATTTCTATCTTGAGTTGTGATCTGATTTGGATGTCTCTATGAGTGGTGTTTGTCAAGTACTTGATAAACTTTAAGGGGTGCTTCTGTAGCCACTACACAATGATTAGTGTTATTCAATAGGAGAGTAATTCAGAGTACCATCGTGGAGAGAAGTTATCTATTTGTTCATTCATGTTATATTGTTGGGAGTGTGTCCACTAGTGAAAGTATGATCCCTAGGCCTTGTTTCCAAGCATTGCACACCGTTTACTTGCTAATTTGTTACTTGTTTGCTCGCAGCAATATTTATTTCACATCACGTTTGCTACTTATAATCATCTATACCACTTGTATTTCACTATCCCTTCGCCGAACTAGTGCACCTATACATTTGACAAGTGTATTGGGTGTGTTGGGGACACAAGAGACTTTCTGTATCGTAATTGCAGGGTTGCTTGAGAGGGATAGCTTTGACCTCTTCCTCCCTGAGTTCGATAAACCTTGGGTGATCCACTTAAGGGAAACTTGCAGCTGTTCTACAAACCTCTGCACTTGGAGGCCCAACAAGTGTCTACAAGAATAGAAGTGCGTAGACATCACTCTTCCCGGCACCCTGCCGGAGAGGGGAATCACCACCGGAGGTCTTCTTCATTGCCATGCTTGCCTCTGGAGCGATGAGTGAGTAGTCTACCTTGGACTATGGGTCCATAGCAGTAGCTAGATGGTTGTCTTCTCCACCATGTGCTTCATGTTTAGATCTCATGAGCTGCCCTACATGATTGAGATCACCGTTATGTAATTCTACATGTTTGGTTTGTTGGGATCCGATGAATATTGTTGTTTATGATTAAGTTGTTGTACTGAATATTATCTTTTGTTATCTCTATGTTGTTTATGATCTTGCATGCTCTCCGTTGTTAGTAGCTATCTTGGCCGAGTAGTTGCTACTGACTCCAAGAGGGGGTATTTATGCTCGATAGTGGGTTCATGCCTCTATTTAACCTGGGGGAGTGACAGAAACCTCTAAGGTTGTAGATGTGCTGTTGCTACTAGGGAGAAAACAACATTCATATGCTCAAGGGCATATGCTTCGTTTACATTACACACTTTGCTCAATGCAATTATCTGTTGTTCGCAACTTAATACTTGTGGAGTTCTCGGATTGATTCACCACAAGTGGATTATTAATCATAGATGCAGTTGGATGGCGGTCTATGTATTTTGTTGTAATGCCCAAAGTAAATCTCATAGTGATCTTCTTGACATATCACGTTTATCTTTATTCTATCAATTGCCCAACTATAATTTGTTTACCCAGCATGTGTTATTTATCTTATGGAGAGACACCACTAGTGAACTGTGGACCCCGGTCCTATTTCCATCATATTGCTATCACCTGTTTACTTTACTCGCACTGTTTACTTTACTCGCATACTCTATTGTTTTCCACTCGATACGCTCATAACCTTTGTTTCAAGCAAACCGGTGAGATTGACAACCTCATCGCAAGTTGGGAACGAAGTACTTGGTTGTGTTGTGTGCAGGTTCCGCGTTGCTTCCGGCCGAAGACGAGTCAACAAGTGCGCCCTTGTTGGAGTGTTACTAAGCCAGTCCGCATCACCTTCAGTCGTTTATCTCTCCTCTCCAAGATCGACATACCTTGGTTTCTTAACTGAGGGAAAACTAGCTGCTATACTCATCATACCTTCCTCTTGGGGTTCCCAACGGGCTGGTTATTCACCACGCATAAGGAATCAACTGGGGGCCATCGAACGCCATCAGCTAATTTTCTGGCACCGTTGCTTGGGAGGAAGTAGAAGACTTCTGCGAGGGGAGTTTTTCGCACGCACATCCTTTACTTTGTTTTATTGTTTTGCTTTACTTTATTTATTTTACCTGCATCGTTTTATATCAAAAACCCAAAAAATTTAGAATCCTTGTTAGTTGTTTTACTTGTTTACTTTCGTTTTGCTGAAATGGCCAATCCTGAAAACACCAAGTTGTGTGACTTTACTAGCACAAACAATAGTGATTTTATCTGCACTCCTATTAAGCCACCTGCTCCTGCTGCAAACTTTTATGAGATTAAGCCTGCTTTGTTGAGCCTTGTTATGAAAGAGCAATTTTCTGGTGCTAGTACTGAAGATGCTGCAGCTCATCTCAACAATTTTGTTGAGCTATGTGAGATGCAGAAATATAAGGATGTTGATAGTGATATTATTAAGCTCAAGTTGTTTCCTTTTTCTTTGAGAGGAAAAGCTAAAGATTGGTTGCTGTCTTTGACTAAGAATAGTATTGATTCATGGGCTAAGTGTAAGGATGTTTTTATTGGTAGATACTATCCTCCTGCTAAGATTATATCTCTGCGTAGAAATATTATAAAATTTACTCAGTTTGATAATGAACATGTTGCTCAAGCTTGAGAAAGAATGAAATCTATGATAAAGAATTGCCCCACTCATGGACTGACTACTTGGATGATTATCCAAACTTTTTATGCAGGACTAAATTTTTCTTCGAGGAACCTACGTGATTCAGCTGCTGGAGGCACTTTTATGTCCCTTACCTTGGGCGCCGCAACAAAGCTACTCGACAACATGATGGTAAATTATTCTGAATGGCACACCGAGAGAGCTCCACAAGGTAAGAAGGTAAATTCTGTTGAGGACACTTCTTCCTTGAATGATAAGATTGATACCATTATGGCTATGCTTGCTAATGATAGGACTCATGTTGATCCTAATAATGTTCCTTTAGCCTCTCTGGTTGCTCAAGAAGAGCATTTGATGTGAATTTCATTAGAAACAATAATTTTAACAACAATGCTTATAGGAACAATTTTGCTAGTAACAATTATAGGCCGTATCCTTCTACCAATGGTAATGGTTATGGTAACTCTTATGGTAATTCCTACAACAACACTAGGGCCGCGCCCTCCGAGCTTGAGGTAATGCTCAAGGACTTCATCGGTAAGCAAACTGCTTTTAACAAGTCTGTTGAGGAAAAGTTAGGCAAAATTGATATTCTTGCTTCTAAAGTTGATAGCCTTGCTCATGATGTTGAACTTCTGAAATTAAAAGTGTTACCTAATGATGTGAAAGAGAACAATGTTTTTGCTACCGCTAATGCTATTCAAGTTGGAATTGATGAAAATATTAGACTGTTAGCGGAATTGCATGCCAGGTGGGAAAGAGAAGATGAGATGGCTAGAGAGATGAAGGTATGTACCATTACTACCTCTAATGATGTTGCTCCTAATGCTAGCAATCCTCTTACTTTGATTGATGTAGAGAAAACTCCCACTCCTTGTGTTAAAAAGCCCTAAACTGCCAAAACTTTTTCTCAAAAGAGTGCTGAAATTTTTCGGAGTGTAGGAGATGATAGCTCTACTTCTTTTAATGATTTTGATGTTGATGGCTGCAATATATCTGAAGTTATTTTGTTCTTGCAAAAGCTTGCTTTGACTCCCAATGCCAGTTCTTTAAATGTTGTTTTTTACTAAGCATAATACCAATGCTCTCATAAAAATTAGGGATGAAAAGTTGAAGCAAAAAGCTTCCATTCCCAAGAAGTTAGAAGATGGTTGGGAACCCATCATTGATATGCATGTTAGTGGTTATGATTGCCATGCTTTATGTGATCTAGGTGCTAGTATTTCTATCATGCCTAGAAAAATTTATGACATGCTTGATTTACCACCGCTTGAAAAATGTTACTTTGATGTTCCTATTGCTGATGTTGCTAAGAAGAAACCTTTGGGAAGGATTAATGATGTTCTTATTGTGGTTAACAATAACCTTGTTCCCGTTGATTTTCTTGTTATGGACGTTGAATGCCATGCTTCATGTCCTATTATTTTGGGAAGACCCTTTCTTCGAACTGTAGGTGCCATCATTGATATGAGGGAAGGCACTATCAAATATCAATTCCCACTAAAGAAAGGTATGGAACACTTCCCTAGGAAAAGAAAGAAATTACTTTTTGACTCTATTCTTAGAGCAAATTATGAGCTTGATGCTTCATCACTTGATGTTACTTGATTCACAATTTTCTGCGCCTAGCTCAAAGGCATTAAAGAAAAGCACTCTTGGGAGATAACCCAATATTTATTTTCAGTACTTTTTCTTTTATTTGAGTCTTGGAAGTCATTACTACTGTAATGACCGCTCCTTATCTTGTTTATTTTGTTTTTGTGCCAAGAGAAGCCTCTAATTCGAGTGAGGTAAAGATTTGGGGATGTTGCTGTCCTGAAACTGTTTTCGGTGCTGCACCGTAAAAATTCGTATAAATTCTCTGTATATCTTTTGGACCTGCGATTTCTTGTGCATATGCCCCAGGTTATATCCAAACTTTTGTTAGTTGAACACTTTTTGATTTGAGCAATAGAAAATCCCTCAAAAATTCGACCTTTGCCAGCTGTTCAGTTTTGACAGATTTCTGCCAATATTTGTGTTTGCCACTTTATCGCTTTCTTTTGAGTTCTTTTGATCACGGAACTTTTGGGGAGGTTGCTACAGTAGTATTTACTATATATGTGGTGGTTTTGAGTTGAAACCTGAAGCAAAAAGAGGGTTTTTTATATGTTATGCTTGCACTAATGTTGCTTATAGATTTGTGTTTAGTTTTGTATGAAGGAAGTTTTCAAGTGTAGGGATTGGAGAATGATGAGATGAGTTGAATAATGGACAAAAGCTCAAGCTTGGGGATGCCCATGCATTACCCCAAGAAATATCCAAGAAGTACAAGCGTCAAAGCTTGGGGATGCCCCCGAGGCACCCCTTCTTCATCGGCAAAAATCAGGTCACCTTTCAAAACACTATATTTTTATTGCTTCATGCACTATGTGTTTTTCTTGGAGCATCAGTTGTTTTAGTTTTCTTAGTTAGTTTAGTTTGTTTGTTTGCTGCAATAAATGGTTGGACCCCAACAAATTTCTTTTGGAGATGTACTTGTTTTCATTTGCAAAGAACACTCCATTTTTCATTCTTACAATTTCGCCGGGTGTTCTTCTTTTTCTGCTACTGCTTTTGGTTTTCATTTTCGCCTTGATTTGCGTTCAGATCTTCTTATATCTTTTCATCAAGGTGTATTTTTGCCACTGATCTTTATTGGTTTTCATGAAAAGAGGTGTCTTTAAAAATTTCAAATGGTGTTGGAAAAGAGAAAAAGCTTTGTGCAAAATAGTGGTACAAGAAGGAGCTTGTGTAGACTGCGGCTTAGGCTTTTTCATGTCATGCTTGATGTCTTTTTGATAGTATGCTTAGTGGTTTTGCTGTAGCATGACTTGTCTCAAATAACTGAGATTGCTTAATGAGCCTTTGAAAAAATCATGCGTTGTTTTTATTGTTTGGAAGCATTATTTTGGTTTTCTCCTTGATGCTTTATTTGGGTTGACTTGGCGCATGCTCACACATGTTAGACTCTTACAAAGTCGCCAATAGCCTTCATGATCATTTAGTTTTTGACTTTTGATGCCATCTTATGCTTCTTTTAATGTCGCTTTGTCGCTTTGCATGATTATGGCCATTATTGCTCTCTTAGTTGGTCGCTCCCAGTCTTTTGCTAGCCCTCGCCTTGTACTGAGTATGAGCTTAACTCGTGCATCCAACTCCTAAAAGCCAAAGTTTTCCAAAGTGTCCACCATACATACCTACTAGCAATTTGCTATTCCAAGTAAATTTGACTTGATTTTATCTTCTCTTCAAATTAAACTCTTACCAGTGTTATGCGAAATTCGGTCAGTAAAGCTCTCACGAACCGTAAGGCACACTTTACTTTTTCTTGATCTTAAAAATTTGACATTGTGGTCTCTTATGTTGAGTTGTTATGCTTGCAATTTGTAAGTTGGATTCTAGCCCAGCCATGCTATCATGGGCAAGCTTTCAACATTGCACTTCTTATTTGAGTTGATATCGTGATCTTTTGTTTATGGAAGCCCGCGGTGTGAAATGAATTGGGAATCTTGTGGGGATCATGGAGTTTGTATATGTGTTAGGGAAACACCGGGCCACCAATCTAAGCCATGCATAATTCATGGTGGAAATTTGCAGCATACCCATGGTGAACATTCGACGACGCATCTCACAATAAAAAGCTAAACAAAAGGCAAATAAAAGAGATGTCGGGGTGTTCATTGTCTGCTTATCCTGTCATTTTGGTGTGGGCTTGTTCCATATCATCGGGCACGGAGGTACCCCATTGGCGGTTCTCAATGATATGCATATACTTACAATGACAAGAGCCTTGCTTGGGACTCTAAGTAAAGTAGCATGAGGTTTGGGTACTCGTATTCACGGGGCACGAGGTTTTCAACTTATGATTTGTCAAGCATATGCATCATAATTGTTCTCGCATTAACTTTAACCATTCAAGATGCTTATGATGGGGGCAATGAGAGCTCAAAGCCGGTAAGTACCATAATTTTTGAAGGTTATAAAACTTGCAATCACTGCTTCCCTCTGCGAAGGGCCTTTCTTCTATTTTTATGTTGAGTCACCACCTTCTATCTTTATGCACCATTAAGAGAGCATAGTTGTCATTCTTAGTGTAATATGCATTGTCCCAAAGTTCATTGATTGATTCATATTGTTGGTTTCACTTGTTCTTAAATTATTTGTATCTAGTCGCCCTCTTAAACTTGAAGGTGTCCTATGCATTTATGTTTTGCTCTCTTTGAAGGACAAGCTGAAAACCATTTGTATGTTTTTCCTTATGATTTGAACACACGTTTGACTTTCATTGTTTAATTTTCATGATGTTTTGTTTGTGTTCATTTGCATGTTTACAACATGGTAGCTAAGTTCTTATTGTCAAGATTATATCTTCATGACCATGTTTTAAGTTCTTATGATCCCAGCTCACAAATGCTTACATATATGATCAAGATTGTGTAGGTGCATGTCACCTCAAAAATTATTCTTTTGTTATCACTTACCTACTCGAGGACGAGCATGAGTTAAGCTTGGGGATGCTTGATACGTCTCCAACGTATCTATAATTTTTTATGCTCCATGCTTGTTTTTACACCATTTGCCTATTGTTTCGTTACACTTCGTGGCACTTTTATGCATTTTCCGGAACTAACCTATTAACGAGTTGCCACAGTGCCAGTTCCCTGTTTTCTGCTGTTTTTGAGTTTCAGAAGTGATACACAGGAAATATTCTCGGAATTGGACGAAACAAGTTCCTAAAGTCTTATTTTACCCGGAAGCTTCCAAAGATCCGAAGGAGAGTAGGAGGGGGGCCACCAGGGCCCCACACACCAGGCTCACGCGGCCAGGGGCCTGGCCGCGCCGCCATAGGGTGAGGGCCCCTGGCCCCACCTCTGACATCGCCCCTTCGCCTATAAAGACCCCCCGACGGAAAAAACCTAGATACCCGATCAATTTTCTAGAACACATCGCGATCCGCCGCCGCCGTCGACCCGAAGATCGGGAGGGTCCAGAAGCTCTTCCTGGCACCCTGCCAGAGAGGGGAATCGCCACCGGAGGTCTTCTTCATCGCCATGCTTGCCTCCGGAGCGATGAGTGAGTAGTCTACTTGGACTATGGGTCCATAGCAGTAGCTAGATGGTTGTCTTCTCCACCATGTGCTTCATGTTTAGATCTCATGAGCTGCCCTACATGATTGAGATCACCGTTATGTAATTCTACATGTTTGGTTTGTTGGGATCCGATGAATATTGGTGTTTATGATTAAGTTGTTGTACTAAATATTATCTTTTGTTATCTCTATGTTGTTTATGATCTTGCATGCTCTCCGTTGTTAGTAGCTATCTTGGCCGAGTAGTTGCTAGTGACTCCAAGAGGGGGTATTTATGCTCGATAGTGGGTTCATGCCTCTATTTAACCTGGGGGAGTGACAGAAACCTCTAAGGTTGTAGATGTGCTGTTGCTACTAGGGAGAAAACAACATTCATATGCTCAAGGGCATATGCTTTGTTTACATTACACACTTTGCTTAATGCAATTATCTGTTGTTCGCAACTTAATACTTGTGGAGTTCTCGGATTGATTCACCACAAGTGGATTATTAGTCATAGATGCAGTTGGATGGCGGTCTATGTATTTTGTTGTAATGCCCAGAGTAATTCTCATAGTGATCTTCTTGACATATCACGTTTATCTTTATTCTATCAATTGCCCAACTATAATTTGTTTACCCAGCATGTGTTATTTATCTTATGGAGAGACACCACTAGTGAACTGTGGACCCCGGTCCTATTTCCATCATATTGCTATCACCTGTTTACTTTACTCGCACTGTTTACTTTACTCGCATACTCTATTGTTTTCCACTCGATACGCTCATAACCTTTGTTTCAAGCAAACCGGTGAGATTGACAACCTCATCGCAAGTTGGGAACGAAGTACTTGGTTGTGTTGTATGCAGGTTCCGCGTTGCTTCTGGCCGAAGATGAGTCAACAAGTGCGCCCTTGTTGGAGTGTTACTAAGCCAGTCCGCATCACCTTCAGTCGTTTGTCTCTCCTCTCCAAGATCGACATACCTTGGTTTCTTAACTGAGGGAAAACTAGCTGCTATACTCATCATACCTTCCTCTTGGGGTTCCCAACGGGCTGGTTATTCACCACGCACAAGGAATCAACTGGGGGCCATCAAACGCCATCACCAACCCATGCCCACTTCTTGATCACCTGTATTGCACTATTCAATTTGTAAATGAGTTAATTGAGTAATTCAATGATTCCCAAATCTATACCCAAATCCTAAGTGTAATGCATACTATTTATGAGTAATTGTTGTCACACTTATTTAATAGTATTGTTGTTGCACTATTTGACTCTTATGTGATTCAATTCACATGAGCCTTTCCAAATTCTATTCATGTTTTTGTAAGGCATAAAGACTTCATCACTTATATCTTGGATAACCCAATTCCTCTCTATTCATTTGACCTTGCCATCCTAACTCTCAAATCTATCTCCTGCAATCCACAAACCTTTTGCCATATCTCTCTTATCACAATATCGTAATAAATCTAAAATGTTGAACCAAACTCTTTTCAATTGCTTGTCTTGTTTGATTTTGTTTGAATTGTATGGTGTGTTTATGTTTGTATTATTTCTATGTTATAGCTTGTACGGAGAGATACGTTTTTTTGTTGAGAGAAGTGAAAGATCATGATCTTCAAAAGGCAAGTGATACACATATCTTACTATCTACTTTTTACTATTGCATTAGTGTTTTCAGTAGTATGCATGATAGGTGGAATTATCAACTGTTTTATAAAATGCTAGATCCTAGTAGTGTGTAGCTATATTTTAAACACCACTTGTTAGGATGCTAAATACTTTGACAAATATTGATGCCATGCTATGATCACTTCGTTAAAGTTGTTTTGTGAACAGATTAAAACTTAAACTAAAATGAATCACCTAGGTGGATTGGTTTGTTGATGGAGGTGTTTAATTGAGCATCTCCCAGGGCCTCATGCCTAGTAGAGGATGGGGTGGACCTTGGGAGTTCACTCGTGGATTTCCACTCAGGATTAAAGAGATTACTATGTCTTCTATGGTTGGAGTGCTTCTAGTGCAGCCTTATGACACTATGGGCTCTGTCTTGATTGAGTATGATGTAAGAGTTCAACCATGAGGACTGACATGAGGTGGTAGCAGAATTATAGGGAGAACAGTCAGACTAGTTTGGTTGAATACTTCTTCTGAAAGGTCTTGTCTCATTTTACTCTTTGGGTAGGATGAGTCTTAAGGTGAAAGTGCACAACCCCTGCAGGGTGTCAAACCTAATCGATTAGCCGTGTCCCCGGTTATGAATAATTTGAGTCTCTAGTCATGGATTGTACGTTAGGATCTCATCACTGTTTTTAATGCTTTAAAACTTGACTAGAAACCCATAGGTAGGAGCTCAGGGCCATGCACTCCGAGGGGTGGTGATTTCTGTTGTTCCAACTTTGTTGAGTTTCGCCTAGAACTACATGCCTAATTAACATGTAGTGTATGGGGTTATCTTGACCCTTATAAACTAAAATTTTGAAAGAATGTTTTGCATAAAATTGTAGGATAAAATTGGCTTTATGCAAATTAGCCTATGAGATCCACCAGCCAAATATCATGTAGTATAGTCTTTTCACAACAGCCACCAAATATGTGTCATTTGCCAGTACGTTGTTGTACTGACCCCTATTATTGGGGCTGCATATTCAAATATGTAGGTTTTTTAGATGAGGAACGTTTTGTAGGATCTCGAGTCTATATTCCAACATGTAAGCCTGTGGCACGTGATGAAGATGGAGGCTCATTGCCATTATGCTTTCTGTTTTACATTGTAAGGTTGGAGATTTATGTAACTAGATTTACGTTGTAATTTTGATACTATTACAATGATTACTATATTTTATACTGTAGTGCTATCAGTGATCCAGGGAGTAGCACTTAACACAGGAGTTTTGCCTTTTTTTAAAAATGTAGGGCGCTACAAAATGGTATCAGAGCATAGTGTTTCCTATAGGATCGAGACCCTAGGTTTGGAATAGACTAGGAAGACCCTAAGATTTTGTTTTCTTCCTTCAAAATAAAATAAAACATCATTTTGGTTTTCTAAATTAAATCTATCTCATCTTGCTTCTATATGTATATTAAAAAATGTTTACATCTTGAAAACTTCTTGTATTCTCTTCCACATCATTTTTCAAAGGTTTTCCTTTTACTTAGATGACCCAACCCTGGAACTATCAAGAAAGGACAACATATCACAATATGCCAAAAGTGTGATACTGATACTCCATGTGGTATCCCTTGACTCAACTGAAGGAAATATGCCCTAGAGGCAATAATAATATTGTTATTATCATATTTCTTGTTCATGATAATGTTTATACTCCATGCTATAATTGTATTAAGCGGAAACATTAATACTTGTGTGGTTTATGAACAACACCGTGTCCCTAGTACGCCTCTACTAGACTAGCTCATTGATTAATGATGGTTAAGGTTTCCTAACCATAGACATGAGTTGTCAATTAATAATGAGATCATGTCATTAGGAGAATGATGTGATGGACAGACCCAAATAAAGCAGAGCAATTAGATCGTGTCATCATGTTCATCTTTGCGAAGCTTTTTCCTATGTTAAGTATTGTATTCCTTAGACCATGAGATAATACAACTCCCTAGTATCGGAAGATAGCTTTGAGGTCATCAAACGTCATCCGATGTGAGGGTGATAATAAAGGTGTCTCTCAGGTGATCGGAAAGTACTTGTTGGGTTGTATATATCGAGATGGAATTTGTCCCTCCCAAGTCGGAGAGATATACTTCGGGCCCACTCGGTAATCGATATCAACACCGCTTGCAAGCATGTGGTTAAGGAGTTAATCACGAAGTGATATCGGATTACGGAACGAGTAAAGTACTTGCTGTGAACGAGATTGAACTAGGTATGGCGATACCGACGATCGAATCTCGGGCAAGTAAAATATCGCGTGACGAAGGGAATACATATACGGGATTAATTGAATCCTGGCATCGTGGTTCATCCGATATGATCATCGATGAATATGTGGGAGTCAATATGGGTTTCTAGATCCCGCTGTTGATTATTGATAGAAGATCATGTCTGCATATTCTCGAACCCGTAGGGTCGAACACTTAACGTGCATCGACGCTAGGATAGAATGGATAATTGGTTTATGAGTTTTCGTTTGGAGTCTCGGATGAGATCCAGGATGTCACGAGAGGTTCCGGAATGGTCCGGAGAATAAGATTCATATAAAGGAAAGCAGTTTTTGGATTTCGGAATCGTTTCGGAGTTTATCGGTATTGTACTGGAAGGTTCTAGAAGGTTCCGGAGTGGGACCAACGTGGGCCCACTTGTCGGAGGCCTGCGTGGGCTTAAGGGGAAGTGCCCTGGCCACTTTGGGCCAGGCGCACAAGGCCCTAAAGGCCCAGCAGGCCAGCCCTAGGGGAAACCCTAGGGGAACCTTCTAGAAGAGGGGGGGAAGACTTGCCCCCTACTCTTCCCCCCTAGCCGCCGCCCTAGGGCTTGGAGGAGGGGCCAAGGCAGCCGGCCAGCCCCCCATATAAGGGCGGGCAGGGGCGCAGCCCCCTACTACTCCAACCCTAGCCGCTGGCCAACTGCTGCCCCTCCACCTCTCTCTCTCGCGACTGTGCGTAGGCAAAGCCCTGCCGCAGAAACTCTCCACCATAAGCACCACGCCGTCGTGCTGCAGATCCAATCTATCTCTCCACCATACTTGCTGGACCAAGGAAGGAGGAGACGTCGCTGCACCGTACGTGTGCATCTCTCGGAGGCGTCGCCACTTGCGGCGTAGGATCGGATCGGATCACGGAGAGGAGACGGCGAGTACGACTACGTCAACCACGTTCTGTTGAACGTTTCCGCTGTGCGATATCTTCAAGGGTATGAAGATCTCATCTACCTCTCTCGTTGATTACATCTCCTAGATTAGATCTTGACTTTCTTGTTTGCTCCGTAGGAATTTTTTGATTTACTATGCTGCGAAACCCTTCAGTGGTATCAGAGCTAGATCTATGCGTAGATGTGTTTCACGAGTAGAACGCAACATGCTTGTTGCGGGCGTTGATGTTTTCTGTTGCAAACCTCTTTGTTTTGTACTTCTTATGGCGCGACATAGTGAGATCGAAGCGGTCCAGGCCAACTTTACGCGACCTCGTTCGCGAGACCGGCTCCGCACTTGACGTGTGGCTTGTTCTACACATGCGGCTGGTGGATGCCAGTTTCTCTCACTATAGTAGTCATGAGATTTACAACGGATGTTAGCAACTATAATATCACCGTTGTGGCTTTTCGTAGGTAAGAATCGTTCTTAACTTGTTACTCCCATAAGCCACGTAAAACATGCAACAACAAAGTAGAGGCGTCTAACTTGTTTTTGCAGGGGAGTGTTTTGTGATATGGTATGGCCCAAGACATGATGTGTATGAATTGAGATGTATGCGATGATCATGTTTTATAATCTTTCACGACTTGCATATCAATGAGTTCACAACCGGCAGGAGCCATATGGTTGTCTTTATAATTGTGTATGACCTGCGTGTCAACTTCTTATACGCCATGTAATAGCTTTACTTTATCGCTAAGTAGTTAGCAATAGTTGTAGTTGCTATTCGTGGTGGAGGCAATCATGGTGGAGTGATGGAGATCATGCCGGCGCGCACAAGATGGAGATCATTGCGCGGAGATTGGCTATACCATGTCACATAAAATTATATGCATGTGATGTTTATCCTTTTATGTATCTTATTATGCTTAGATCGCGACGGTAGCATTATAAGATGATTCCTCACTTAAAGATCAAGATAAAATTGTGTTCTCCCCATGTATGCACCGTTGCGAAAGTTCGTCGTTTTGAAGCATCTCGTGATGATCGGGTGCTATAAACTCTACGTTCACATATAACGGGTGCAAGCCAGTTTTGCACACGCGAAAATACTTGGGTTTGACTTGACGAGCCTAGCATGTACAGACATGGCCTCGGAACACACGGACCGAAAGGTCAAGCATGAGTCATATGGATGATATGATCAACATGTTGATGTTCACCATTAAAGCTACATCATTCACGTGATGATCGGTCTTGGTGTAGTGAATTTGGATCATGCTTCACTAAACAACTTGAGGGATGTTGAATTTAGTGGGAGTTCATTAGTAATTTGATTAACTTGAACTAATTATCTTGAACTAAATCTTGTTGTATTTGCATAAGTCGTTGTAGTCTTTGGCACCGTTTCCCACCGACACTTAGCTTAATTGAGTTAAAAGAACTATAGAATTCTGGATAATCACTTTTTGGTCTAGTGCCGTTTAGTTAGAATGTCAAGACTAAAGATTAAGTCCTATTGCAAACTTTAGCAAACCTTGCTTGCTCCATACGATTTAATAAATTGTATTAATCTAAGAGCAACGATTCAAGTTTAGTATCTAAAGATCATATGTTTGCCTTCATGATAAATTGATCTTCAAAATTGTTTGAGAATCAAAGTGATCATCGAGCTGAAAGAATTGTTTCAGAAACAAATAAGAAGTGAAAGATATTTGATATCTAAGACTTTGATTGTTTGCAAAAATGATGAAGTATAATTTAGTAAAAGAACATATGCTCATATTGTATGACCATATGCGAAGATTGAAGATGCTAGGCGTCCCGATCACCCAAAAGTTTGGGAACTAATATTATACTTGCATTCATCCTTATAAGCTATAGTAGTTTCATCATGAAAGTTGTCATGATAAGATGAATAAAAGGGTATTGGCTAAATTGTTTTTGCTATACCAAAAGATACTAAAAATGGAATCTAGAAGAACGCCAATTATATGATGATGGTGATCCACTTCAAAGTGCAAAATTCAAGGCTATTAGTATTTGACTAACATCCTTTGGACTATGTGTCAAATGATTGATGCCACTATTGATGTCGATAGATTCTTCTAAAAGGAGAGGAAATGCTAAATAGGATCTACAAAAGTATTTGGTAGAAAAGGAAAAGACTGGAAATGTCCAGCACAGGTATATAAATGATATACATGTTATTGATGTATTCTTTGCTAGTACATAATGTAATTCTTGGGTATTGGATACTAGATTGTTGGTATGAAATGTCATACAAAGCAATAATACAAGAACTACGATGGCCTAAGTAACTAGCAAAAGAATGTGGTAACAATGCGCATCGAGAAACAAATAAATGTGTTATTGTGTTTTTCGTTGGCATAAAACCTAGCCTTCTAGATTTGTTAAGAACTTAATAATTGTTATTTTGTTCCGGTATTATGAGAGCAATGGTTGTTCAAATTATTACCGTCTTCCATAATTGATGGATAGATTATTATTATCTTGTTGGTGAAATAGACATTTATAACACTGATGCTAAAGGTCGCAAGACAAAACAAATTTCACTTATATATGACACCGCCGTTTAAGTCATATTGGAAACAAAACATGAAAGAAATTCTATATTGATAGAATTTCGAGTCATTTGATTTTGAATTGATTGACGCTTGTGAGACTTTTCCTAAAGATGATTAAACTCTGTTCATGGGCCATAGACAGAACAAGCGACTAACTAAATGGAGATCGTACATGTTGATGTATGTAGTCCATGGTGTGAAGTTGATCATGGTGTATTTTCTATTTCATCAATGACTCGAATAGATGTACGGTATATCTACTTGATGAGATAGAAGTATGAAATTGTTCAATTTATGAAGTGAAAATTGTTGTAACAAGAATATTCAAGTTGTATGATTAGATCATAAAGAAGAATATTTGAGTTACAAGTTTAGCAAACATCTAAGAGTTAGAGGAATTGTTCCACAAACTTGCATCATGATAAACACCATAGGAGTATGGAGTTTTCGATGGATGTAATCAAACCTTGTTTGACATGGTTAGATCAATGATGAAATAAACTACCAATATAATTTGTGGATTATGCTTTAGAGACTACCGCTTTTCACTAAATAGAGTGCCATCATAATCTGCCGAAATGACACCATACAAGTTATAGTTGTCTTTTCTTGAATTTTGGTATGCAAGGCATATGTGTAAAATATTTACAACCAAAATCGGATTAGTAAGTCTTTGTAGGTTATCCCAAAGAATGTTGATGGGTATTCCTTCTATTATGAACCCAAACACATAGTGATTGTCACTAAAATAAGTGAATTTCTTATGAAGGAGTTTCTCGCGAAAGGTTTAAGTGGGAGGAAGATAGAACTTGATGAGGTTATTGAATCTGAGCAAGATGATCAGAGTAGCGCAGCACCAGAAAATGTTCCGAAAGCGGCAACTACATTCATAGCTCACGCGTCTACAATATGTTGTAGTCACAACATCAAAGTTCCTATTTAACCAAGTTGGTCGTAATCAAATAGTAAGATTTGAGGATGAGATATTAACCAACAATATACAAAGAAGCGATGATGGGCCCTGACTTTGTCATATGAATTATTCTAGCAACAATTACATATTGAGATATGATAATTGAATAAACGAAACAACGTTCCTCTACCGGAATGCACACCAAGGACGTGTAACTGACACGACCCAATGGGTTTTGTTGATTCAAAGGTTGCTAGATATGTATGCAAACTTCTATGGTAGAAGTAAGCATAGCGAAGTTGGAATCTTCAATGATGAAAATGTTAAAGTGTTAATTTCATCAAGATATTTGAAGATGCTTATATTACAAGAAAGTAAGTGGGAGCGCTCAGACATATTTCTAATACTTTATGTGGACGACATATCGTTTATTGGAAATAATGTGTTTTTCTTGATATTGTTAAGTTTTCATTAAAATTAGTTTTTTGATGAAAGACTTAGGTAAAACCAGAATATTAAGCATCAATGTCTATGCAGATAGATTGAGGCACTAATATAGTTTTGCCAGAGTACATAGATGAAATATTGAATTTGTTCAATATGGAAACAATAAGAACGGTTCTTGTTGCATGAAAGAGGTTGGAGCAAGAATCAATTGTTTTGACACTTGATGAGTGAAACCACAAGAATGATTTTATCAATCTTGTATACCATGATATGTAGATCCAGATGTATCCAATGCTCTAAAGGTTATAGCATTCATATGATGATTGTTGGACAATAGTAAAGATATTCTTATGCACTTTCGAAGAAGTAAGAATATGTTCTGTATGCAGAAGTGATAAATGGTTCATTGCAATGTGTTACATTGGCTTTGTCACACATACAGGTAAAATTTTATCTCAATTTTTAAGCTATTTGTTTTGAGTTAGAAGGTGGCATAATAAGATGGAAGAAAGTTCCATAATGACTTGGATGAGTGCTACTCGTGTGATGATGACGCCAGAAAAGAGCTGTGGCGTTTAGTTGACGTGGGAGCAGTAAGTCCTTGTGCGTGGTGATGACCAGCCCGTTGGGAACCCCAAGAGGAAGGTATGATGAGTGTAGCGGCTAGTTTTCCCTCAGTTAAGAAACCAAGGTTTATCGATCAGGAGAAGAGAGACGATGACGACTGAAGGCGTTTGTGGAACCTGCACACACACAAACAAATACTTTGTCCCCAACTTGCGATGAGGTTGTCAATCTCACCGGTTTGCTTGAAACAAAGGTTATGAGTGTATCGAGTGGAAAACAGTAGTAATATGCGAGTAAAGTAAACAGTGCGGGAAAAGTAAACAGGTGATTGCAATATGATTAAAATAGGACCGGGGTCCACAGTTCACTAGTGGTGTCTCTCCATAGATAAAATAACATGCTGGGTAAACAAATTACAGTTGGGCAATTGATAGAATAAAGATAACGTGATATGTCAAGAAGATCACTATGAGATTTACTCTGGGCATTACAACAAAATACATAGACCGCCATCCAACTGCATCTATGACTAATAATCCACCCCCGGGGATATCATCCGAACACCCCAAAAGTATTAAGTTGCGAACAACAGATAATTGCATTAAGCAAAGTGTGTAATGTAAACAAAGCATATGCCCTTGAGCATATGAATGTTGTTTTCTCCCTAGTAGCAACAGCACATCTACCACCTTAGAGGTTTATGTCACTCCCCCAGGTGAAATAGAGACATGAACCCACTATCGAGCATAAATACCCACTCTTGGAGTCACTAGCAACTACTCGGCCAAGATAGCTACTAACAACGGAGAGCATGCAAGATCATAAACAACATAGAGATAACAAAAGATATAATTCAGTACAGCAACTTAATCATAAACACCAATATTCATCGGATCCCAACAAACCAACATCATAGAATTACATAACGGTGATCTCAATCATGTAGGGCAGCTCATGAGATCTAAACATGAAGCACATGGTGGAGAAGGCAACCATCTAGCTACTGCTATGGACCCATAGTCCAAGGTAGACTACTCACTCATCGCTCCGGAGGCAAGCATGGCGATGAAGAAGACCTCCGGTGGCGATTCCCCTCTCCAGCAGGGTGCCGGGAAGAGCTTCTGGACCCTCCCGATCTTCGGGTCGACGGCGGCGACGGATCGCGATGTATTCTGGAAAACTGATCGGGCCCTTAGGTTTTTCTCGTCAGGGGGTATATATAGGCGAAAGGGCGATGTCAGAGGGGAGACCACGGCCCCTCACGTGGGCCCGGCGCGGCCAGGGGGTGGCCGCGCCGCCCCTGTGTGTGGGGGCCACGTGGCCCCCCTCCGTCAGGTCTTCGGATGTTTGGGAGCTTCCCCGTAAAATATGACTTCAGGAACTTGTTTCGTCCAATTCCGAGAATATTTCCTGTGTATCACTTCTGAAACACAAAAACAGCAGAAAACAGGAAACTAGCACTGTGGCACTTCGTTAATAGGTTAGTTCCGGAAAATGTATAAAAGTACCACTAAGTGTAACGAAACAATAGGCAAATGGTGTAAAAACAAGCATGGAGCATCAAAAATTATAGATACGTTTGAGACGTATCAAGCATCCCCAAGCTTAACTCCTGCTCGTCCTCGAGTAGGTAAGTGATAACAAAAGAATAATTTTTGAGGTGACATGCACCTACACAATCTTGATCATATATGTAAGCATTGGTGAGCTGGGATCAATAGAACTTAGAACATGGGCATGAAAGATATAATCATGACAATAAGAACTTAGCAACCATGTTGTAAACATGTAAATGAACACAAACAAAAGATCATGATAATGAAACAATGAAAGTCACATATGTGTTCAAATCATAAGGAAAAACATACAAATGGTTTTCAGCTTGTCCTTTTAAAGAGAGCAAAACATAAATGCATAGGACACCTCAAAGTTTAAGAGGGCGACTAGATACAAATAATTTAAGAACAAGTGAAACCAACAATATGAATCAACCAATGAACTTTGGGACAATGCATATCACACTAAGAATGACAACTATGCTCTCTTAATGGTGCATAAAGAAAGAAGGTGGTGACTCAACATAAAAGTAAAAGAAAGGCCCTTCGCAGAGGGAAGCAGTGATTTAAACATGTGCTAGAGCTTTTCATTTGTAAAACAGAGATAAAACTTGATTTTGAGAGGTGGTTGTCTTTGTCAACGACTGGCAATGGGGTTCTTACTATCTTCCATACAAAAATAAAGCAAGTTTTTGAGAGAGAGATTGGCACTTCGTGCTCTTTTTATAAAACTTGGTACTCCTCCCCACCTTTTCCTTTCACATACCATGGCTAACCGATTCCATCGGGTGCCCACCAACATTCACATTTATTGGAGGAGTGCCTTTTTTTCTTTCTTTTTTCCCCTTTTTTTTCTTTTTGGAATAAGCAATATGGAAGATAGCAAATCCGACCACTACGTCCCCATGAGCTGAAAACAGTGTCACAAAACGAGAAGTATTTTGAAGGTTTTTGAATGGTAGCACACGAAAATTTTACTTTGGAATGGCTTACAAATACCATGCATAGGAATTTATAGTGGACACAATGGCAAACTTGGCTTTTAGGAGTTGGATGCACGAGTAGAGCTCATACTCAGTACAAGGCGAGGGCTAGCAAAAGACTGGGAGCGACCAACTAAGAGAGCAATAATGGCCATAATCATGCAAAGCGACAAAGCGATATTAAAAGAAGCATAAGATGGCATCAAAAGTCAAAAACTAAATGATCATGAAGGCTATTGGCGACTTTGTAAGAGTCTAACATGTGTGAGCATGCACCAAGTCAACCCAAATAAGCATCAAGGAGAAAACCAAAATAATGCTTCCATACAATAAAAACAACGCATGATTTCTTCAAAGGCTCATTAAGCAATCTCAGTTATTTGAGACAAGTCATGCTACAGCAAAACCACTAAGCATACTATCAAAAAAAAACATCAAGCATGACATGAAAAAGCCTAAGCCGCAGTCTACACAAGCTCCTTCTTGTACCACTATTTTGCACAAAGCTTTTTCTCTTTTCCAACACCATTTGAAATTTTTATAAACACCTCTTTTGATGAAAACCAATGAAGACCAGAGGTAAAAATACACCTTGATGAAAAGATATGACAAGATCTGAACGCAAATCAAGGCGAAAATGAAAACCAAAAGCAGTAGCAGAAAAAGTAGAACGCTCGATTTTTAATAAGAGTGAAAACTAGAGCGTTCTTTGCAAATGAAAACGAGTACATCTCCTCCAAAGGAAATTTGTTGGGGTCCAACCATTTATTGCAGCAAACAAACAAACTAAACAAACTAAGAAAACTAAAACAACTGACGCTCCAAGAAAAACACATAGTGCATGAAGAAATAAAAATATAGTGTTTTGAAAGGTGACCTGATTTTTGCCGATGAAGAAGGGGTGCCTCGGGGGCATCCCCAAGCTTTGACGCTTGTACTTCTTGGATATTTCTTGGGGTGATGCATGGGCATCCCCAAGCTTGAGCTTTTGTCCATTCTTCAACTCATCTCATCATTCTCCAATCCCTACACTTGAAAACTTCCTTCATACAAAACTAAACACAATTCTATTAGCAACATTAGTGTAAGCATAAAATATATTCAACCTCTTTTAGCTTCAGGTTTCAACCCAAAACCACCACATATAAAGTATATACTACTGTAGCAACTTCCATAAGAGTTCCATGATCAAAAAGAACTCAAAAGAAAGCGATAAAGTGGCAAAAACAAATATTGGCAGAAATCTGTCAAAACTGGACAGCTGACAAAGGACGAATTTTTGAGGGATTTTCCGTTGCTCAAATCAAAAAGTGTTCAACTAAGAAAAGTTTGGATATAACCTGAGGCATATGCACAAGAAATCGCAGGTCCAAAAGATAAACAGAGAATTTTCACGAATTTTTACGGTGCAGCACCGAAAACAGTTTCAGGACAGCAATAACCCCAAATCTTTACCTCACTCAAATTAGAGGCTTCTCTTGGCACAAAAACGAAATAAACAAGATAAGGAGCGGTCATTACAGTAGTAATGACTTCCAAGACTCAAATAAAAGAAAAAGTACTGAAAAGTAAACAATGGGTTATCTCCCAAGAGTGCTTTTCTTTAACGCCTTTGAGCTAGGCGCAGAAAATTGCGAATCAAGTAATATCAATAGATGAAGCATTAGGATCAACAGCAGCGATCTTTTCAACAATGAAGGAAAATGTGTTCAACTGAGTTTTTGAAACTCCTTTACGATCACGCTTTGGCACACTACTTTCATCGAAAAGATTTTCAGGGCAAATCCAACTAGAATTCTTTTCCCAAGCATCATGAATTCCTATAAGTTCATAAGGTATTGGTGTTTTAAAATCATCAGGCGTACCAACAACCTTAACAGGCGAGCCAAGCTTATTAAACTTCTTAAAAACTTTCCTAGCCTCAATTGCAACATCTCTAAATTCCGTGCGCAAGGTTTCTAAGATAAAAGCTTTCTTTTCGGGATCCTCAATTTCATGAAGCTTAAGGAACATGTATTGCATAGAAGAATTAAGACTAGCAAACCTAGCTTCTAACATGTGAACTAAATGAGCAGAAGCAACTTCATAACTAGGAGCTAACTCAACCAAAGACTTTTCCTCAACTTCCTTATGCATACTGATGTGATTAAAGAACTCCTCAATGTTACTTTTGCCAATAATCGAACCACTCCCTACAGAGAGGTCCTCCAGGACGAACTCAGGGAACAACATGATAAACTAAAGTAAAGAAATAACAACTACCAAGGATTCTAATTTTTTTGGGTTTTTGATATAAAAAGCAATGCAGGTAAAATAAAATAAAGTAAAGCAAAACAAATAACAAAGTAAAGAATGTGTGTGCGAAGAACTCCCCTCGCAGAAGTCTTCTCTCTTCCCCGGCAACGGCGCCAGAAAAGAATTGATGGTGACCGTTTGTCGAGGGAGATTATTCTTCTTCGTTCCCCGGCAACGGCGCCAGAAAAGAGGCTGCTACTCGTGTGATGATGACGCCAGAAAAGAGCTGTGGCGTTTAGTTGACGTGGGAGCAGTAAGTCCTTGTGCGTGGTGATGACCAGCCCATTGGGAAGCCCAAGAGGAAGGTATGATGAGTGTAGCGGCTAGTTTTCCCTCAGTTAAGAAACCAAGGTTTATCGATCAGGAGAAGAGAGACGATGACGACTGAAGGCGTTTGTGGAACCTGCACACACACAAACAAATACTTTGTCCCCAACTTGCGATGAGGTTGTCAATCTCACCGGTTTGCTTGAAACAAAGGTTATGAGTGTATCGAGTGGAAAACAGTAGTAATATGCGAGTAAAGTAAACAGTGCGGGAAAAGTAAACAGGTGATTGCAATATGATTAAAATAGGACCGGGGTCCACAGTTCACTAGTGGTGTCTCTCCATAGATAAAATAACATGCTGGGTAAACAAATTACAGTTGGGCAATTGATAGAATAAAGATAACGTGATATGTCAAGAAGATCACTATGAGATTTACTCTGGGCATTACAACAAAATACATAGACCGCCATCCAACTGCATCTATGACTAATAATCCACCCCCGGGGATATCATCCGAACACCCCAAAAGTATTAAGTTGCGAACAACAGATAATTGCATTAAGCAAAGTGTGTAATGTAAACAAAGCATATGCCCTTGAGCATATGAATGTTGTTTTCTCCCTAGTAGCAACAGCACATCTACCACCTTAGAGGTTTCTGTCACTCCCCCAGGTGAAATAGAGACATGAACCCACTATCGAGCATAAATACCCCCTCTTGGAGTCACTAGCAACTACTCGGCCAAGATAGCTACTAACAACGGAGAGCATGCAAGATCATAAATAACATAGAGATAACAAAAGATATAATTCAGTACATCAACTTAATCATAAACACCAATATTCATCGGATCCCAACAAACCAACATCATAGAATTACATAACGGTGATCTCAATCATGTAGGGCAGCTCATGAGATCTAAACATGAAGCACATGGTGGAGAAGACAACCATCTAGCTACTGCTATGGACCCATAGTCCAAGGTAGACTACTCACTCATCGCTCCGGAGGCAAGCATGGCGATGAAGAAGACCTCCGGTGGCGATTCCCCTCTCCGGCAGGGTGCCGGGAAGAGCTTCTGGACCCTCCCGATCTTCGGGTCGACGGCGGCGGCGGATCGCGATGTATTCTGGAAAACTGATCAGGCCCTTAGGTTTTTCTCGTCAGGGGGTATATATAGGCGAAAGGGCGATGTCAGAGGGGAGACCACGGCCCCTCACGTGGGCCCGGCGTGGCCAGGGGGGTGGCCGCGCCGCCCCTGTGTGTGGGGGCCACGTGGCCCCCCTCCGTCAGGTCTTTGGATGTTTGGGAGCTTCCCCGTAAAATATGACTTGAGGAACTTGTTTCGTCCAATTCCGAGAATATTTCCCGTGTATCACTTCTGAAACACAAAAACAGCAGAAAACAAGAAACTAGCACTGTGGCACTTCGTTAATAGGTTAGTTCCGGAAAATGTATAAAAGTACCACTAAGTGTAACGAAACAATAGGCAAATGGTGTAAAAACAAGCATGGAGCATCAAAAATTATAGATACGTTTGAGATGTATCAATGAGTTCCAATGTTAATATTGTGGCGGACACTGCAACGAGGGCTAAGTATATAATCACTTTAGAAGCGGCATAAAAGATGCAAAGTAGATAGTGATAATCCAAATTCTTTGTGGCACTGTCGTCCAGGTCATATTGGCGTAAAACGCATGAAGAAACTCCATTCTGATGGACTTTTGGAGTCTCTTGATTTTGAATCATTTGACACGTGCAAGCCATGCCTCATGGGCAAGATGATCAAAAATCCGTTCTCCGGAATAATTGAGCGAGCAACGGACTTATTGGAAATCATACATACCGATGTGTGCGGACCAATGAGTATTTCGACGCATGGTGGATATCGCTATTTTTAAGTGTGCTAGTACTATGTAGTTCTATTGTATGACAATAGTGACAACATAGTCTCGGCCAAGATACAAAGGTCTCACCAGAAGACCAAGTTTATACGATGCCATCTCATGTCAAGATGAGTAATGCGTGATGACGCAAAAGATATGCAAATACAAACGGACCTGAAAGTGTCAGACCCGTAGATAAGGTTTACCACGTGCAACGCGTATGAATAACACCGAAATGCCATAGGTATTAAAGGCGCAAGTATTAACTAGATTATTGACTCTAGTGCAAGTGGGAGACTGAAGGAAATATGCCCTAGAGGCAATAATAATATTGTTATTATCATATTTCTTGTTCATGATAATGTTTATACTCCATGCTATAATTGTATTAAGCGGAAACATTAATACTTGTGTGGTTTATGAACAACACCGTGTCCCTAGTACGCCTCTACTAGACTAGCTCATTGATTAATGATGGTTAAGGTTTCCTAACCATAGACATGAGTTGTCAATTAATAATGAGATCATGTCATTAGGAGAATGATGTGATGGACAGACCCAAATAAAGCAGAGCAATTAGATCGTGTCATCGTGTTCATCTTTGCGAAGCTTTTTCCTATGTTAAGTATTGTATTCCTTAGACCATGAGATAATACAACTCCCTAGTATCGGAAGATAGCTTTGAGGTCATCAAACGTCATCCTATCTGAGGGTGATAATAAAGGTGTCCCTCAGGTGATCGGAAAGTACTTGTTGGGTTGTATGTATCGAGATGGAATTTGTCCCTCCCAAGTCGGAGAGATATACTTCGGGCCCACTCGGTAATCGATATCAACACCGCTTGCAAGCATGTGGTTAAGGAGTTAATCACGAAGTGATATCGGATTACGGAACGAGTAAAGTACTTGCAGTGAACGAGATTGAACTAGGTATGGCGATACCGACGATCGAATCTCGGGCAAGTAAAATATCGCGTGACGAAGGGAATACATATACGGGATTAATTGAATCCTGGCATCGTGGTTCATCCGATATGATCATCGATGAATATGTGGGAGTCAATATGGGTTTCCAGATCCCGCTGTTGATTATTGATAGAAGATCATGTCTGCATATTCTCGAACCCGTAGGGTCACACACTTAACGTGCATCGACGCTAGGATAGAATGGATAATTGGTTTATGTGTTTTAGTTCAAAGTCTCGGATGAGATCCAGGACGTCACGAGAGGTTCCGGAATGGTCCGGAGAATAAGGTTCATATAAAGGAAAGCAGTTTTTGGATTCCGGAATCGTTTCGGAGTTTATCGGTATTGTACCGGAAGGTTCTAGAAGGTTCCGGAGTGGGACCAACGTGGGCCCACTTGTCGGAGGCCTGCGTGGGCTTAAGGGGAAGTGCCCTGGCCACTTTGGGCCAGGCGCACAAGGCCCTAAAGGCCCAGCCAGCCAGCCCTAGGGGAAACCCTAGGGGAACCTTCCAGAAGAGGGGGGGAAGACTTGCCCCCTACTCTTCCCCCCTAGCCGCCGCCCTAGGGCTTGGAGGAGGGGCCAAGGCAGCCGGCCAGCCCCCCATATAAGGGGAGGCAGGGGCGCAGCCCCCTACTACTCTAACCCTAGCCGCCGGCCAACTGCTGCCCCTCCACCTCTCTCTCTCGCGACTGTGCGTAGGCAAAGCCCTGCCGCAGAAACTCTCCACCATAAGCACCACGCCGTCGTGCTGCAGATCCAATCTATCTCTCCACCATACTTGCTGGACCAAGGAAGGAGGAGACGTCGCTGCACCGTACGTGTGCATCTCTCGGAGGCGTCGCCACTTGCGGCGTAGGATCGGATCGGATCGCGGAGAGGAGACGGCGAGTACGACTACGTCAACCACGTTCTGTTGAACATTTCCGCTGTGCGATATCTTCAAGGGTATAAAGATCTCATCTACCTCTCTCGTTGATTACATCTCCTAGATTAGATCTTGGCTTTCTTGTTCGCTCCGTAGGAAATTTTTTGATTTACTATGCTGCGAAACCCTTCATCAACATGGAGCACCACTTGGAAGACCAGCAAAGAACTTGGAGAATACTGATATGAAGACTGCACGACACCAACGATGCATTGAGGAAATAGAAATGAGAACATGGAACAATGAAGCAAGTAATAGAATAGACCATCAATATTCTAGTTTATAGAACCAACGATATCGAAATAATCTAATGATCATACCAAATTGGGGTATGACCATACTAGATTGTCAGTGTTTGAACTAGTTTGCTTGATTTGATGAATGTTTGTTAGATGTTGTTTGTAAGATGAATTGCCTTGATCTGCTTTGTTTGGGTAGGTATCTTCTTTAGATCCCTTCTATCTACTCTCATCTATGCTAAGTCCTAAACCTATCCTAAAACCCCCCAAACAGATGCATCCTCAACGATAGAATAATCGCAACAACCCTCAGATGGAGATAGTGATGCAAAAAATGATGGAAGTGCATACTAGAATAATGCAAGTAATGACCCAGGATATGATCAACCCAAATAGCAAAGAGTTATCTCCTGGAATGCAGCAAGTACTAGAGGATCATTCTCGAATAATACAAATGATGCCCTAGATTCTGGCTAGTACCAATAACAACCTGCCCCAAAACAATCTTGGTAACAAGAAACCAAGAGATAGTGCAGAGATAACACTGCAAGCCTGCAAGATCTATGGAGAAATAAGACACACGTCCCAGGGATGTCATGAATAGTGCCCTTACTGTGATACGAACCACCTAGTTGGAAGAATATCCCATGGCCCAAGTTACTTGTTTACTATGTGATGGAACAAATCATGTTCCTACTGAATGTAAGTTTTACTCCACAGGTGCAACGAATGAATCAACAAGCCAAGGATAGATTGTGCCAGTTGCTGGAAAAGACCCCTGAAGATGGAAGACCCAAGATGAAAGTGGAAACAAAAGACATGGAAATAGCACCCGACGTCACCATCAAGAGTCGCTTAGCAGGTGGAAGACAAGGACGCTTACGTGGAAACTACATGAAGAAACGAGAAAGGTTTCCTACCACTATAGTGGAATATGAAGAAAATGAAGTAAGAGATCTCCTAGCCTTAGAGAGACCCAAAAAAAAGAAGGATACTAGCAAAGTGCTATGCTTAAATTGCAAGAAACTTGGGCATTATGTGAGGAAATGTCCAGAGAGAAACAACAAAGTAAACAGACAAAGAGGAACATACCTTGTCACCTGTCAGAAATGCAATCAAAAGGAACACTATGCAAGAAGATGCGTAGAGAAAAGTACTTCGAGACTTCAGTGAGATGGGATAACTAAAGGATGCCACAAATATAAGAAGAAGACACACCAAGGTGTAACCAATTTGGAAACAATGGTCTTCAGCTACTACGCGTCGGGCGTGATATAGGAGCTCCCTATTTAGGCTTGATGACGGCGAAGAAATGGGAGAAAAGGTCGGGTCTTCCTGTACAGCGGCTGTTGCGTCTGCTACGATCACAACGCGTGAAGTGCTCTCCCGGATGGGCCGGCCCAACTAGGCATGGTTTGATACTTTTTTCCTTTTTTGTTTTTCTTTTTTCTTTAAGAAAATGTTTAGATTTGGATACTTTTAGACATTAAAAATGCTCAAATTTTGAAAAAGTGTTCAGACTTGTAGTTTGTTCATATTTGTAAACTACCCAAATTTAAAACCATTCAAATCCAAAAAAATGTTAAAAAAAATCAAATTTAAAATTTTAAAATTCAAAAAATGTTCAAAATAAAAAATGTTCAAAATAAAAAATGTTCAAAATCTAAAAATGTTCAAATTTTAAAATATTCAAATCTAGAAAAATCTTAAATTTTTAATCTTAAATTTTTAAAAATGCTCAAAACAAAAAAGTTCAAAATAGACAGCCCTAAAAAACGGTACAAACCCCAAAACTAGAAACCCGGCCCAGCAAATAAAAAAATAAGCAACCCAAATAAACCATTTTTTAGGAATCGAACCAAATAAACCTGAAAACCCCAGTCGAAAGGTTTCAGAATGTACCCAAAATCAGAATAAACCATCCATTTTACTGGACCGGCCCGCTCCAAAGCTAGCAATGAGAGGGGTATGCGTTAGAGTGCATCGATTTGGTTCTGAGGCTCACTGGAGCCCTTTATTTTAAACATTTAAAAAAATATTTAAAAGTTTTTAAAAAATTATAACACAAATATGTACTTATAAGCAATAATGTATACTTTAATTCGACAAAGTCTCAATCTAAAATACATTGTATTCTAGTCTACATAAAAAGACAAAGTGTCGACAATTTTGTACTAGCTTAGTATAAAATTTGTACTATCTTCCCGACAGTTATTTCTGATCGGAGGTAGTACATGTTACGCCTAAAACGAACGGGCCCAACAAGTGTGAAATAGTAATTTCCGAAAAGGCCGACATACCGAAACCAACTGAAGAAAGCGACGATACTTACGGCCCACAGCCCGTAATAGTCCCCGCTTGTATCGCCGCCGCCGCCACGAGAATCGTCCGCCGCCTCCGCCACTCCTCGACGGGACGTTCCTCCCTCCAGCCGCGCCGTATCACGGCAGCCTCTAAAGCAATCACTCCGGTGCGTCTTTCCTGTCAAATCCAGTCCTTGGTTCTTCTCAGACTCGAGCAGAGAAGATGTGGCGGCGGCAGCATGCTCTTCTGCGCCGCATCTCGCCGGCGAACATGTCCCCGGCGGCCTGGGTCGGTGGTGGGGCGAGCTACCATGGCTCCTCGCCGGAGGGAAAGAAGGGAAAAGCGTCTCCCTTGCAGGTCACATTCTATCCCCTCACAGCTTCACGGCGGCTACAGTTTCTCCGACGAATCAATGGTGATCCGAGGTATTGAATACCTATCGTTTCGTTGCAGTCGCGTGGGATGGTGGACAGGTTCCGGCTGCGTGCCAAGGGTGGCGACGGCGGCAACGGCTGCATCAGCCAAAGGCGCTCCAGGTCCGACCGCCTAGGCAGGCCTGATGGTGAGGCCATCCACCCTTCCAAAATTATCCAATTCCTAGATATAGCTCTGAATTTTGATGCAAGTATAGTTGTATTTTGGTTCTGTTTGTAAGTTTGGACTTTGGACCATCCAGTTGAATGTTAGTTGTTACTATGGTTTGCAACTGATCATCTCATGTTGTTGGTGTTTGATTGAGCTTTCGTTGCTGTGAAAATCTAGTTGTAGATTGTGCGCAATTTGCAGTATGTCAAAATGTTTCTAGCTGCTGAAGTTAGTATCTGCTACTTAGTCTAGCTATCATGTGCTGAGGATTTGCCCTGTTCACGATAAAAAATGGAAATTGCAGGTGGCGATGGAGGAACAGGTGGTAATGTCATTCTTGAGTGCTCAAGGTCTGTCTGGGATTTCAGTAACTTGCAACATCACACGGTATGCTTTTGAACATCGTGTCTTATGTTCCGGGGTGAGATAGCATGCCTTTAGATACCTCGGATAGCATGCTTTGTTTGTTTTGAGCAGCCTTTAGATACCGGGGTGAGGTAGCTATCATGTGCCTTTATGTTGTCCTGATGTGAATGCTGAGCTTGTGTATATTATTGAATTAAAGGCTGCTCCTTACTTCAGTCAGGGACTTAAGACTAATAGTGTCTCATTTCACTGTAGCTTAATATCATATCGAGCCTTTACCAAAGAACAAGATTCTACATAATTTATGCTTTTCGGTATCATAGTTTTATACTTAATTATTCTGTGTTTCAGAAAGCAACCCGAGGAGGCAATGGACTTTCTAAGAAACAGATAGGGACAAGGGGTCCTGACAAGGTTACCACACATATGCATTTGCATATCACATTTTCTTAGTTCCCTTTTCAAAATATATAAACCTTCTCTGCTTGTGTCCGCCAGGTCGCACAAGTACCAATTGGCACAGTGATTCATCTGGTCCGAGGGGAACCACCTTCTTTCACTGTAAATGCACCGACCAGATCTCTAGATCCCTGGGATATCCCTGATGCTGCAGAAGAATCTGCGGAGAGTTCCAATCTGAAGAACAACAAGGATATCATTAATGGAAATGAAGCTGAAAGAGGTGTTAGTAATCAGTGGGAGAAGCAAACACACACTAGTTCATGCTCCAAGACTGGGTTTTCAAACACGGAAGATTGTAATGCAAGTAACACTGAACATCAGGTGGAGATGGATGAAAAGGATCAGTCCAATGATAAATTTTGGGAGGATGATGAATTTTGGGAGGATGAAGATGAGACGGAGGAAAAGGGTGAAGATGCAGATGAGGACAGGGAAGAAGATGACATACAGTATTCTGTTGCTGAAATGACAAGAGCTGGGCAGCGGTTGATTGTAGCACGAGGAGGGGAGGGTGGGCTAGGGAATGCTTCTATTGGCAACGACGTGCGTCGAAATAGACAACAGGAGATAGCCCGTTTGAGTACTGGAGAGCCAGGAACAGAGACTTTTCTTATCTTAGAGCTGAAGAGCATTGCTGATGTTGGCCTTGTTGGTATGCCTAATGCCGGAAAGAGCACATTGCTCAGTGTTCTCTCTAAGGCTCGCCCGGAGATTGCTGACTACGCATTCACCACACTGAGGCCCAATATTGGTAGCCTAACCTACGATGATCACTTCTCAGTTAAAGTGGCTGACATACCTGGTCTTATCAAAGGTGCCCATGAGAACCGGGGCCTGGGCCATGCCTTCTTGAGGCACATAGAGCGCACTAAAGTTCTGTCATATGTGCTCGACCTGGCGGCAACACTCAACGGCAGGAAGGGTATCCCACCATGGGAGCAGCTACGAGATCTGGTCGTGGAACTAGAGCATTACCAAGAAGGCTTGACTAAGCGCCCATCATTGATTGTCGCAAACAAAATAGATGAAGAGGGAGCGGACGCAATGTACGAAGAACTAAAGAAGAGAGTGCAGGGTGTTCCAATATTTCCAGTGTGTGCCATATTGCAAGATGGCGTACCAGATCTGAGAGTTGGCCTCTGGGACCTTATGGGTGCCTCAGCCCCGCAGGGCGTTGATTTGAGCAAAATCATTGTAGACTAAAAGTCTGTTTTTTCCTTGAGATACTGACACGGTGGAATTGTTCTAAGCACGCTATGTGCTTACAGTTGCAATAAGATTTATTTTCGTTATGTAGCCATGTAGAGCGCAGACTAGATTATCCAGGTGTATCAGGAATTATCAATTGGTGACCAGTATGTTGCTCTGTTCTCTCATTGTAGCAGCATGTATACTACTCAAGTTTTATTACTAGCGTCTGAAACATTAATTGGCCTTTTTTTCTGCAAATAAAGTTGACATCGTTTGCACTTGGAAATTGGAAGAGTGGTTGATTCATTGGATCTTGCTATGCTGTCTTTGCCGTGGCCTGGAGCTGTACCTGCACTCACTGAAGTCCATTTGATACAGATGCCATGGAATTTTGTTGTCGGTTACTGCTATCTGTCTGTCAAACATTCTGATGGGCTGTTCCATTTCTGTCAGGATATTGGCTCGTAGATAATTCTAAAGACAATAAAAGCATATTTCCAGCAAGCCCGTCTAGCTCAGTTGGTAGAGCGCAAGGCTCTTAACCTTGTGGTCGTGGGTTCGAGCCCCACGGTGGGCGCTTGCTTATACTTTTGCCGATTCGTCCATTCCTGGCAAAATCACATTTTGCTCCACCAACTGAGAGTGCTTTTCCTCTTGCTTAAGATAATTTTCTCTCAGCGTTTCTAGCTTCAGTTTTTTTTTGTATCCATTGATCTCCACGTAAGTGAAGTCCGTGCAATATATACTCACATATTGTTGCTCAGTTCAAGATGAAGTTCTGGGCAAAACGAAGTAATCTCAGAAGCGTCGTCCTTTTTGAGGAACGAACGGCATAACCGTCAAACCAATCATACAAACTTGATCCTCATTTTGCACGACCTTGTTGAACAGCGAGCATTTTAAACTGACAAGTGATTGCTAGCATCTTTGGGATTGAAAATTTAGGCACGAAAGCTATCTTTTCGGTCCAAGTGCAACGCATTTCAAACCGACAAGGGACAACAACCAATTTTCAACATGATAATCTAGGACGAAAGCTATATTTTTTGTGCAAGTGGAAGCCTTTCGACCTCACAAGTCACGTCGACTATTTTAAACACTAAGCATTGTGAAGTGATGTTGCAAATTACTTCAACTTACTAATTGAATCCAATAAAATGAGAGTACCGCTCTTGAAGCCACATATGATAGGACCCCTAACGTTTGCACATATTTCAGAAATCTGCTAAGGGTCATCATTTTTGAATCCACGGACATATTTTATTCGAGTCCGTATCTTGCAAATATATTCATAAAATTTTGTAGTGTGGGAAACATGAAAAAATTCTTCAATTGTTTTATGTGAAAAATCCACCAAGCATAGATCAGAAGGAACACTGACCAAATCCGACGAGACTCGCCGGAAAAACACCTCCACGCGCCCTCCGGCGACGCTAGACGCACCACAGGGATGGAGGCTAGACGGGGTGAACTTTATTCCATTTTCAGGGAGTCACCGCCATCATGCCTCCCTGAGTAGGACACAAACTCTAAGAAGACTGAGAAAAAAGCATCTAAAAATGGAACCCTCCCGCCGGCTAGGACAAGGATCCACCGGCTCTAAGGCTAAAAGAGGCCAGGCAGATCTGTGGCGGCAGATGGGAGGCAGGGGTGCCCTAATCGCCTATGTCTCTCTCCGGGAACAAAGGGGTATCCCAGCTATGTGGTGTAACAATGCAAATTCTTCAATCGTTGATACACATTTTTCTTTTGAAATGATGAATAGCTGGGAAATAGGCCTCCGTAGATCAGATCATCAGATATTCTTTGCTATGGAGTCTGACTCCTGCTCATAGAACTTTTTTTTCAAACCTCCGGCCTCTACCTCGAAGAGATGCATACAATTTTTTGTTAGACTATTCAATAAAAAAGTAACAAAAGTAGGGGTGGAGCTCCCATTCTGGCAAGGTATGGCCTCTGCCATAGCTAGAATCAGTTGTTGCTATTATACTTATATATCTTAAACCATTTTCTGGCTAGAACTAGCACCAAAGCATGTTATCTTAAGTCTTAACCAATTTTCTAGCTACAACCAACGATCAGAGCTCAGCTTCATGGCTTATTGATTCAGTTAGAGGTGCTTGAATTTGGATGGCCATTGTTTCGTCTAAGTTAACAAGTCTGCCATACCAAACCTTTCGCTCATCCTCCACCACTAAACAAAAGCAAACGGCAAACAACCCTATATCACACCTGCACACTCGGAAATGGGAGTGATCATGTCATTACGGTCTTGTACCATGGTTTCGTAACCACGCCCTGTTATAAACACGATAGACAATAACGAAGAACGAAAAGAAATCACCACGGGAACACAAGATTTTAATGTGGAAAACCCTCTTCAACAAAGAGAGCTAAAAACCACGGGCGCCAGACAGCAAAACTTCACTATATCTGAAGTGTTTATAAACACCGTGGGTTATCTTATGATGCGATTAACCCTAGCTGGCGGCTGATACGTCTCAAACGTATCTATAATTTTTTATGCTCCATGCTTATTTTTACACCATATGCCTATTGTTTCGTTACACTTAGTGACATTTTTATGCATTTTCCGGAACTAACCTATTAACAAGTGCCACAGTGCCAGTTTCCAGTTTTCTGCTGTTTTTGTGTTTCAGAAGTGATACACAGGAAATATTCTCGGAATTGGACGAAACAAGTTCGTGAAGTCTTATTTTACCCGGAAGCTTCCAGAGATCCGAAGGAGACTAGGAGGCGAGGGACCAGGGGCCCACACGCACAGGTGGCGCGGCCAGCCCCTGGCCCGCGCCACCCCCGTGTGTGGCCGCCTGGCCCCTCCTCTGACATCGCCCCTTCGCCTATAAAGACCCCCCGACGAGAAAAACCTAAGTACCCGATCAGATTTCCAGAACACATCGCGATCCGCCGCCGCCGTCGACCCGAAGATCGGGAGGGTCCAGAAGCTCTTCCCGGCACCCTGCCGGAGAGGGGAATCGCCACCGGAGGTCTTCTTCATCGCCATGCTTGCCTCCGGAGCGATGAGTGAGTAGTCTACCTTGGACTATGGGTCCATAGCAGTAGCTAGATGGTTGTCTTCTCCACCATGTGCTTCATGTTTAGATCTCATGAGCTGCCCTACATGATTGAGATCACCGTTATGTAATTCTACATGTTTGGTTTGTTGGGATCCGATGAATATTGGTGTTTATGATTAAGTTGCTGTACTGAATTATATCTTTTGTTATCTCTATGTTGTTTATGATCTTGCATGCTCTCCGTTGTTAGTGGCTATCTTGGTCGAGAAGTTGCTAGTGACTCCAAGAGGGGGTATTTATGCTCGATAGTGGGTTCATGCCTCTATTTCACCTGGGGGAGTGACAGAAACCTCTAAGGTGGTAGATGTGCTGTTGCTACTAGGGAGAAAACAACATTCATATGCTCAAGGGCATATGCTTTGTTTACATTACACACTTTGCTTAATGCAATTATCTGTTGTTCGCAACTTAATACTTCTAGGGTGTTCGGATTGATATCCCCGGGGGTGGATTATTAGTCATAGATGCAGTTGGATGGCGGTCTATGTATTTTGTTGTAATGCCCAGAGTAAATCTCATAGTGATCTTCTTGACATATCACGTTATCTTTATTCTATCAATTGCCCAACTGTAATTTGTTTACCCAGCATGTGCTATTTTATCTATGGAGAGACACCACTAGTGAACTGTGGACCCCGGTCCTATTTATATCATATTGCTATCACCTGTTTACTTTCTCGCACTGTTTACTTTACTCGCATATTATTACTGTTTTCCACTCGATACACTCATAACCTTTGTTTCAAGCAAACCGGTGAGTTTGACAACCTCATCGTAAGTTGGGAGCAAAGTATTTGTTTGTGTGTGTGCAGGTTCCACGTTGCAGCTAGCAAGCAAAGCTTGGACGAGGCGCCATATATAAATTGTCCGCTGCTGTCGCAACCTAGCAAGCATCACCTTCAGTCGTCATTGTCTCTCCTCTCCTGAACGATATTAAACCTTGGTTTCTAACTGAGGGAAAACTAGCTGCTATACTCATCACACCTTCCTCTTAGGGTTCCCAACGGGCTGGTCATTCACCACGCATCAAGCTAATTTTCTGGCGCCGTTGCCGGGGAGGAGAGAAGACTTCTGCGAGGGGAGTTCTTCGCACACACATTCTTTACTTTGTTTTATTGTTTTGCTTTACTTTATTTATTTTACCTGCATCGTTTATATCAAAAACCCAAAAAAAATTAGAATCCTTGGTAGTTGTTTTTACTTGTTTACTTTCGTTTTGCTGAAATGGCCAATCCTGAAAACACCAAGTTGTGTGACTTCACTAGCACGAACAATAGTGATTTTATCTGCACTCCTATTGCACCACCTATTCCTGCTGCAAACTTTTATGAGATTAAGCCTGCTTTATTGAACCTTGTTGTGAAAGAGCAATTCTCTGGTACTAGTACTGAAGATGCTGCAGCTCATCTCAACAATTTTGTTGAGCTATGTGAGATGCAGAAATATAAGGATGTTGATAGTGATATTATTAAGCTCAAGTTGTTTCCTTTTTCTTTAAGAGGAAAAGCTAAAGATTGGTTGCTGTCTTTGACTAAGAATAGTATTGATTCATGGGCTAAGTGTAAGGATGCTTTTATTGGTAGATACTATCCTCCTGCTAAGATTATAGCTTTGCGTAGCAATATTATAAAGTTTACTCAGTTTGATAATGAACATGTTGCTCAAGCTTGGGAAAGAATGAAATCTATGATAAAGAATTGCCCCACTCATGGACTGACTACTTGGATGATTATCCAAACTTTTTATGCAGGACTGAATTTTTCTTCAAGGAACCTACTTGATTCAGCTGCTGGAGGCACTTTTATGTCCCTCACCTTGGGCGCTGCATCAAAGCTACTGGATAACATGATGGTAAATTATTCCGAATGGCACACCGAGAGAGCTCCACAAGGTAAGAAGGTAAATTCTGTTGAGGAAACCTCTTCCTTGAATGATAAGATTGATACCATTATGACTATGCTTGCTAATGATAGGACTCATGTTGATCCCAATAATGTTCCTTTGGCCTCTCTGGTTGCTCAAGAAGAGCAAGTTGATGTGAATTTCATTAGAAACAATAATTTTGATGCTTATAGGAACAATTCTGCTAGTAACAATTATAGGCCGTTTTCTTCTAATGGTGATAATAGCTATCTTGGTAGACCTAAAATGCCTAGTGAAGAAAGACTTTTTGAACTTGAAAAGGCTACCAAGAATTTTATGCAGATGCAATATGAGCAGAACAGGGCTTTCACCAAGACTATGGAGGAGCAATCAGCTCTGTTGAGGACTATTAGTCATCAACTAGAAAATTTAAACAAGGCTGTTCCTGAATTACAGGCTAAGGTTTCTAAAGCTGAAACCGATATTTCATTATTGTCTAATGTGCAATCTTCTTTGGTTAATAAAATGTCCGCTAAGCCTGATCCTTTTGCTACCGCTAATGCTATCCAAGTTGGAATTGATGAAAATATTAGATTGTTAGCGGAATTGCATGCCAGGTGGGAAAGAGAAGATGAGATGGTTAGAGAGATGAAGGTATGTACTATTACTACCTCTAATGATGTTGCTCCTACTGCTAGCAATCCTCTTACTTTGATTGGTGTAGAGAAAACTCCCGCTCCTTGTGTTAAAAAGCCTAAAACTGCCAAAACTTTTTCTCAAAAGAGTGCTGAAATTTTTCGGAGTGTGGGAGATGATAGCTCTATTTCTTTTAATGATTTTGATGTTGATGGCTGTAATATATCTGAAGTAATTTTTTTCTTGCAAAATCTTGCTTTGACTCCCAATGCTAGTTCTTTAAATATTGCTTTTACTAAGCATATTACCAATGCTCTTATAAAGATTAGGGATGAAAAGTTGAAGCAAAAAGCCTCTGTTCCCAAGAAGTTAGAAGATGGTTGGGAACCCATCATTGATATGCATGTTAATGGTTATGATTGCCATGCTTTATGTGATCTAGGTGCTAGTATTTCTATCATGCCTAGAAAGATTTATGACATGCTTGATTTACCACCGCTTGAAAAGTGTTATTTTGATGTTCCTATTGCTGATGTTGCTAAGAAGAAACCTTTGGGAAGGATTAATGATGTTCTTATTGTGGTTAACAATAACCTTGTTCCCGTTGATTTTCTTGTTATGGACGTTGAATGCCATGCTTCATGTCCTATTATTTTGGGAAGACCCTTTCTTCGAACTGTAGGTGCTATCATTGATATGAGGGAAGGCACTATCAAGTATCAATTCCCACTAAAGAAAGGTATGGAACACTTCCCTAGGAAAAGAAATAAATTACTTTTTGACTCTATTCTTAGAGCAAATTATGATCTTGATGCTTCATCACTTGATATTACTTGATTCGCAATTTTCTGCGCCTAGCTCAAAGGCGTTAAAGAAAAGCACACTTGGGAGATAACCCAATGGTTTCTTTTCAGTACTTTTTCTTTTATTTGAGTCTTGGAAGTCATTACTACTGTAATGACCGCTCCTTATCTTGTTTATTTCGTTTTTGTGCCAAGAGAAGCCTCTAATTTGAGTGAGGTAAAGATTTGGGGATGTTGCTGTCCTGAAACTGTTTTCGGTGCTGCACCGTAAAAATTCGTGAAAATTCTCTGTTTATCTTTTGGACCTGCGATTTCTTGTGCATATGCCCCAGGTTATATCCAAACTTTTCTTAGTTGAACACTTTTTGATTTGAGCAACAGAAAATCCCTCAAAAATTCGACCTTTGTCAGCTGTTCAGTTTTGACAGATTTCTGCCAATATTTGTGTTTGCCACTTTATCGCTTTCTTTTGAGTTCTTTTGATCATGGAACTTTTGGGGAGGTTGCTACAGTAGTATTTGCTATATATGTGGTGGTTTTGATTTGAAACCTGAAGCAAATAGAGGATTGATTATATGTTATGCTTGCACTAATGTTGCTAATAGATTTGTGTTTAGTTTTGTATGAAGGAAGTTTTCAAGTGTAGGGATTGGAGAATGATGAGATGAGTTGAAGAATGGACAAAAGCTCAAGCTTGGGGATGCCCATGCATCACCCCAAGAAATATCCAAGAAGTACAAGCGTCAAAGCTTGGGGATGCCCCCGAGGCACCCCTTCTTCATCGGCAAAAATCAGGTCACCTTTCAAAACACTATATTTTTATTGCTTCATGCACTATGTGTTTTTCTTGGAGCGTCAGTTATTTTAGTTTTCTTAGTTTGTTTAGTTTGTTTGTTTGCTGCAATAAATGGTTGGACCCCAACAAATTCCTTTTGGAGGAGATGTTCTCGTTTTCATTTGCAAAGAACGCTTAGTTTTTCACTCTTATCGTTCATCGATGCGTTCTTCTTTTTCTGCTACTGCTTTTGGTTTTCGTTTTCGCCTTGATTTGCGTTCAGATCTTGTCATATCTTTTCATCAAGATGTATTTTTGCCTCTGATCTTTATTGGTTTTCATCAAAAGAGGTGTCTATAAAAATTTCAAATGGTGTTGGAAAAGAGAAAAAGCTTTGTGCAAAATAGTGGTACAAGAAGGAGCTTGTGTAGACTGCGGCTTAGGCTTTTTCATGTCATGCTTGATGTCTTTTTGATAGTATGCTTAGTGGTTTTGCTGTAGCATGACTTGTCTCAAATAACTGAGATTGCTTAATGAGCCTTTGAAAAATCATGCGTTGTTTTTATTGTATGGAAGCATTATTTTGGTTTTCTCCTTGATGCTTTATTTGGGTTGACTTGGCGCATGCTCACACATGTTAGACTCTCACAAAGTCGCCAATAGCCTTCATGATCATTTAGTTTTTGACTTTTGATGCCATCGTATGCTTCTTTTAATGTCGCTTTGCATGATTATGGCCATTATTGCTCTTTTAGTTGGTCACTCCCAGTCTTTTGCTAGCCCTCGCCTTGTACTGAGTATGAGCTCTACTCGTGCATCCAACTCCTAAAAACCAAGTTTGCCATTGTGTCCACTATAAATTCCTATGCATGGTATTTGTAAGCCATTCCCAAGTAAAATTTTCATGTGCTACCTTTCAAAAAAACCTTCAAAACACTTCTCGTTTTGTGACATTGTTTTCAGCTCATGGGGATGTAATGGTCGGATTTGCTATCTTCCATATTGCTTATTCCAAAAATAAAAAAAAAGAGAAAAAAGAAAGAAAAAAGGCACTCCTCCAAAGAATGTGAATGTTGGTGGGCACCCGATGGAATCAGTTAGCCATGGTATGTGAAAGGAAAAAGGTGGGGAGGAGTGCCAAGCTTTATAAAAGAGCACAAAAGTGCTAATCTCTCTCTCAAAAACTTGCTTCATTTTTGTATGGAAGATAGTAAGAACCCCATTGCCAGTCGTTGACAAAGACAACCACATCTCAAAATCAAGTTTTATCTCTCTGTTTTACAAATGAAAAGCTCTAGCACATGTTTAATCACTGCTTCCCTCTGCGAAGGGCCTTTCTTTTACTTTTATGTTGAGTCACCGCCTTCTTTCTTTATGCACCATTGAGAGAGCATAGTTATCATTCTTAGTGTGATATGCATTGTCCCAAAGTTCATTGATTGATTCATATTGTTGGTTTCACTTGTTCTTAAATTATTTGTATCTAGTTGCCCTCTTAAACTTGAAGGTGTCCTATGCATTTATGTTTTGCTCTCTTTGAAGGACAAGCTGAAAACCATTTGTATGTTTTTCCTTATGATTTGAACACACGTTTGACTTTCATTGTTTCATTATCATGATCTTTTGTTTGTGTTCATTTGCATGTTTACAACATGGTTGCTAAGTTCTTATTGTCATGATTATATCTTCATGCCCATGTTTTAAGTTCTATTGATCCCAGCTCACCAATGCTTACATATATGATCAAGATTGTGTAGGTGCATGTCACCTCAAAAATTATTCTTTTGTTATCACTTACCTACTCGAGGACGAGCAGGAGTTAAGCTTGGGGTTGCTTGATACATCTCAAATGTATCTATAATTTTTGATGCTCCATGCTTGTTTTTACACCATATGCCTATTGTTTCGTTATACTTAGTGGCATTTTTATGCATTTTCCGGAACTAACCTATTAACAAGTGCCACAGTGCCAGTTTCCAGTTTTCTGCTGTTTTTGTGTTTCAGAAGTGATACACAGGAAATATTCTCGGAATTGGACGAAACAAGTTCCTGAAGTCTTATTTTACCCGGAAGCTTCCAGAGATCTGAAGGAGACTAGGAGGCGAGGGACCAGGGGCCCACACGCACAGGTGGCGCGGCCAGCCCCTGGCCCACGCCACCCCCGTGTGTGGCCACCTGGCCCCTCCTCTGACATCGCCCCTTCGCCTATAAAGACCCCCCGACGTGAAAAACCTAAGTACCCGATTAGATTTCCAGAACACATCGCGATCCGCCGCCGCCGTCGACCCGAAGATCGGGAGGGTCCAGAAGCTCTTCCCGGCACCCTGCCAGAGAGGGGAATCGCCACCGGAGGTCTTCTTCATCGCCATGCTTGCCTCCGGAGCGATGAGTGAGTAGTCTACCTTGGACTATGGGTCCATAGCAGTAGCTAGATGGTTGTCTTCTCCACCATGTGCTTCATGTTTAGATCTCATGAGCTGTCCTACATGATTGAGATCACCGTTATGTAATTCTACATGTTTGGTTTGTTGGGATCCGATGAATATTGTTATTTATGATTAAGTTGCTGTACTGAATTATATCTTTTGTTATCTCTATGTTATTTATGATCTTGCATGCTCTCCGTTGTTAGTGGCTATCTTGGCCGAGTAGTTGCTAGTGACTCCAAGAGGGGGTATTTATGCTCGATAGTGGGTTCATGCCTCTATTTCACCTGGGGGAGTGATAGAAACCTCTAAGGTGGTAGATGTGCTGTTGCTACTAGGGAGAAAACAACATTCATATGCTCAAGGGCATATGCTTTGTTTACATTACACACTTTGCTTAATGCAATTATCTGTTGTTCGCAACTTAATACTTCTAGGGTGTTCGGATTGATATCCCCGAGGGTAGATTATTAGTCATAGATGCAGTTGGATGGCGGTCTATGTATTTTGTTGTAATGCCCAGAGTAAATCTCATAGTGATGTTCTTGACATATCACGTTATCTTTATTCTATCAATTGCCCAACTGTAATTTGTTTACCCAGCATGTGCTATTTTATCTATGGAGAGACACCACTAGTGAACTGTGGACCCCGGTCCTATTTATATCATATTGCTATCACTTGTTTACTTTCTCGCACTGTTTACTTTACTCGCATATTATTACTGTTTTCCACTCGATACACTCATAACCTTTATTTCAAGCAAACCGGTGAGTTTGACAACCTCATCGTAAGTTGGGAGCAAAGTATTTGTTTGTGTGTGTGCAGGTTCCACGTTGCAGCTAGCAAGCAAAGCTTGGACGAGGCGCCATATATAAATTGTCCGCTGCTGTCGCAACCTAGCAAGCATCACCTTCAGTCGTCATTGTCTCTCCTCTCCTGAACGATATTAAACCTTGGTTTCTAACTGAGGGAAAACTAGCTGCTATACTCATCACACCTTCCTCTTGGGGTTCCCAACGGGCTGGTCATTCACCACGCATCAGCGGCTTACAAGAAGTATATATGGTCGGCGGCAAAGATCCATACCGCGAGGAGCTGTCGCCCCCTGCTTCACTTCGGCCTAAGCCTACCCGGCGACGGGCCTCGCTTCGCTCTGTTGTTATCCTACTTATAGAATTTGGATCAACATATAACACGCCCCACGTGCTAAATCCAGGGGAATCACTGACCATCATGTGGCAAGCCAAGAACACTAGACATCCGGTCCAAAAGACTCTCAGAAGGCAGCACAGTGCACACGCTACAGAAGACGTCATCGCCATCACAACTTTGAACCATCTTCATGGCAGAATAACTATTGTCAGGCCTATCTTCGACACCACCTCAGCGCCAAACAACACCACCGCCTTGCGTAGGTCCATCATCACGTGCCCACCTTCGAGACCCGCTGCGCCACACGGACGAGACTTGCCGTACTGACGCGATAGATGCCACGTCGCACCACCCACTCATGCCTCCAACCAACATCTATTAGAAGATGATTCTCTAAGGAGGGACAACGACACCAATAGAGCCACCGTCGTCCCATCCGGGAGAGATCTTGTGCTCTTGGGCTGGCTAGAGTTTTCACCACGGTCTCGCCCTGGGGGAAGACAAGGGAGCGGAAGCTCTGCAATACCCAACTATGGATGCATATAACTAGCTAGTAACTAGTGATGTGACATGACCTTTGTCTATGCACTGTGATAAGGTTTTCTTTGTTCTACATAATAATAACATATCGATCTATACCATATAAGATGTGTCCTTCTAGATTGTCGATGTATAGGATTTGATTCTTTATTGTTGCCTCAGTCTAAATAACAAGAAAAACTATGTTCCATCATCAGTTTGTAAAAGGAAATTCTTATAGAGTAGTCTTTGAAATGATCATAGTTGGTAATGCTTAGTATTGTGATTCATACGTGCTCTTCTTGAGATAGTAGAACAATGACTTGCAATTGGAATACAAATAATAATTGCTTCCAGTACAATCAGATTTCACAAGTTTACATGAATAATTAGCTGAGATTTGCACCAACGAGTATCAAAGCATCATTAAGAAACATTTTAGATGCACCTCACTAATATTTGCATTGTAGATATGGATAATGAATAAAATGGTCCTTATTTTATATCAAGAAGCTACCCTTTTTTTGCAGGGGATATCAAGATGCTACTTGATTTTAGGCAAAAGAAATTTGGAGAAGCAACAAGAAGGCCCATTTCTTGCCGTCTTGCAGTTGTCATATGTATGTAGAAAATGACGTGCAATAGGAAAAGTCGTAACAATGGAAGAGAAGTCAACTACGCATTATTTCTTTTGGAAGAAAAGCAACCACGTCTTAGTCCCCATATATACAATATTCTCTGAAATCCACAGATAGAGATGTGTGAAGGTAACGGAGGTCCATACGATTGGATTTGTTGTCGTGCTAAACTACTATTCTCTCCGTCCGAAAATAAGTGACTTAACTTTTTATAGATGTGAATGTACCAAAAACTCAAAACGAAACCTAGCTACATGTAGCCCTTTATTTTTAAACATATAAAAATTGTATTTTATGTTTTAAAAAAATTCTCAAGGTAGCCAATATTCAATGCTACAAACCGATCAAAATCTCAATATGAAGTACTTTATATTTTAGGCTACACAAAAATGACAAAATATGACATATTATATAGTGAATAGTACATATTTCAACACTATATAATTTTATCATTTTTGTATAGCCTAAAATATAAAGTAGGTCATATTGAGATTTTGACTGATTTGTAGTATTCAACATTGGCTATCTCAAGAATTTTGTTTCAGATTTTTTTAAAACTTTAAAATACAAATTATATATGTTTAAATATAAAGGTCTACATTAGTCCTCACTCTGTGAATGTATTTATACATTAAAATGCGTCTAGACGTGTATCTGGATAAAGCTGAGTCACTTGTTTTGAAACAGAGCTTGCTTGAATTTTTCTCAAAAAAACAACTTGGAAGATCAGCTCATTTTTTTTACAAACTACTCGTAGTATTTATTGTTGTATTAGCCGTTGTGTTTTGTAAGTTAATATTGTGAAATTTGCTTAATCAGTAACCCCAACACTTATGAACAGTAGAAATTCAGTTACATCATCTAATCTCCCCAAGGATAATTAAAATTACCAAATGGAAAACTTTCTATCGCTGTCGAAAGGGAATCAGTCTCGAGAATTCCGGGAGGCCGGCCAACGTGTAGCATAGTGACACGCAACAATATCTTGGCTATAAATAGTGGTGCAGGGGTGTGGAGGCTATCCATTCAAGTGTGCTCATCATCTTCTTCGATCTCAGAAATCCTCTTCTCCTCAATCTCATCTTTGAACAGTTAGATATTTGGAAGATGTCTTGCAGCTGTGGATCAAGCTGCGGCTGCGGCTCAAACTGCAAGTGCGGGTACGCATGTTTCTGTTCTCCAAATACTATCTCGCCATGTGCTTTAATTTACTCTGGAATCTTGATGAGAAACCCTGATCGAGAAGTTGTGTGGTGATCGAAAATTGATCTGATTTGATTTGCCGATCTGTTGTCGTTGCAGCAAGATGTACCCTGACCTGGACGAGCAGGCCAGCAGCACCACCCAGACCCAGGCCGCGGTCGTCCTCGGCGTGGCGCCTGGGAACAAGGCCGGGCAGCTCGAGATGGCCGCCGGCGAGACCAGCGAGGGCTGCAGCTGCGGCGCCAACTGCAATTGCAACCCCTGCAAGTGCTAAGCTGCACATGTGGCTGTGTGACGGTGTGTGAGATTATACGTGAATAATGAGCATCCGATCTGATGGACTCGAGCAAGTGTGTGCGTGTGTGTGTGGTTTACTTGCTCGCTCTTCTATGCTCTGGTCTTGGTGTCCGTAGCTTGCTTGTGTGCATGTGTGTCTCTGTAATTGCTTCATCTATGGAGCGATGGAATTAATATATCTTTACTATTAAAGCAGAAGTTGTGAATGTATGGTGTTATACTTTCATTTAATTACAAATTGCCACCATACATGCCTTTGTCTCCTCAAATTAACTTATCCCGTCCCGTCCAAACAGATCTCACGATCAAATCGAAAAGTTTGTTTCTTGGAATCTCCATTATTCTCAAGTACTTGTACTGTACTTATCGTCTTCTTATCTTAACAAACTAACTCACGAGGGACGGGGAATTGGAGCAGAGGTTGTACTATGTCTGCGTTTCCTATTTGTTGCCGACCTCACCAAATGGACGCCGAAGAGGGAATAATTAACGCTCTCGAACTCTGCCTCCTCCTACCCCTCCGAACTCCGCACCTTCCTTCTTCTATGGTCACGCTGGAGGAACGGCAGCATAAGCAGAGCTCCACGCCTCGCCGCGCTCGTCGGGACCCTAGGGGCACCACAACTCGTATCCCAAGTTAATGTTTTTACATGATATCCTAAGTTACCAAATAAGTAAGACCGGATAACTCTTCGCAGTTCAAGATGAAGTTCTGGACAAATCGAATTCATCTCAAAAGAATCGTCATTGTGAGAAAAGATCGGCATGGGCTCCCGCTGATTCGCCAAGGAAAGTTAGGACCATGATTGTGACATGATCTTTGTTAATGCAGTGTGATAAAGTTTTATGTGTTCCACGTAAAGAAATAAGATACTCCCTCCGACCCATAATACTCTTTGCTAATATAGATGTATCTAGAGGGCGAATAGCTCAGCGACGACGTTTTACCTCGCTATTGGCTGTGGTGCGACATATTTGACAGAAATAGCTAGGATACGACGGCATTGGACACCAAAATAGCCAGGGCACACCGTCGTCGACGAAACGGTATTAGGGCAGGTTAAGTGGCGGTGGGACCCACACACATCGTCCCGGCTGAGTCAAACTAGCCTGCCCGACCGACCGACCGACCAGACCGACCCTGTCCGAGCTCGACAGTGCGCCCCTCAGATCCCTCGCCGGCGGCGGAGCTGTCGTACTCCTGGGCGGCGCATTCGTGCTCTGTGGCGTCTGTGGTGAGTGAAATCGAAACCCAATCGCATTCCCGTCCGAATTCAGCCCCGAATCTGATCGAATCGCCCATGATTTGCAGCAAGATTTTGGCGGGCGAGCGGCGGCAGCAACCCAGCAGAGTGAGTGTCGCCCTGAAGTAGATGGAGGCGACAGAGTCAAACTCGAGGTATTTCATCACTCTCGTGCTGATGTTTCTGTCGATTAGAGCTCGTTCGCTTCCAATTCGTCACATTTCCGCACCATTGTCGAAACAGGGGAGGTGACCGGCGTAGCTTCGAAATATCAGTCAATTTTTTTTCTATCTAAGGCGAAGCTAGCTGATGGTAGCTTGAGGACTATAGAGCACGACAGAGTAGTTAGTTGGGAGGTTGAATTTGCAGAGATCGATCCACAAGAACTAGTGAACCAAGAAGAGAAAGCGGTGAGGAATATTGTGGAGAAACTAGGAGAGAGTGTAGCTTGGGGTCTAGAGCAAGAAGTGTCATTGCTACGGTTCGAAGAATGGAAGGGTGAGTATGTGAGAATGGAGGATGGTGAAGCGCTTGTTGATGAAATCGATCGGCAAGACGGCTGGACAAGCAAACGTGCTACATTTCTTGCCGAGCTGGTTGAACTGAAATCTGATTCAGTTGTAGGATATGTGCCATCAAAGTTGGCTATACAGATTGCAGATGATGACTGGGCTGCAAGTAGACAGATAATGCCCATTGTAACCGAAGTGACAGTGTTAGCTGATGACGCACAAGAAAGCTGTGATGGTGCTGCAAATGTGGCTGTTGTGGACTGGAATTTAGTAGATCTGCAAGAGCGTACTGACTTGGTCATTGCACCAATAGCTGACACAGAGATGGCAATTTTTTTTGGAATTCCAGTACATGATAAGGACAAGGAGAAGGACAAGGAGAAGGACAAGGAGAAGGAGCAGGAGAGGGATGAGGCTGCTGGTTCTGAAGATGTGGATCCAGAGTTGATGAAGGAAGCTGCTGATGATGTAGATGATGAAAATGGTGATGAGATGGTAAATGTATATGACAGAGACAACCCTGTAATAGAAGTAGGAAAGTTTTTTTCCAACCATGGCTGAGTTTAGGATGTGTTTCAAGACATATGCAGTGAAAAGGGAGTTTGACACCAAGACTCTGTGGACAGATACAAAGAAATTTTATGCAAAGTGCAGAGGCTATGATGGGGGTGCCAAGCCTTGCAAGTGGTATATTTTTGCTAGACGCCAACCTGATGGGAGTACAGTCAGGGTTAATCAAATCCCAAATCAACATACTTGTATTACTAGTTCACAGAATGTATCAACCATGACCTCACAGGCCTGGGTTGCACAAAAGATCACTCCAATTTTAGCCAAAACACCAAACACTACTGCAAAGAAACTGAAAATAGACATGAAAAAGCAGTACCCTATTAAGCTGAATTATACCACAGTGTGGAAGGCAAAACAGAAGGCAATGAAAGAATTATATGGTGATTGGGCAAATACCTTCAGGATGCTGTATAGTTTCAAGGCAGAGGTGGAGAAGAGATCACCTGGCAGTGTTGTAGAAATTGATACTGAGGTTGCACCTGATGGCAAGGTATTTTTCTCCAAATTTTTTATGGCTTTCAAGCCTTGCATTGATGGCTTCAAAGCTGGGTGTAGGCCATATTTGAGTATAGACTCATCTTTTTTGACTGGGAAGTGGAATGGCCAATTGGCAGCATGCAATGCTCTAGATGGACACAACTGGATGTTTCCAGTTGCTATTGGCATGTTTCAATCAGAGACAGAGGCTTCATGGATATGGTTTATGATGCAGTTGAAAAGATGCATTGGGCCAGTGACTCCTTTGTCTATACACACAGATGCTTGCAAAGGGCTAGAAAATGCAGTCAAGACTGTATTTCCACATGCTGAGCAGAGGGAGTGCTTTGGCCATATGTGGATGAATGTGATCAAGAAACATAGAGGAGAAGATTTTGGGAGACTGTGGCCAGCTGCAAGATCTTACTCTAAGCAGACACATGCTTATCACCTTGCCAAGGTTATTGCATCAGATCCTGACTTTGAGCACTGGCTGAAAGCATACCATTCCCTTTTGTGGTATAGGTCTGGGTTTAACACTGCCATTAAGTGTGATCATATCAACAACAATCTGGCAGAAAGTTTTAACAACAAGGTGAAGGATTTGAAAGACTTGCCTGTGCATGACATGGTTGACCAAATCAGGATCATGATCATGAGGTTGTGGGAATTGAGGAGAAGAATAGGTGATGCTTTGCAAGGGGATAAGCTTCCAGCAGTGGTACAACAAGTGGTTAACAGGAGCAGAAATCTTACACACTTGGCAGTTGAGAAATCTTCATTGTGGGGAGCTGAAGTGAGAGATACCAAGACTGGAAGGAGGCATGTGGTTAACACTGAAATGCATGAATGCACTTGTCTGGAGTGGCAACACACTGGAAAACCATGTGAGCATGCCATACTCTTCTTAGCTTCCAAACCAAAGGTAAACATGCACCCTTATCTGCATGAATATTATTCAGTAGCAAGATTCAAGGCTGCCTATGCAACTCCCATACCAGCACTTACAGATCAGTCTCAGTGCCCTGAAGTGGATTTTGAATTCTCTATGTGTCCCCCCCTTGCCAAAAGAAAGGCTGGAAGGCCTAGAGTTAGCAGATTCAAGGCCTGGTTTGAGAAAGGTAGGAGTAGTAAGAGGGGGAAAAAAGATGAGAAACCAAAACGGCCTCAAAAAGGGAACAAAAATAGATGCAAGTTGTGTGAAGAACTTGGTCACCGAGCTGGATCTCGCAAATGCCGTTACACTCCAGAACCGGAGCCAAAGTAAGTGCAAGATTTTGATCCTTTATTTAAATTCTGCAACTCTGTTTGAACAAAAATACTTTGCTTTATTCTTTCAGAACAAAGAGTGCAAGTGAGCCCTCTGTTTTTGAACCCCTTGTTGTTGATAACTGCTGGCCTACAAAAAGGCCGAGGCAAAATGGTCATAGAAGACAGAGAAGTGTGCAGGATATTGTGGTGCAAACAGATTCAGTTGTGGATGCTGTTGTGCCATCAGATTCAGTTATGGATGTTCAGGTGCAAACTGAATCCATTTTGGATGATGTTGTGCAAACTGAATCCATTTTGGATGATGTTGTGCAAACTAAATCTATTTTGGATGATGTTGTGCTAACTGAAACTGAATCTATCATGCTAACTGAACTGAATCTGTCATCTGTTGCGGTGTCAACTAAACAAGATCAAGAATTAGCTCTAGGTCGTCATGTGCGGCGTCCTAGTGCTACTGACGCAAAGAAAAGGAAGAGCATGAGGGTTTTGTGTGGTGTGCCGGCACAATCAAGTGGTAAGAAGAAGAGAAAATCGAGTGCAAAGTGAATTCTTGTATGAAACTTGTGTAATATTTGTAAACATGTGTAATATTTGTAATTCGAGGGATGAAACTTGTGTAATAATTGTAAACATGAATGCACTATGTTTGCTATAAGTTCGCTCTTTGTTCCCAAATTTTGAATTTCTCCAAATTTCAACCAAATTATGAATTTCTCTAAATATTTGAAATATTTTGATCGGATTTTGGCTTAACCGTGACGTCCAAGTCATTTATCAGTTGCTATGCTCATTTTGTGAACAATCCTAACCCTTTTGGTAGGGTAAACATCTCCAACATGCAATTGGTTCTCCAAAATGAGCTAAAAAAGAGCCCCAAAGGTAGCCCAAACAGCCCCATTTCTAATCCAACCATTTTTTCGATCTTCTCCAAATGACCTCAAACTCTAGGGTTAACATCTAGTGCACTAATATAGTGCCCTTGACCAATATGGAGTCATTTCATAAAACTATAGTTGAACCCTAGGTCTCTTCACACTTGACTTCATACGATATATTGCGATATCACATTATATACATGCATTTTTTGTTCCAATATACTTAGACCTTGTTTATCCACTTAAACCGTTAGTATATGATATAAGAAGACTATGTGCACCGGTTTTTTATTTTTTGAATTTTGTTTGAATTTTTTGTGCATATTTGTATTTTGGTCAAACCCTAGGTTTGACCAACATTTAAACACATTTAAAACATAAAAATGAAAAACTATGCCTGGATCCTTCTTAGTCACATCAAAATGAAGCTTTGGGGAGGTTTTTGAAATTTTCATGTTACAAACCCATAACCACTCCTCTTCACCCTTGACTTCGTACGACAGAGTTCGAGATATCACCTTAGATACATCAAATTTGTGTTTCAATATATCTATACCTCATCTATCAACTGTAATCGTTAGTATATGACATAATAAGACTATGCGCACAGGTTTTTCATTTTTTCGATTTTTTTTGAATTTGTTATGATTATTTCGAATTTGGTCAAACCTAACATTTGACCAACGTTTAAACATTTTTGGCAAAGTGAAATGAATAACTAAGCCCGGATCCTTGTTCCTCACTAAAATATGAAGCTACTGAAGATTTCAAATTTTGAAATATAACGTTGACTACATTTCAAAACGCGCTAACCCTGTTGACCAACCTCGACCGTTCATCTAACAGCGTGGCGCAACCCGGTCCGTGCGATCTGTTCTTCTAGAAGGTGAGCTCACTGACTGGGAACCGATCCGTGGGATCCTTTCATTTGCAACGGAGCCCGTTCATCTGTGCTACGTGGCTTAACTCTGGCCGTCCGATCTCGTCTTCTAGAAGGTGAGCTCACTGGCTGGGAACCGATCCGTGGGAGAGCTGGCTATGCTGCCTCGTTGGCTGGTACCCCGTGCACTCGTCGGACCGTTGTTTTAAGCCGTCGTGGACGTACGCATGCATGCGCCGGCGCTCACCAGCTATGACCGCCCTCCCCCATGCATGCACGCGCGCAGCGACGCTCGATGCAGAGCAAAAGCAGGCACCGCATGCAGACGTCGCAGCTAAGCCATTATATGCACAGACGCACGTGCGTTCACGGGATAGATAAAACGAACGGGAAGGACACAAAAGCACGGCCGCCGAAGCCCACGCCACTCCCAACGTAGCCCGATGGCTATTTCAAAGCTCTGACTTTTGGCGTGGAGAAGCTAGTCCGTCGCCGCCGTCACATTGAAGTAGCTACGCATGCCCGCCGTCCGTCCCCGTCCTCACATTGAAGTAGCTACGCCTGCTTCACTACGCCACACCGCTATAAAAAGCACGGGCACCCCCATCTCCATCTCCACCCCGCAGTGCATCCCATTCTCCTCTCCAAAGCCCGCCCCTCTACCGCCGTAACCCTCCACCATCCACCATGCAGTTCACTGGTCCTACCTTCCGCCGTCCTGCCATCAGCGAGGAGCTGCGCTATCCACCGGGCAGGCTGGTGGAGAACACCTTGAGGTGCTAGGCCATCTCTAGGTGGAGGGGGCCTACCGATTTCGCCAAGTTCTTCCTCAGGTCCTGCTTCGCGCACCTTCCCGCGGGAACCCCGCCCATGTTCTACCTCCAGGAGGTCCGTATGGGAGGCAGCGGGATCCAGGTCACCTTCACCAACCCCTACGACGCCTACCATCTCCTCGGCAAAGCCTTTTGGTGCGGCTGTGAGTTCATCTGCTTCACCATGTGCAACATCTTCACCCAGTGGGACTGCATCTTCCCAACCACCAACCACATGCACTGCCTCCCCTACATCTTCCCCGACGACGACGAGGAGTGAAGGGGATCTGCAGCTCGAGCCCTAGATTTCATGTTGCATCTTGAAGAGCTCGAGGAGTGAAGGAGTAGGGCACGGCGGGCTAGCCAATTTCATGTTGCATGTTGCATCTTCAGTAGCTTCCTACATGTTTTTAGTTTAATCTATGGCATCGATCGAGTCGTTATTCGTCGAGTCAGGTCCTATGTAGTCTATGCCTTATGTAGTGTTATGTCCTATGTAATGCTATGCCCGCCCTATGTATGCTATTTATGCTATGCAATGTTTGAGTCTTTATCAAAAAATGTATTCGTCTAGTGAATGCTATGGCAAAAAAACATATTTCTTTGCCAATATCTTCCACAACCATCAATAAAAATATATCACTTTATTACTTTGGCAATATCTAAAAAATGTTTCAATCCAAACTAGAATAAATGGGAAAAAAACATATTTCTTTTAGTACACACCAAAACTTGACACATACTCACATCCTATACTTTGAGCTAAGTACAAACGTTTATTTTAACTTGACACATCATTTTTTGTGAGCACTACACCTACCAGTATATTTCTTTTTCATCCGACAAAATTTGAGCCAACACAACAAAGTTTAAGCCAATACAACAAGCATTGAGCCAACACAACCAAAATTTGAGCCAAAAAATTCTTAGCCAAAACTACACAATAATATTTCATTTAGCCAACACGACCAAAATTTGAGCAAACACAACAAATTTGAGCCAAACAAAACGAAATTTGAGCCAAACACCCATTTTCTTGGTCGAAAATAACATTTACACAACTTTCCAACACGTCTAATATTGTTTTAGCCGACAATAACGTGTCAAAATCTTTCATCCACAAAGTGAACACTTCACGCCTTATTTGCCAACATGAACCTTTTTTTTCCTTACTCATTTATGAAAGCAGTACTCACTGATTGGCCCAGCAACAGGCCCAACAATCGGCCCATGAACTGGTCGATTTTATTTTTTTCTGAAACGCCCAACTGAAACTGTTCGAGGTGTTAACTGAACCTCATCGAGTTCGTCTTCCACCGAATTCATACGTTCTCGATTTCGACTGGAAGCATTCGGAGATAATTAATTCAAATTCATAACATAGTTCATCTTACAAAGGCCACGCCCTGTTACAAACAATATCCTACTTCGGAATGGCTAATTCGAACGCCATAGAAACATCAAATATATGGCAATGATGCACACATAAAATGCTCCTGCAATCATGTTTGACTGCTTCTTCAATTCCACAATCTGGCTCAACAGCTTGTTCAATTTCTGCAACTCCCCATTCACCTCCAATGGCCCAATGCCTCTGTTTGAGATCTCCTCCTCCACAGCAGATGCCCCAGCAGATGAGATGGGAGCCTGGATTGGGGGCAGCACTTCAACTATAAGCCCTCGATCCCGAATGTACTTATCCATCCACTCAAAATGGCCACATTCTTCCAAATCCTAAAAAGGGGAACGCAAACCCTAATTCCCAAATCCAAAGTGCAAAATCAAAATCAAGACAAATCGAGACAAATCAGGACAGATACTACCTTCCCATCCTTCCCTTGACGTGGCTTGCTCTCGCACTTGAGGAATTCCCGGCCGACGCTGCCCCTTGCCGAGCGCACACATGTCAACCGCTTCAGTGGATCGAGGCGAGGGCAGTCCGGGCATCTAGTCATCGGGACTTCTCCATAACGCGGCCAGGACTTCACGGAGCCAGAAGCGGAGCTGGACATCCCTCGCCGCCGCCGCCTCGGACCGTTGCCGGAGATGAGGAAGAACAAGGTGCGCGGGGAAGAACGGGAAGAACAGAGGAAGAACAGGGGAACGGCGATGTCGGGGCCACGGGAGCGGGGGCTGAGTCTGTTTCTTTCTAAATAGATAAGGCTGACCTGGATAAGTGCTGGGTCCCAGTCTGAGGTGGCGCGCAGTGGGTCCCGCATAGCAACGGTCGACTGGTGGGTCCCGCGTTCAGCCTAATCCAACTACGTTAACGGCCAACATTCGGTTTAAGTGAGTAAAAGAGCCGTATCGGGCCGTGGCTATTTGGGCCGTTCCATATGTCGCATCTGAGCTATTGTATCGAAAAACGTCGTTTTCCAGCGAATAGCGAGGTAAAACGTCGTCGCTGAGCTATTCGCCCGTATCTAGACATATTTTAGTGGTTGATATATCCGTATTAGCGAAGAGTAATATGGGTCGGAGGAAGTATCTTCTTCTAGATTGGTCTCTACCAAAATAATATATCTCCTTCTACAATGTCGACGTATAGGACGTACTTTTTTTTATTGTTGTCTCAGTTAAAATAACTAGAAAAAACCTGTCATACTGTACTATCATCAATTTACAAAAGGAATGCATATATAGTCTTGACAATGATAGCAGTTTCCGTATTTTGTATTGTGACTCATACGTGCTCTTGAAATAAAGAAACAATTATTGACTTACAATTGGGAATGGAAATAAGAATTCCTCCCGGTACCTTTATACATTAAAAAAATGCTGAGAGCTAGAAGTTCATATGAACAATGAGCAATTTATATGGCTACGAATATTCAAGATACCATTGAGAAACACTTTACATATATGGTAATATTTGAATGAAATGGTTCACTGTCTTTAAAAAAAAAATGGAGGATAACCTCCGGCGATTCACCATCTATACTTTTTATAAAGCAAAACTTTATTAACTGCAATTAGTGTTAGTCTATCACTCAAAATGCAAGATATTCACATCATCTATTCTGTTAGCCACCAATTATCCACATCATGCATGATACTAACACTCATTACCTATTGTCTATCTCTACATGCAAACTATCCATATCATCAAAAAAATTAGCCTCAATTTTTTTCCATAACTCCATTTTTGCCATTCGATGACAAAGATCACACCATCCTGTTACATAATAATCATGTGCAACTGGAACAATGGAATTAGTTTTGCGAACCAAGTGAACCTTTTAAGCAATCTACTATATACTAAAAGCACAATACGGGGTTCTAAAATAAAGCCACCACGTTAATCCACATCATCATAATTAATATTAATGGTTAGATCTAAATTTTGTGGTGAGGATTTAATTAAATATTAGTAGTTACGTAACGGAAATCTAGATTGACACGGTCCATATTTTACATACGAAAAAAGTATCATACCTCTCTAGACTCTAGGTACGTCCATTTAAAATAGGAAAAAAAAAGTACCAACAGATTGGTCTCCCCATCCTTGCAAAATAGTAAGAAAAACCCAACTGATTTGTTTCCTTGACACGTAATAGGAAAAAAATACAGTAGTTGATTTGTCCGTGGTATGTTGTAGGAAAAGAACATCTGAAGGCAAGAAAACCAGATTGCTTTCCACCCGTCCGTTCAAAATAAACGAACAAATTGAGATGTAAGCACAAAAATTTGATTCCTGCGTTCAACGTAAAGTAATGGAAAAAATAGATTTCTAGGTATCTAGCACAAAACGGCCGGGCATCGCTTAATCGGACCTTGACATGTTTGCTACCCTGGAACATGGCCAAAACGCATGAAAACATCATCCGAACAGCGAAAGGTGAAAAAAGGCATGTCGGGCAAAAACTGTCAGGCATCGCTTAACTTGACTCGGACACGTTCGCTACCTTGGGCATGGTTGAAGCGCATGAAAATAACACCCGAACAGTCAAAACATGGAAAACGGGCAGGTCCGAAAAAAACGTCGGAGTGTCACATAACTTGACCCAGACACGTTCGTGACCCTAGAACACGGCCAAAACACGTGGAAACGGCGCTCGAACAACGATACTGTGGAAAAATGGCAGGTCAGGAAAAAAATGGCCGTGTGTCGCTTAACTTGATCCGGACACATTCGTGAACCGAAACGCGTGGAAATAGCGCCCGGATAGCGACAACATGGAAAACGGGCATGTTGGGCAAAAACGGCAGGACGTCACTTAACTTGACCAAAACATGTTTGGTACCCTAGGACACGGTCGAAACACGTGAAAATAGCGCCCGAACAGCAAAAAACATGGAAAACAGGCATGTCGGCATAAACGGACCCCAGGACACAGTCAAAACACGTGAAAATAGCGCCCGAACAGCAAAAACATGGAAAACAGGCATGTCAGCATAAACGGTTGGGCGTCTCTTAACTTGATCCAGGCATATTTGGTACTCTGAAACACAGCCAAAATGCGTGAAAATAACGTCCGAACAACAAAAACATAGAAAATAGGCATGTCGGGCAAAAACATCCAAGCGTCGCTTAACATGATCCGGACATGTTCGTGACTAGCTTAGCTAGGCCATGGTTGCAAGGCAATTTTTGATCTTTATAATGTAAATTCTGGAAAACAAATTTTTAAAAATACATTTTTGATGAGCATTCCATTCCTACTGAACTTTGTTTGAATTTTATAAGATTATATGCATGCAATATTATAGACCGGAAGAATAAATTTATGTTTGGAGTCCCACATGAAAATGGGATTCTAAGACAATAGAACACATGACAAAATTGATCTTTCGTAACAATATGGGTGCTTTCGTCCTTAGCTTTAATAGATCACAATCTATAGATTTTCCTCCGTAAGTAAGAAAAAAAATAGATTTTTAGGTATCTAGCGCAAAACGGCTGTGCATCGCTTAACTTTACCTTGACATGTTTGCTACACTGGAATATGGCTAAAACGCATGAAAACAGCGTCTGAACAACAAAAACGGAAAAACGGGCACGTCGGGCAAAAACAGCCGGGCGTCGCTTAACTTGACCTGGACACGTTCGCTGCCCCAGGACATAGTTGAAACACATGAAAACAACATCCGAAGAGTCAAAACATGGAAAACGGGCAGGTTGGGCAAAATGTCTGATGGTCGCTTAACTTGACCCAGTCATGTTCGTGACCCTGGAACACGGCCCAAATGCATGGAAACAACGCCCGGATAGCGATAACTGGAAAAATGGCATGTCAGGAAAAAATGGCCGCGGGTCGCTTAACTTGAACCAGACACATTCGTGACCCTGGGGCATGGCCGAAATATCACGTGGAAATAGCGCTCGAACTGCGACAATGTGGAAAATGGGCATGTTGGGCAAAAATGGCATGGCATCACTTAACTTGACCAAAACATGTTTGGTACCCCGAGACACGACCGAAACACGTGGAAATAGCGCCCGAACAGCAAAAACATGGAAAACGGACATGTCGGCATAAACGGTCGAACGTTGCTTAACTTGATCCAGTCACATTTGGTACCCTGAACAGAGCCAAAACGCGTGAAAACAGCGCCTGAACAACAAAAACATAGAAAACAGGCATGTCGGGCAAAAACATCCGACCGTTGCTTAACATGATCCGGACATGTTCGTTACTAGCTTAGCTAGACCATGGTTGCAAGGCAAATTTCGATCTTTATAATGTAAATTCTGGAAAACAAATTTCAAAAAATACATTTTTTATGAGCGTTCACTGAATTTTATAAGGTTATATGCATGCAATATTATAGACCAGAAAAATAAAATTACGTTTGGAGTCCCACATCAAAATGGGACTCTAAGACAACAGGAACATATGACAAATTGATCTTTCGTAACAATATGGGTGTTTTCGTCCTTACCTTTAATAGATCACAATCAATAATTTTTCATAAACTTGCAATAATTGCTATTCTAGACCCTAAATATTATTTAGACCACAAAGTTTACGCTTCGGTAAAAAAAACTTTTTTTTAATATGGTGTTTATATCCTAAATTGAAAATTCACGTCACGAGTAATTTATTTTTTAACATATAATTTCCAGTAGCTACATAACTTTATCTCTAATCGCATAGTTTAAATATCTGAACTTATATTTATCCTTTGAATACTTTCATATGAAAGATGACGCCCTCATATGTGAGGGTTAATTAAATACATATTCCCTGAAGAAGTACAATTTACTCATAAGATTTTAAACTTCTTCCATACTTTTGACACACTAAAATGATACCATTGAATTTGCCCATATCTTAGCAATATACCAAAAAAGGTGAAAGTTAGACCTCTAAGAATATATCCGTGCATAATAAATATAAAATTAATGGGATGAATGAGCGGGAAAATTCTCAATTTAAAGCAAAAGTAAATATTACATATGTCAAAATACTATGATATCCTCGAATTTATGAGGGCCACGATGCTAGTTATTTTAATGATAAAAATAATATAACTGTTACTCAAGATTATGTGCTCTTCTATAGCTCAAGATGTTTCTAAGAATATTATTTTGCAACGTGCATAGCATCTTCATGTGAGCAATCTACATCATCATGTTCTTGGGCCCGTTGATTTAACCTTTTCTGCATCAATCATGTACACTCATATGTCATAACAACCTTTAATTGTCGAATAAACGTATATTTTATGTTTACTAATTTAGCATCTCGACTACTACGACCAACTAAATCTTGCTTATTTTTGTAGACAACTTCAAATTTAATAAAGTTTATTAGATGTTTTTAAAGAGATAGACCTGCTACAACACACGGTGTATCGCTCTTGTTCATATGAAGAAGCTACCCCTTTTGGCTAGAGATATCAAGAAGCTACTCGATTTGAGCAATAGGGAATTTTGAAAATCAACAAAGAGGGCCCGTTTCTTGCCATCTGCAGTTGTCATGTATATGTAGAAAATGACGTGCAATAGCAAAAAACTGTAACAAAGGGAGAGAAGTCAACTACACATTATTTCGTTTGGCAGAAAGCAACCGTCATATAATATTTTCTGTAATCCAAGATAGAGATTTGAAGGTAAAGGAGGTCCATACATTAAATTTGTTGTTGTGCTAAAATTTCTATTAGCCGGTTGCAACCAGAAATATCGGATCAAATATTTTTTCAACAAAGTATGGTAGTATTATCCGTTGTGTTAATGGTTAACATGGTGTAGTGTTATCTTTGAGCTTAATGAACCACTTAGTACTCCATTCTATAGTGATCCCATCACTTAATGTCTAAATATTATGTTGTTGTAGAGGTTTTGTGTAATTTGTATCATTTTGGTATTAATATATTTTCTTTATCGAAAAATAGTGATCCAACACTTATCATCAATACAAATTCAGAAGTAACATCTTCTACCTCCCCAAGGATCATTAAAATGATAAACAGTAAACCTCCTGTTGCTGTCGGACAATCAGTCTTGAGGAACTCGACAAATTCTAGGATGCCGGCCTACCTGTAGCATCGTGGCACGCAACAATATCTTAGCGAGAGTGCCCTTCTCTTGCACGCTAACTTGGCTATAAATAGTGGTGCAGGGGTGAAGGCTATTCATTCAACTCAACTGTGCCCATCATCTTCTTCGATCCCAAAGGTCTTCTTCTTCTCATTAATCCCAAGTTAGATATCTGGAAGATGTCTTGCAGCTGTGGATCAAGCTGCGGCTGCGGCTCAAACTGCAAGTGCGGGTATGGGTTCCTCTTTATTTCCTGCTCGCTTTGGTTTACTTCAATAATTCTTAGCTTAAACTGACCGTCTAATCTAGCCATTTTCATCCCCAATATTTTTGTAAAAACGTGATCATGGTGCTATCTAGTTGCTCTAGAATCTTGACAAAAGAGTATTTGTGTGTAACGAAAGTCATTTGATTCAGATATTAATTCCCCTTCAGTGCTGAAGATCCAGTTAACTACGTAACTTCTTGTGGGGAAATTTGATTTGGTTTGCCGATCTGTTGTCGTTGCAGCAAGATGTACCCTGACCTTGACGAGCAGGCCAGCACCACCACCCAGACCCAGGCCGTGGTCGTCCTCGGCGTGGCCCCTGGGAACAAGGCCGGGCAGCTCGAGATGGCCGCCGGCGAGACCAGCGAGGGCTGCAGCTGCGGCGCCAACTGCAATTGCAACCCCTGCAAGTGCTAAGCTGCTCCTGTGGTTGTGTGATGGTGTGAGATTATACGTGAATAATGAGCATCCAATCTGATGGACTCGAGCAAGTGTGTGCGTGTGTGTGTATGGTTTACTTGCTCGCTCTGCTATGCTCTGGTCTTGGTGTCCGTAGCTTGCTTGTGTGCATGTGTGTCTCTGTAATTGCTTCATCTATGGAGTGATGGAATTAATATATCTTTACTATTAAAGCAGAAGTTGTGAATGCCTGGTGTCACACTTTCACCTAACTAAAAAAATGCCACCACACTCAAACTTATCCCGTCCCGTCCAAACAGATCTCACGATCAAACCGAAAAGTATTTGTTTCTCGGAATCCCTATTATTCTCAACCACTTGTACTGAACTTATCATCTTCTTATCTTAACAAACTACCTCATGAGGGACCGGGAATTGGAGCAGGGTTGTATGCATTATCCTATTTGTTGCCGACCTTACCCAATGGACACCGAAGAGGGAATAATTAGCGCTCTTGTCCTCCTCCTACTCCTTCGAACTCCGCACCTTCCTTCTTCTATGGCCACGCTGGAGGAACGGTAGCATAAGCAAAGCTCTACGCCTTGCTGCGCTCGTCGATCGGGATCCTGGGGGTAGCACAATTCGTATCCCAAAGTTTAATTTTTTATAGGATATCCCAAGTTACCAAATAAGTAAGATCAGATAACTTTGCTTAGTTCAATTTGAAGTTTTGGACAAATCGAATTCATATCAGAAGCATCAGCATTGTGAGACAAGATCGGCATGGGCTCCCGCTGATTCGCCGAGAGAAGTTAGGACCATAGTTGAATCTTGCACGCAGCTAGTCGGATAACCTGCAAAAAATTGATACTCGGTTTTTTTATAAAGCAATGTTATTTTGCACGCTCCAAATTGACCAACACAAGGCTGAAACATTTATCCTTGTCATTTACCAAGTGGTCGACTTCTTATCCACCTCATTGTTGGTGGTGGTATATTATCGGAAAATAGGCCCTTCTCTGCTATGGAGTTTGTGTACTAATAAAATTTTAAGTTATTGACACATAAAAAATAACTTATGATTGTGACATAATCTTTGTTAATGCACTATGATAAATTTTTCTATGTTCCCTGTAAAAAAAGAAATCTCCTTCTAGATTGTTCTGTACCAAAATAATATATCTTCTACAATGTCGATGCGTATAGGACGCACTTGTTTATTGTTGTCTTAATTAAAATAACTAGAAGAAACATGTCAGACTGTACCATCATCAATTTTCAAAAGGAATGTACATATAGTCTTGATAATGACAGTAGTTTTCGTATTTAGTATTGTGACTCATATGCGCTCTTGAGATAAAAGAACAATTAATGACTTATAATTGGGAATGGAAATAAGAATTGCTTGCAGTACGCGTAGACATTATAAAAATGAGAGCTCGAAGTTTATATGAATATTGAGAAATTTATATGGCTATGAATATTCAAGATCCAATTAAGAAATAGTTTACATATATAGTAATAATTAAATTAAATGGTTCACTATCTATTTTTCGAAATAGAGGATGACCCCTACCAATGGTTCAGTATCTATACTTCTTATAAAGCAAAACTTCATAAACTGTAATTAATGTTAGTCTATCACTCAACATGCAGGATATTGACATCATCTATTCTATTGGCCAACCAATTGTCCACATCATCATACTAACACTAATTGCGTATTTTCTATCTCTACATGCAAATTATCCATATCATCTATTCTTTTAGCCATAAAACTTTTCCATGTCTCCATTTTTTGCCTTTCGATGACAAAACCACACATCCCATCAAATGTTTATACTATAGCTTTAATTAGTTTTTCCAACCAAGTAAACTTTTTAACCAATTACTATAATGATAAAAATGATATAACTGTTATTCGAGATTATGTGCTCTTCTATACGTGACTGCTCAAGATTTTTCAAAGAATATTATTTAGCAACGTGCATATCATCTTCATGTGAGCAATCTACATCATCCTTTTCTTGGGCCTGTTGATTTAAGCATCTATCATGTACACTCATACTCTTCCTCCATTTTTTGATAGAACAAAGTCTGTTTTTGCCCCCTAAACTTTTCACTTGACTCATATTTCCCCCCTAAAATTTTACTTGGCTCAATAAACCCCCCTAAACAACAAATATAACCCATTAAATTTGGCTCATATTAGTCATGGTCATGTATTTGTATGCGACTAATTGCAGATTTGCGAAGATACGGTCATAAGCCCACTTTTTGGCTGAGTAAAATCCGAAATTAAGGGGGTAACATGGACCATTAGTGATAGTTTAGGGGGGTTTAGTGAGCTAAAAAAAGTTTGGGAGGCAAACATGAACCATGTGAAAAGTATAGGGGGGAAAGCGGACTTTGTTCTTTTTGATATAAGGTGTACAATTTTAATGCACGAATATTAACACACATGCTAAAGGGCAAACTTTGTTGTTTTTAGACCTTAATAACCCTAGATGATTGACATGAGACTAGAAAAAAATAAGGGAATCTTCGAATCCCCCCCCCCCCCAATTAGATTGACTAAATTTAGTGTAGAAAACACCACAATCTCACAATAAACCTTATATTCTGATATTTTTTTATAAAAAACTATACACCTTATATCAAGGAACAGAGGGTATATATCATAACGACCTTTAATTGTCAAATACACATATATTTTATGTCTATTAATTTAGCCTCTCAACTACTATGACCAACTAAATCTTGCTTATTTTTATAGAAAACTTCGAATTCCATAAAGTTTATTAAATTTAAAAAAAGACACACCCGATACAACACGCGGTGTATCGCTCTAGTTTCATATGAAGAAGCTACCCCTTTTGGATAGAGATATCAAGAAGCTACTCGATCTGAGCCAAAGGGAATTTCGAAAAGCAACAAAGAGGGCCCGTTTCTTGCAATCTTGCAGTTGTCATGTATATGTAGAAAAGGACGTGCAATAACAAAAAACTATAACAAAGGGAGAGAAGTCAACTACACATTATTTGGTTTGACAGAAAGCAACCACGTCATATAGTATTCTCTGAAACCAAGATAGAGATTTGAAGGTAAAGGAGGTCCATACATTAAATGTGTTGCTGTGCTAAAACTTCTATTAGCCGGTTGCAACCAGAAATATCGGATCAAATATGTTTCCACAAAGTATAGTAGTATTAACCGTTGTGTTCATGGTTAGTATGGTGTACACTAGTGGAAAACGGGCCTTTGGCCTGGACCCTTTAGTCCCGGCCTCCATCTGGGCCGGGACTAAAGGCCCGGCCACGTCGCCCCAAAAGACCAAGCCGCCCGGGAGGCTTTGGTCCCGGCCCGTAACGACCCTTTAGTCCCGGTTTGAGACACAAACCGGGACTAAAGGGCTACGCGCTGAGAGGCCCCCCTATGCGCACCCTTTAGTCCCGGTTTGTGTCTCAAACCGGGACTAAAGTCCTCTGCCTATATATATGGCTGCAGCCCCTCTTTCCACTCTTCCTTGCATTTTTCTTGGATGGATCTCAGTGGGTGTGTGCTAGCTCTCCTTTTTGCATGGATGCACTAGAGGTGTTTGATGAAATGTGTGTTAGAGCGATGCCGCTTCAGTTCACCGAACACAACTACGATATGAGGTGCCCGAGCCACGCTTAAGTCTCTTCCTCTTTATTTCCACTTATTCTAAAAGGTTAGCAACTATATTTTCTCGTTTAGACCGTGTGGTACTAATTTTTAGGATCGTGATTATGTTTGATATACTGTTGCATGACGCAGATGAGCCATCCATGGATGTACGGTGATCGACGCACAGCCGCTTACAGAGAAGGCGTGCATTCTTTTCGAGATGCGGCCGATGCGAACAAGCATGGTGGTGGCTATATGTTTTGTCCATGTGTTGAATGTCGGAATGAGAAGGACTACACTTCCTCAAGAGTCATTCAGAGCCACCTGCTTCGGTCCGGTTTTATGTCGGGCTATAATGTTTGGACCAAGCACGGAGAAAGAGGGGTTATGATGGAAGACGGCGATGAAGAAGAAGAGAACGATGATGACAACTACCGATCTATGTTCCCTGAGTATGCTGATACCGCAATGGAAGACAATGAAGAAGAAGATCAGGGTGCAGAACGGGAACCAGATGAGCCCACTGATGATCTTGGCCGGGTCATTTCTGAAGCACGGCGAGGCTGCGACACAGAAAAAGAGAGGTTGCAGTTCGAGCAGATGTTACACGACCACAACAAATTGTTGTACCCAACTTGTGAAGATGGCCAGAAGAAGCTGGGTAGCACACTGGAATTGCTGAAGTGGAAGGCAGAGACCGGTGTGACTGACTCGTCATTCGAAAAGTTGCTGGTACTGATGAAGAAGATGCTTCCAAGAAAGAACGAATTGCCCGCCAGCACGTACGAAGCAAAGAAGCTTGTCTGCCCTCTAGGATTAGACGTGCAGAAGATACATGCATGCCCTAATGACTGCATCCTCTACCGCGGTGAGAAGTATGAGAATATGGATAAATGCCCGGTATGCACTGCATTGCGGTATAAGATCAGAAAAGATGACCCTGGTGAGATTGAGGGCGAGCCACCCAGGAAGAGGGTTCCTGCCAAGGTGATGTGGTATGCTCCTATAATACCACGGTTGAAACGTCTGTTCAGAAATAAAGATCATGCGAAGTTGTTGCGATGGCACATGGAAGATCGTATGAAAGACGATAAGTTGAGGCACCCCGCCGATGGTCGGCAGTGGAGAAAAATCGAGAGAGAGTTCCCGAGATTTGCAGGTGACGCAAGGAACTTATGGTTTGGTCTGAGTACAGATGGCATGAATCCTTTTGGGGAGCAGAGTTGCAGTCACAGCACCTGGCCCGTTACTCTATGTATCTACAACCTTCCTCCTTGGTTGTGCATGAAGCGGAAGTTCATTATGATGCCAGTGCTTATCCAAGGTCCAAAGCAACCCGGCAACGACATTGATGTGTACCTAAGGCCATTAGTTGACGAACTTTTACAGCTGTGGGCCGAACCAGGTGTACATGTGTGGGACGAGCACAAACAAGAGGAATTTGACCTTCGAGCCTTGCTTTTCGTAACCATCAATGATTGGCCTGCTCTTAGTAACATTTCAGGACAGTCAAACAAGGGATACAATGCATGCACGCACTGTTTAGATCAGACAGAAAGTATATATCTGGACAAATGTAGGAAGAATGTGTACCCGTTCAATCGTCGTTTTCTTCCGCCCAAGCATCCCTTAAAGAAAAAAGGCAAGCATTTCAATGGCAAGGCAGAACCCCGGGGGAAGCCTGTCATCCGTACTGGTGCTGAAGTATTTGATATGGTCAAAGATTTAAAAGTAATCTTTGGAAAGGGTCCTGGCAGCCAACCTGTTCCTAACGGCCCTGATAAGCGCGTACCCATGTGGAAGAAGAAATCTATATTTTGGGAGCTACCCTATTGGGAAGTCCATGAGGTCCGCTCCGCAATCGACGTGATGCACCTGACGAAGAATCTCTGCGTGAATATTCTAGGCTTCCTGGGCTTGTATGGGAAGTCAAAAGATACACCGGAAGCACGGGAGGACCAGGAACGTCATAAAGGAAGAGATGGCATGCATCCAGGGCAGTTTCAAGGGCGTGCCAGCTACACTCTTACTAAGGAAGAGAAGGAAATCTTCTTTGAAGTCCTTTTCAGTATCAAGGTCCCGACTGGCTTCTCGTTGAATATAAAGGGAATCGTAAATATGAAAGACAAAAAATTCCAAAACCTAAAGTCTCATGACTGCCACGTGCTTATGACGCAATTGCTTCCGGTTGCATTGAGGGGAATTCTACCGGAAAATGTTCGCCTGGCAATTGTGAAGGTATGTGCATTCCTTAATGCAATTTCTCAGAAGGTAATCGATCGAGAAAGTCTATCAGGGTTACATATTGATGTGGTCCAATGTCTGGTCAGCTTTGAGTTGTTGTTCCCGCCATCCTTCTTCAATATAATGACACACCTCCTAGTTCACCTAGTCGAAGAGATTAGAATTCTCGGTCCTGTATTTCTACACAATATGTTCTCCTTCGAGAGGTTCATGGGAGTCTTAAAGAAATATGTTCGTAACCGTGCTAGGCCAGAAGGAAGCATCTCCAAGGGCTATGGAACAGAGGAGGTCATTGAGTTTTGTGTGGACTTTCTTCCTGACCTTAAGCCGATTGGTGTTCCTGAATCTCGGTATGAGGGTAGGCTGACAGGAAAAGGCACACTAGGAAGGAAAGCAAAAGTATGTATGGACGGGCATTCTTTCTCTCAAGCACACTACACAGTTCTACACAATTCCACCGTGGTGGCTCCGTATATCGTGAGACACAAGAATATTCTACGCTCCGAAAACCCGGGGAAGACTGACTCTTGGATTAAAGGGGAACACGAGAAGACTTTCGGCAGTTGGTTGCAGACACATCTCATGAATGATGACACCGTTGGAGATCAGCTGTACTGTTTGGCCAGGCCACCATCTTCTACTATATGTACTTTCCAAGGGTACGAGATAAATGGGAATACATTTTACACGGTTGCCCAAGATAAAAAGAGCACCAACCAAAACAGTGGTGTCCGCTTTGATGCAACAAACGAGAATGGGCACTGTTTGGAAACATACTACGGGTACATAGAGGCGATATGGGAACTTGACTATGGACCTACTTTTAAGATCCCTTTGTTTCGGTGCAAATGGGTGAAGCTGACAGGAGGCGGGGTAGTTGTAGACCAAAAGTACGGTATGACAACAGTGGATCTCAACAATCTTGCGTACATGGATGAACCATTCGTCCTAGCCAACGATGTCGCTCAGGTTTTCTATGTGAAGGACATGTCTACAAAAACGAGAAAAAGAAATCAGCAAAAGAAGACATCGTCCGATGAGCCAAAGCGCCACATAGTTCTTTCAGGGAAAAGAAACATCGTGGGAGTAGATGACAAGACAGACATGTCAGTAGATTATAATAAGTTTCATGAAATTCCGCCCTTCAAAGTGAAAACTGACCCAAGCATCCTACTGAATGATGAAGATTCTCCATGGCTACGACCCAGAAGAAAATAGAAATAATAGATAGGAATGTTGGTGCAATAATGTAATAATGTATTAAACCTTTTATGTAATGCATGATGAAGATTCTCCATGGCTACGACAGACACGGTTACACCGCTCTTTAGGAAAAAAGCCTTCGTAAACAAATTTTGTAGAAGAAAAAAACCTCCTAGCACAAAGCTTGAATTTTGGTGCAACTATGCCATCCACCAAAATTAGAAATGTTCATGTAGTTCATCTAGCACAACACATTTCATCTTAGACTACCTCTTTCGTTAGAGTGTGACTGAAACATTTTACTCCAAGTACTGTAGGTAAATTGCCAAAGAAACAAACAGAGCTATCACAAGCACCACGAATAGAACATTTCATACCGAACGCCACAACACTGGATCCTAGACTTCTAGATTTAACTCAGGCCGCCACCGTGCATAAATCTTATCTCCCGTTCTAGATTTAAAATGGCAAAATAGTTAATAGTTAGGATAGTTAAAATAATTAATTTTTAAAATAGAAAATAGTTTTGAATTATCTATTCAATTTCAAACACTTTTCATTTTTATAGTTTTGTCAAATACTCAAATATGCAAAAAGAATATTAATAAACATAGTTTTTAATTAAAAATGGCAAAATAGTTAATAGTTAGGATAGTTAAAGTAATTAATTTTTAAAATAGAAAATAGTTTTGAATTATGTATTCAATTTCAAACACTTTTCATTTTTATAGTTTTGTTAAATTCTTAAATATGCAAAAAAAATATTAATAAACATAGTTTTTAATTAAAAATGGCAAAATAGTTAATAGTTAGGATAGTTAAAGTAATTAATTTTTAAAATATAAAATAGTTTTGAATTATTTATTCAATTTCAAACACTTTTCATTTTTATAGTTTTGTCAAATACTCAAATATGCAAAAAGAATATTAATAAACATAGTTTTTAATTAAAAATGGCAAAATAGTTAATAGTTAGGATAGTTAAAGTAATTAATTTTTAAAATAGAAAATAGTTTTGAATTATGTATTCAATTTCAAACACTTTTCATTTTTATAGTTTTGTTAAATTCTTAAATATGCAAAAAGAATATTAATAAACATAGTTTTTAATTAAAAATGGCAAAATAGTTAATAGTTAGGATAGTTAAAGTAATTAATTTTTAAAATAGAAAATAGTTTTGAATTATGTATTCAATTTCAAACACTTTTCATTTTTATAGTTTTGTTAAATTCTTAAATATGCAAAAAGAATATTAATAAACATAGTTTTTAATTAAAAATGGCAAAATAGTTAATAGTTAGGATAGTTAAAGTAATTAATTTTTAAAATAGAAAATAGTTTTGAATTATTTATTCAATTTCAAACACTTTTCATTTTTATAGTTTTGTTAAATTCTTAAATATGCAAACAGAATACTAAACAAATAAAAGAAAAAACAGAAAATAGGCCTTTAGTCCCGGTCCGTGCCACAGACCGGGACTAAAGGCCCTGGCTGCTGAAATCCCCACCCGAGGCCTTTAGTCCCGGGCGGTGGCACGGACCGGGACTAAAGGGGGGCCTTTAGTCCCGGTCCGTGCCACCGCCTAGGACTAAAGGTCCCGGGGTATAAAACTGGCGCCTTCTTCCCCAGGTTTCGGACTTAGCCGTTTTCGCGCGCGAGGAATTCACCGAAGACGCCGCCAGGCTGCCCGAGCTCGCCGCCGCGCCACCGCGCCCCGCCGCCGCGCCACCGCGCCCGAGCTCGCCGCCGCGCCCCGCCGCCGCGCCGGCCACCGCGCCCAGCCGCCGCGCCGGCCACCGCGCCCGAGCTCGCCGCCGCCGGTCCTGCAGCCACCGCCCGCCGGCCACCGCGCCCGCCGCATTACCAGCCGCCGCGCCGCCGTTCCCGCCGCCGTCCAAGCCGCCGCGCCGCCGTGCTCGCGCCGTACGTGCTGCCGCCTGCAAGGTAATTTTTTTAAAAAAATTGTTAATTAGTTAGTGTTAGATATTAGGGTTAGATATTAGTTAGTGTTAGGGTTAGAATTAGTTAGGGTTAGATATTAGTTAGTGTTAGGGTTAGAATTAGTTAGTGTTAGGGTATTTTAGAGATAGAATTATTTTAGAGATTTATTTTAGTGTTAGGGTATTTTAGTGTTAGGGTATTTTAGATATAGAATTATTTTAGATATAGTTAGTGTTAGGGTATTTTAGATATAGTTAGTGTTAGGGTATTTTAGATATAGAATTATTTTAGATATAGTTATAGTTAGATATAGAATTATTTTAGAGATAGAATTATTTTAGAGATAGAATTATTTTAGATATAGTTATAGTTAGTGTTAGGGTATTTTAGAGATAGAATTATTTTAGTGTTAGGGTATTTTAGATATAGAATTATTTTAGTGTTAGGGTATTTTAGATATAGAATTATTTTAGATATAGTTATAGTTAGATATAGAATTATTTTAGAGATAGAATTATTTTAGAGATTTATTTTAGAGATAGAATTATTTTAGATATAGTTATAGTTAGTGTTAGGGTATTTTAGAGATAGAATTATTTTAGTGTTAGGGTATTTTAGATATAGAATTATTTTAGTTATAGTTAGTGTTAGTGTTAGGGTATTTTAGAGATAGAATTATTTTAGTGTTAGGGTATTTTAGATATAGAATTATTTTAGATATAGAAATAGAATTATTTTAGTTAGAATTATTTAGTTAGAATTTATTTGCAAATAGAAATAGAATTATTTTGCAAATAGAAATAGAATTATTTTGCATCATATATAGTTTGTTAGTTTATTAGTTAATCAAATGTTCGTTTTTTGCAGAACTATGGATCCACATAGCAGGAACCTCGAAGAGGAAGAACTTATCGAAGATATAATCAAAGACGCCCCCGACGTTGAACCTGCAGAATCTCCGTCGTCATATCTAAACCCCTCCGGAGATGGAATGGAGGTTGATCGACACGAAGATGAAGCCGATGGGGCCGGAGATAGCTCCAATGACGGAGAAGGTGATAGCTCCACTGATGGAGAAGCCGGTGGAGAAGCCGGTGGAGAAATAATAAAGTCCGGCGAGGTATACATATGAAGTTCGACAATCACTTGTAATATGTGAAAAATATTGGAGATAGCTCTATATTGTATACATATACATTCATTTGACGAATGTTTCTCCCTCTTAGGCCTCCACATCGAGCAAAGCTACGAAACGAGGCCCGACTAAAAAGTTGGACGCACGGACGCATTACACCTTTGAGGTGATATTGCCTACGGGCGAACCAAAGCTTCCTAAGAATGCTGCTGACACATTCAAGAAGCAATGCGGAGTTCTCGTTAGGGATCACGTCCCGATCAGCGTTCGGGAGTGGAACAAGCGCAAAGGGGCAGCCGATAGTGACTATGTCGCCGAAAGGTACAAAGATAATCTTTGGAATGATATCATGTCACATTTCAACCTGCCAGAATGTGAGAATGAAGACGCCGCAAAAAAACTGAGGGCCAAAGTCAAGCAGTGGACTCTAAAGAAGATGGCCGAACTGTTCCGTAGCTGGAAGAAGAAGCTATGGAAAGACTATCTGAAGACAAAAAAAGTGCCAGTATTCGAGGGGTATCTAGCCAAGCAGGCGAATCACTGGAAGGCATTTCAGGAGTACAAGCAGTCAGAAGATTCCAAGGCATTATCAGAAAAGAACAAGAAAAATGCTGACAAGAAGAAATATCACCACACGCTGGGGCCAGGGGGCTATGAGACTGCCATCCCAAAGTGGGATAAGAAAGAGCAAGATCTGCTAGCTAAAGGCATCGTACCTGAACCCATCCGTGATGAGTGGGAAATGAGAGCAAGGAATTGGTTCCTTGCGCATGGTGGTTCGTACGACGAAGAAACAGGGGACCTCATCTGCAGTGGCGGTCTTAGGATACCCAGGGAGAATTGGAAAAAGATAGTGAAAGAAATTAAAGAGGGAAAAAGACAGTTCACTGCAGATAGAGAGAAAGATTTGCTCACACTGGTCCTCGGCAATGACGAACATGGAGGACGAACGCGAGGCTTCGGTCCTTCTTACCCGTGGTGGCTTGGGTTTGCCAGAGACCAAGACACTTACAGAAGCCGGGCGAGAGCAAAGAAGCGACAGCAGGATGAGGAGAATGACAAGTTCAACCAGTTGCTTGCCAGGCTTAACGAGCAACAGAAGCAGATTGACGAGCTTAGAGGAGTAGCGCGCCAGGAAGATCCTGGACTCGATATTATCGGCGCCCCATCTAAGCGGAAAAGCAGCGTGGCTGAATCTGAGGCCCCGCCCGACGATGCACGAAGAATGATAGAGGGCGGTCCCGGCTACCCCGTGGATGGAATCAAGGAGTCAACATCATGTAAACTCCATCAGAAATTCAAGAACATATCCATGAAGGTGGCCGTCGGACAAGCTTTACCTTCTGGCCCTGATGCACGCTGGCATGGCCGTGAGATTCCAGCTGGCTTTGCTAAAGTCGGGGTGGATGAAATCATGGCGGGGTTTCATGATATGGAGCTCGACATGGCTGGACCCGAACTGGGTGGAGTCATCCTATGGGACAAGAACTACATCAAGCTTCCAGGCTCGGCCCCAAGGACAACACCGCCTCCGAGTCGTCGCAGGTCACCTACACCTCCATCACCTCCAAGCCCTCCACATGACGACGGCCACCACAACACGAGTCCATCTCGATCACCGCCGCCGGACTTGGGTCGGCCGTCTCCGCCGCCGCCCGCTAAGGATACTAAGCGGAAGCGTGCCAGCAAGAACGCTCCGTCCATGAGTTCTAAGCGACGGATCTCCCCAAAGCGCAAACTGTCGCCCCTCCCAAAGGTACCTCATGCTAATCTTCCTATCAGACCTTATGATTGTATCGACGAGGAAAACGCCAGGATAGCAAAGGAACATTATGATGCGCAGATGAAAAAGAAGGAACCCGAGCCCCGCCCGGAATACACCGAGAAGCAAATAGCATATGCAAAATACTTCACGACCCTTCCATCACAGTATGAGTTACACCATAAGCCTGACGACTATACACGTACATTGCAGAAGGAAGGGAAAAAGAGCAGGTCACGTGCAAGTGCAAGTGCAAGTGGGAGCAAATCAAGTTCAACTACAAGCAAAATAAGATCAGACGTTCCTCAGCTTGGACAACAGGCCAAACAGTCGATCCCACCCCTCAGGGTGTTACCCGAGAATGTTCCCTCTCTGGTGCAGGGGCAAGATTTGGGATTAGCAAAGAAGTGGGCGGATGAATGGGGTATCCCGGTTGAAGTCATTCTGGCTTCCCAAGACGACGTGGTACCCAAGGCTGTGGTAGCCCCTAAGCCACAGTTTGTCATGGGAGCGCCTTTGGTCAGCAAAGATAAGTTTGATGATCTCCCAACAAATATGCGTTACTTGCATACATGGTACTTAAGTGAATCAAATAATGGGAGAACGATGATCGTGGCGCGTGTCCCACGGGAGTACTACGGCCGCCCCGAAGACATCCATATCGACTTTGATGAACTCTTCCAGATGTACACTGCTGACGCCCTTGACAAATCGCTTATGAGTTTCTATTGTCTGTAAGTTTTTCAATTCGTTGTCTACATATAACTTGTTCAGTTATTTCAATTCATTGTCTACATATAACTTGTTCAGTTATTTCAATTCATTTTCTACATATAACTTGTTCCGTTCTGACTTGTACTCTATTATGCAGAATGAAGATTCTGGAATGTAAAAGTAGGAACATCCACAATATTGGGTTTATTGACCCAGATAAAATACATATAGCGACGCTAACTGATAACCCCAAGGAGACGGAGGAAAACCTTCTAAGGTTTCTAACAGATCAAAATTTCTGTGACCACATATTGTTTCCATACAACTTCAGGTGAGGGTCTTACTGTGTTGTGTCCATTCACTTATATATATATATATATATATGGGAAATAGTGGGATAGCCAGGTGGGTAGCTATGCACCTTTGCCAGCCACTGGATCCTCCTTATAGAACATCTCAACCGCAAAATATTTAACGGAGAGCAGCCCACGAAACGGATACAGACGGAGAAGAAAACTACCTGCCTGCCACCGCCCCACTAGAAAAAGTAAAAAGCGACCGGCTGCCACCTACCGCCCGACTCTCCCACCTACCTTCGTCGGGAGCACACAGAACCCACCAGGCTGGCTCGCAGCTCCACCTCCCCCCGCCCGTGTGCTGCTCCCAGCCTCCCCAGGCGAGCGCTGCAACGCACGGCCTCGCCGTTGTGGCCTCGCTTCGATGACGCCTGCGGTCAGGCTCTGCTACCTGTACGAGGCCGTGGCGCGCGAGCCATTCCCCGTCCCGCCGCCCTGGAGACGGACCGACAGCGACGGCGACAACAAGGACATGATATCGGAGGCGATGCTGAGGCAGCTTGGTGGCGTCGTCAAGGCGGGTGGCATGGATAGCACGTGGGGATCTCCCCCCATCCTGTTTGATTTAAGCCTCCGATCTGATTCAGTTCTTCAGATTTGTTATTTATGTTTTCCGATCCATTTTGCTTCATAGAGCACAGATTTTGAGGGATATGTGCTTCTTCCTACTTTACAGATTCTTGTTGGTTCTTTTGTGGATACATATATTTAGAGACTAGATTTTGAGAGAAATCGGTTTCGTGGTTTGAGATAAAACATGTCTGTCCGTTCTCAATTTTTCCATGGCTGATTTCGTGGGCAACCTGCAACTGCAGAGCCTAGCTTGTTTCTTGGGATCGAACTCAAGCACGGTGCCGTGAGCTTGAGCACATTGGCTGCCAGAGATGATGTGGGCACTGGCCTGGATCCTGCCACCCTGTAGGTACCAGCCATCCGCAGCCGCTTCGTGTTACACGTGCGGGAACCAGGAGCTGAAGTGGGGATCGGCCGGCCTCGAGCTGAATTTGTCCCGCGGGTCACAGGCCGGGGCGGAAGTGAGAAGAGGAGCGGCCGTCATGGCGTCCAGGGAGCTCCAGCAGGCGGCCCCAGGAGGAAGGTGCTAGGATGTTTGCGTGAATTTGGATGGACTTTGCTTCCTCATTTTCTCGATCTGGATGTTCCTGTAGTGTATGCCCGATCCCAAATCCCATGTTGAATTTTTTTGGTAGATGGTGTTTTCCTAATGCATCCCATGTTCATTCAAATAATGGTATTGGATCTCGATTTGCTCCACCGCATGTTTTTTATTTTTTTGTGCATGGTGTGATCCCAATCCAGATTCCAGTTCATTCCAGATGGTGTTTTCCTCATGCATCCCTCTGGCGTATTTACCGAGAAATATATCAGAACTTTTTTGTGTCACCTCTGTCCGCGGGAGATAATATGATCAGAAAAGATTATTGTAGGCATGATACAAAAATTAAAGGGGCACAACGATTTGTTTTTCATTCAGCCCTTTTTGCTTAAATCCGGAGTCTGCACATGAACCATATTACCGCACTTGACACCTAGAACAACAACTCAAAAGTTTTAGGTGCATGCACCAATTGAGATGAAAATTCTCAAACAGCTATCGACATTTTGTTGTTGATTTTTTTTCTTGCGGATGATGCATGAAAGCAGCTGGCCACATCTTGTTGTTTTGTTTTTCTTGCGGATGGATGCATGTAGGGGACCCACCTTTGTAAAGGATATATTCAAATTTCTAGCACCAGATGTGAGATAGTGAGAGGCTCACCAGAAAGTGGAACGAGTAAACGGAAGAAGACGGCTGCAAACGGTAGCGCAAATCTTGGTACCGTATCCAACAGCTCTAAGCGCGTGCATAGCTAGCCGGGTGGTTAGTAAATCTATATATATATATATATATGTGCAGCTACCACTGGATTCTGTTGGACATTCAAATTGATAAGGGAAGAGTTGATGCCTTCGACCCATTATCGAGACCCTTGGAACAGTTCCAAAGCCTGCAGGACATGCTCCAAGGGTAATTTCAACCATTCTTGCGCTCTATCGGTCTCTTTCGATGATTTTCTGATATATCAATTAATGAAAAACTTAGCAAATCATTTTCCTTGTCGGGCAGGGTTTGGAAGCGGTTCAAGTGCGTGACTCCCGGTATCCGGCATGAGAAGCTGACCTTTAGAGCGGCTCAGGTAAGTAGTAGTATGATATACTTCTATTTTCAATACATTTGTAATGCTAGATTATTATTTTGATTATATATATTCTATTCTCGTAAAGTGCGACCAGCAGCCACGGGGGACGCATCTATGTGGATACTATGTTTGCGAGACCATTCGCACGTTTACCTCTGAGCACAAGGATTACAGATACGATGTAAGCAATAAACATTCACACCTCTATTTTTACTCGTCATTCTTTGTTATCATGATTGATATTCATATTCATCTCCTCTTCTTATATAGTACACGGCCATGCGGGAGAAGTACCTACCAGAGCAACGCGCGATTAATGTTGCAGAGGAGCTAGCGGCCTTTCTGAGGATAGAAGCTATAGACGACAAAGGACGATTTAGTGTAGCTAGGGGCCATTACTGATGTTGGTCCATGTAATCGAATAGACGGGCTCTTGTCCCGATAATTCTGATCTCCATATAATTGTATATATATGCTCGCTTGTAAGATAAGTTAATCTTATATATATGCATAAACTAATTCCCGAACACCAAGGCACCAAACGGGGCATCACGTTAATCCCCCACGTAAAACCCTAAAACCCCTAAACCCTAAAACCCTAAAGCAAAAAACAAAAATCTGCAGATGCCCTTTAGTCCCGGTCTGTGTTACAAACCAGGACTAAAGGTCCTGGCCCTGATTCGCTCCGAGGTGCCCACGTGAACACCCTCCAGTCCCGGCTGGTAAGCGGGCCGGGACTAAAGGTTCAGCCTTTAGTCCCGCGGCTGGGGTTCCGGTTTACAAACCGGGACTAAAGCCCCTTACGGGCCGGGACTGGAGGCCCCGTCCCCACTAGTGGTAGTTATCTTTGAGCTTAATGAACCACTTAGTACTTCATTCCATAGTGATCCCAACACTTAATGTCTAGGCTTGATCGAAATATTATGTTGTTGTAAAAGCTATGTGTAATTGATATCATCTTGGTAAATATATTTTTTCTTTATTGAAAAATAGTGATCCGACACTTATTATCAATAGAAATTCAGTAGTAACATCTTCTAACCTCCCCCAGGATCATTAAAATTACCAAACGGTAAACTTCCTGTCACTGTCGAAAGATAATCAGTCATGACAAACTGGACAAATTCCGGGAGGCCGGCCTACCTGTAGCATCGTGGCACGCAACAATATCTTAGCGAGAGTGCCCTCCTCTTGCACGCTAACTTGGCTATAAATAGCGGTGCAGGGGTGAAGTCTATTCATTCAATTCAACAGTGCCCATCATCTTCTTCGATCCCAAAGCTCTTCTTCTTCTCATTAATCTCAAGTTAGATATTCGGAAGATGTCTTGCAGCTGTGGATCAAGCTGCGGCTGCGGCTCAAACTGCAAGTGCGGGTACGCATGTTTCTCTTCTCCAAATACTATCTCGCCATGTGTTTTAATTTACTCTGGAATCTTGATGAGAAACCCTGATCGAGAAAATGTGTGGTGATCGAAAATTGATCTGATTTGATTTGCCGATCTGTTGTCGTTGCAGCAAGATGTACCCTGACCTGGACGAGCAGGCCAGCACCACCACCCAGACCCAGGCCGTGGTCGTCCTCGGCGTGGCTCCTGGGAGCAAGGCCGGGCAGCTCGAGATGGCCGCCGGCGAGACCAGCGAGGGCTGCAGCTGTGGCGCCAACTGCAACTGCAACCCCTGCAAGTGTTAAGCTTCACGCGATGCGGTGCACTTGTGTTTGATGGTGTGAGAGTACGTACATAAATAACGAGAAGCATCAGACCGAGTCGAGCAAGTACTTGTGCGGTGTGTGGTCTACTTGCTCGCTCTGCTCTGATCTGCTCTTGGTGTCGTTCTTCCTTGTGTGTGTGTGCTGGTGTCTCTGTAATTGCTTCATCTATCTCCGATTATGGAGTATGGAGTGATGAATTATAATATACAAGAAAGACAGGTTTGCCTAAACAAGTTACAACACAGATCTCTGTAATAGGTACAAATCTTCTTCATCTGCTTTTTCTCTAAAAAAGAACGAAAGAAAATCTTGCTCTCGAGCTTGCTTGCCATTTCTTGGCCCTCCCTATTTCATGTTAGATGATACTAACAGAAAAAGATACAAGAGGAATTGATTATTTTGGATTCTTTGGGAGGTACAAAAACCATAGAGTTTAGCTCTATCCAAAAACCACTGAGTTCAGAAAGCAGAGCAAAAAAATACCCTAGCAGTGCTATTCTACATACAGAATCGGCAGCTCCAAATATCAGGAGACACTCAAAAGATCAGCAGCTCACTGCTTCTTTATTCCCACACCCTGATCTCCAGACGTGCAGCTGTTCAGTAACCACCCGGATAGAGAAGGACCTTGTATCACCTAACGAGGCTTCGCTTCAGGGAGTTGTGAACATCACAGATTTTCCATGGATTAGCACCACTAGTATTATCTCTGTTTACCCACGACAAAGTCAGAGTCTCCCTGATCCAGCACTCCTATCTCCCCCTCTTCAAAAGGAACTTCCCGTTCCTTGATGGAGGATCGAATCAGCTACCTGACCTGCTTAACACTAATCCACTTCTTATAATTGAAGATAACAGCATTCCTGCAATGCCAGAGTCCCGACCTTCCTGCAACACCAGAGTCCCCACATTCGTGATTAACATAATAAATAAAAGAGGTCTCATTCAGCAATAGAACAGGAACAATATCCTCACCAGTCACTATGTCTGCTTGCCATTGAGGGCGCAGCCGGTAATGCGTTCCGGCGCCAATCTACTGCGGGCGTTCGAGGGTGACACACAACGAGACGAACTCCAATGGCTTGATGGTGCCAAGGTGTCTGCCGACAGGCGACAGGAGGATGGCTCTTGAGCAGCAACAGCTCATGGAATTGGCACCGTACTAGAGTTGGCTTCATCAGCAGTGGGCTGTAAGCCTGTAACAGCAGTCACCCGGCCCGGTTGAAGTGTCAAGTGCAGTTGCAGTGGCATGTGATGTCTATTGATATGATCACATGAACTCAAAGCCCGACTAATCCACTTCTTCAGATAAGTTCTCCATCCAGTGTCATGCTTCTGACCAACAAGATACAAATACTCGTCCACAATGTCCTCGATCCCATGCACAGACATTCTCACCTCCTCCACCCAGATTTCATATGTCTGATTGTTCCGATTCCGTATGTCCATTCGGCAAAGATATTCATGAATTAACCTGAGCTCCCTTCTGATGCGGCTCATGCTACCTTGAAGCTCTGTTAGCTGTGTAATAAAATTACTGAACTGTGAACTAGTCTGGCTCATTGCTTCATGCCCTAGAGCAACACCAATCTTTGTCACTGCTAGGAGAATCACAGCCTCAGCCATTGCTCCTCAAGTATGAGCTGAGACAGCTATGCTGAACAGCAGGTAGCCTACCTGTGTCTTCAGATATTTTCTATAGCACAGCCTATAAAATTGAAAGGTATAGTGTCATCACACAGCCATACTCCACGAAACATCATAATATGCCAAGGAGATTCACGAATTATGAGTTACAAATAGTATGAAACAACGAGCAGTATTACTCCTAAGATGCCATTTCCTCCAAAAATTTCACAGAACTAGAAGGAAAGCAATGGATGCATAATACCAACATCTAAGGGGAAAATGAGTTATTCAACCGGTTAGGCTGGCAGCCTGTTAGCAGAATAGCTTGCTGATACAGTGGAGTCTTATGGCTATCTTTTCTATTTTTAAGTGGCTGATTCATACAGCGACACTTTGTGATCCTTGAGTTGTAAGAACTACTTTGCTTGATAAAGAAATACAGGATATATGAATCAATGGATGCATAATACCAACATCTAAGGGGAAAATGGTTTATTCGACCGGTTAGGCTGGCGGCCTGTTAGCAGAATAGCTTGCTAATACAGTGGAGTCTTATGGCTTTTTTATTTATTTTTAACGGATTTGTTGTCGTTACAGCAAGATGTACCTGACCTTGACGAGCAGGCCAGCAGCACCACCCAGACCCAGGCCGTGGTCGTCCTCGGCGTGGCTCCTGGGAGCAAGGCTGGGCAGCTCGAGATGGCCGAGTCGAGCAAGTACACTCAAAATATCAGCCGCTCACTGCTTCTTTATTTCCACACCCTGATCTCCAGACGTGCAGCTGTTCAGTAACCACCCGGATAGAGAAGGACCTTGTATCACCTAACGAGGCTTCGCTTCAGGGAGTTGTGAACATCACAGATTTTCCATGGATTAGCACCACTGGTATTATCTCTGTTTACCCCCACGACAAAGTCAGAGGCTCCCTGATCCAGCACTCGTGTCTCCCCCTCTTCGAAAGGAACTTCCCATTCCTTGATGGAGGATCGAATCAGCCACCCGACTAATCCACTTCTTATAATTGAAAATAATGGCATTCCTGTAATTCCAGTTTCTCAAGACCTTCCTCAACACCAGAGTCCCCACATTCGTGATTAACATAATAAATAAAAGAAGGTCTCATTCAGCAATAGAACAGGAACAATATCCTCACCAGTCACTATGTCTGCTTGCCATTGAGGGCGCAGCCGGTAATGCGTTCCGGCGCCAATCTACTGCGGGCGTTCGGGGGTGACACACAACGAGACGAACTCCAATGGCTTGATGGTGCCAAGGTGTCTGCCGACAGGCGACAGGAGGATGGCTCTTGAGCAGCAACAGCTCATGGAATTGGCACCGTACTAGAGTTGGCTTCATCAGCAGTGGGCTGTAAGCCTGTAACAGCAGTCACCCGGCCCGGTTGAAGTGTCAAGTGCAGTTGCAGTGGCATGTGATGTCTATTGATATGATCACAGGAACTCAAAGCACGAACAGAGCTTCCCTAGTTGGTACATTTTCTTTTCTTGTTTGTCTGGCACTATGTTTGGAACCTGCGGCATTTTAAAGGTGGGGTGTTTTCAATGAAATGCCTTGAACAATACCACTGTAATTGATATCGATATGCAGTGACCATAGATCTTTCGAAGGTATAGTTAGGAGTTACGTCATAACAACGACAGGCAAGCACTCATGAGCATCAGAGGAAGATTATCACAAAGTACGAGCCCAATAGCAAAAATTCTTCTTAGTTAGCTTCTAAGAACAACTAGAATATATAGGCAACACCAAGCATTAAAATCACAGCAATACTAGTAGTAACAGGTAGGGAAAGTGGAATATTAGTCGGACCAAATACTTTCTTTCGATGACCTAACTAATAAAGAAATGAAGGTCTTAAAGTTGCATCCGGAAACTGGTAGTCTGCAGTTGAGTGACTTACATACTTGTTCAAAATAGCAGTGGTCAATGCCGCCGGAGAGTATGCCGCCACTGCATCCCTTGAATTCTAGGAGACTGGCGCAGCAATGTCAAAAACTCATTGGTGATTTCCCGAAATGATAGATATTTGACGTGCGCGAGGAATTCAATGCCAGGTGGGACCTCCACCATGCTTTCAAGGTTCACTAGTGTTAATATTTCCAGGCTCATCATGGCACCTTCCTTCACCTCTAACACCTCCAGAGTTGGCAGGTCTCTCAATCTCAGATTCTTCAGCTTGGGGAACCACCCAGCAAGAAATATCATCTGCTTCCCATTGTACGCTCTGGTGAGCATTAGCTCCGTCAAATTTTTCAATCGAGAAAGGGATGGTAAGAGGTCTTCTGTCATCTGGGACCAAGATATAGACAATGAATACAAGTTCTGCCCCTCGGTTTGGAAGAGAGGAGACTCTTCCAACATGCCTTCCGCTAATCGTCCAGTCAAACTTAGCCTTTTCAGGTTTGGCGGTAGGCCATTCAACCGAAGAACCTCACTGTTATGGCTTGCATTCACGTGTAGGTAGGACGGATATCGCATCTCCGCTAGAGAAGCACAGATACGTCCACAGTATGTTCCTTTCACATTCCATATCTCCAAGCTTCTTAGTTGTCTCAGCTCCCCCAATTGTATAACGGACTCATCCTGCACTTCCAATGACAAAAGTGTCTGCAGGTTTGTCAGGTTCTCAAGGCCCTTGGGAATGCGTACACCAGTGCCGCACTGGAAATCTCTCCTAAACCGATCGCTTGTTTTGTCAGCAAATAACTGCCTAAGACTCTTCAGTTTGCCAATCCCTCTAGGGAGCTCCTTTACATAAGATCCGGAAAGGTCCAGTGTCAACAAATTTGTTAGTTTCTCGATAGATTTTGGAAGGAGCTTCACTTTTGAACCACGGAGACCCAAATAGCGGAGATTGAAGAGATCTCCGATAGCATCTGGAACGTTCTCGATGGGTAGGCCACTTAACTCCAGCACTGACATGTATCTGGATTTCTCTGCTACTAGAGGCAGTAGAGTGGATGATGGAATACCAATATCCAATGCGATAATAGATCGAAGACATTGTACATCCGATACTGACTGATAAATATCCTTCTTCAGTTTGTGTATTACCAATCGGCGTGCATCACTCTCATCAAGAGGTTCCCTATATTTATCCTCCTCATAAACAACACCAAAGCATTCTCTGTGACACAAATCTACCGCCAGCTCACGTACAATATCATGCATCCTGAATGATTTCATCCTACCAGACGAGTTTCTTTCATTAATTTGAAGAAGATTTCTGTGAACTAGCTCTTCTAGATAGCCTTCGGCCACTTCCTCCATTGTGCTTTCACCCCTTCCCTTGATGAACCCCTCTGCTATCCACAACCGTATCAGCTTTTTCCTTTTGAGAAGATAGTCCTCTGGAAACAGGCAGCAGTACAGGAAACAACTTTTCATGTATGTTGGAAGGTAGATGTAACTCAAATAAAGGATATTCCTGACATCTTCCAGGCTTCGATTGTTAATTAGTTCCCAGTCGAGCTGGTCACAGATTCGCTTCAATTCCTCCTTGGTCTTGTCACGTACAAAGAGAAGCCTGCCAATAGAGACAATTGCTAGGGGTATGCCCTTAAACTTGCTAACTAGTTCATGTGCTAATTCTGTCAGTTCCATGGGGCACTCATAGTTTGTATCCCTGGGAAAAGCCATTTTACAGAAGAGTTCCCATGACCCATCCTTCGATAGAGGCTTTAGTGTTAAGACATATCCTTGAGAGGCAAGTCTAGCAACATTGCCTTCCCTTGTTGTAATTACTAATCTGCTGCCCTTCATGTTACGAATAATAACCCCAGACAAGTCATGAAATGCTTCTGGAGTCCAAACATCATCCATCACTATCAAATACTTACGTTTCTCTAGAAAATTCTTCAGTGTCTCTTCAAGGCTTGTGATGCCCATGGTCTCAATGTTAGATGGAACACTGGCTTTATCACTGAAAAGCTCCTTGATTAAATTCCTCAATACATCTTCTCTAGAATAAGTTTGAGAGATGGAGACCCAAGCGTGGCAGTCAAATTTTGCTCTCTCCTTCCTGTAGACATTTGCAGCCAAAATTGTTTTACCAAGCCCTCCCATGCCATGCACCACTATCACAGAGTGTTCCAACTCTCCACCTGAAAACCATTGCGTGAGCTTTTCTCTATTTTCATCAACCTCCACAAGATCTTCTTCATCAAGGGAACGTGAAGTGCTTGCTAGATACTTGGACCGCTCAACAGTGTAACTTGAGTCACTCATATACTCACTTCCTATCGCCGGAACCCATCGTTCTTTAGCTTGGAACAGGTGCACAAGATTGACCTCTGCTTCCTTAACCAAAGAAGCTATCCTGTTTAGAGAGAAGAAAACATTTGGTCGTTTGAATCCTTTCTTCAGATAAGTTCTCCATCCAGTGTCATGCTTCTGACCAACAAGATACAAATACTCGTCCACAATGTCCTCGATCCCATGCACAGACATTCTCACCTCCTCCACCCAGATTTCATATGTCTGATTGTTCCGATTCCGTATGTCCATTCGGCAAAGATATTCATGAATTAACCTGAGCTCCCTTCTGATGCGGCTCATGCTACCTTGAAGCTCTGTTAGCTGTGTAATAAAATTACTGAACTGTGAACTAGTCTGGCTCATGAGGTCCCGCCCCGTCCCCCAGGTCCCGCCCCGTCCCCCGCGGGCGGCGTCGGGACAGAACCCTAGCCGCCGCGCCGCCTCCCCTCCCCTCCTCCTCCCCCACCGCCGCCGTCGGCGCTTGCCGCCGGGCAAAGCCCGTGCGGTGCCGGCGGCGGCGGCCCTGCCTCTTCCCGCAGGCCTGGCTAGGAGGCGCGGGGTCTCCCCTGCCGGCGGCGGTGCCCCCAGGCCTACTTCGTTCCGGTGACGGCTGCGCCCGGCTGGTGCACGGCTCGGGGTGGCCAGAGGTTGCTGCAGCCGCTGCTTGGCGGTGGGTGGCGCAGGGTCGCTGGTGGCGGCGTCCCCTCGGACCGGATCTGGGCCCTTCGGGCCTCATCTGGGCTGGGCGGGCCAGGCCTTGGCGGTGCTGTACCACCTCCGGCGGCCGGAGAGGTGGCTCGGGCTGGGGATGGAAGGACGGTGGCGTGCCTACTGCAGCGCGGCGATGGGAGCTTCACGAGCCCACGGGCTCGGCCGGGCTAGGAGGGTCTGGTTTGCTCCTGATGCTGCGTCCGGTCGGTAACCGCCATTGGCGGAGGAGGTCGTTCCCTCCCGCGTGTCCGCTGTTCTGACGTTCCTTGTTCCCGGATGTCCATCTTCGTTCCCGTCGGTCTCGATCCTTTGGTCACGGTGAGACGGCGGTGATGATTGCAAGATCGTGGTGGCGCGAGCTGGTGGGCGGCGAGTTTGGCGGAGTGCGTTGGTGCCTCGGGGGCGTGGTTTTTTTGGGGGTCAGGAGAAATCCTTGTCGGAAGGCCGGCACCGATGCGGTGACGCCCATGGGCGCCGTCATTCCTTCTTGAAGGGCATCGGGTGTACCCCCTTTTTCCATGCCTCTCCGCGTACCGGGGGAAACCCTAGGACTAGTCCGGGCAGCAGCGTCGACATCGTCGCATCCCTTCTTGAAGGTGCTTGCTTGGTATGCGGAGCTACAATGTGCCAGGAGCGTGGTGGGAATTCTCCGAAGGGCGCAGCGATTGCGGATCATCATCGTTTTCGTCGATCCGACGTTGTGGGCATTACTTTCTTTTCTCTTTTTTCATTTTTGTTTCTCTGTCTTTCCTTTTTTTTCTTTTGGGCTAGATTGTGCTGCGGCCCCAGCTAGCTCGATGTATCGTGTGGTTGCTATATTAATATAGCGGGGCGAAAGCCTGTTTCGTCGAACTAGTCTGGCTCATTGCTTCATGCCCTAGAGCAACACCAATCTTTGTCACTGCTAGGAGAATCACAGCCTCAGCCATTGCTCCTCAAGTATGAGCTGAGACAGCTATGCTGAACAGCAGGTAGCCTACCTGTGTCTTCAGATATTTTCTATAGCACAGCCTATAAAATTGAAAGGTATAGTGTCATCACACAGCCATACTCCACGAAACATCATAATATGCCAAGGAGATTCACGAATTATGAGTTACAAATAGTATGAAACAACGAGCAGTATTACTCCTAAGATGCCATTTCCTCCAAAAATTTCACAGAACTAGAAGGAAAGCAATGGATGCATAATACCAACATCTAAGGGGAAAATGAGTTATTCAACCGGTTAAGCTGGCAGCCTGTTAGCAGAATAGCTTGCTGATACAGTGGAGTCTTATGGCTATCTTTTCTATTTTTAAGTGGCTGATTCATACAGCGACACTTTGTGATCCTTGAGTTGTAAGAACTACTTTGCTTGATAAAGAAATACAGGATATATGAATCAATGGATGCATAATACCAACATCTAAGGGGAAAATGGTTTATTCGACCGGTTAGGCTGGCGGCCTGTTAGCAGAATAGCTTGCTAATACAGTGGAGTCTTATGGCTATCTTTTTTATTTTTAAGTGGCTGATTCATATATGCATATCCCCCTTTTCAAAAAAGAAAAAGAAAAATCTAAGAGGAAAATGATTAAATGGCCTAACGGCTACTAAAATCATCGGAAGCTAGGTATTTGGATAGGGTGGCCGGTTGTGGCTTTATTAATTTAAAGCTGGGCTCTTGGAGCCTCCAGTTTAAAAAATGATTTAATGGGCTAACAGCTACTAAAATCATCGGAAGCTAGGTATTTGGATAGTTTGCCTTTGTAGAATTTTGGCGTTTTCAGGAATATTTGTGTTGGTTGGTGTGGTCGGAAAGCTCTTCATACAGACAGAACAAAAACATACATGTACCAACAAAGTTTGCAGACTGATATCAAGGATAAAAACTGAGGCGTACCTGCCAATTTAGGGTTCTGATCTGATGAGAAGAGCCGTTGTCTGCCGACCCCATACTTCTAATGGAAAGCACTCCCGGGCTCAGATGTGTTGAGTGTTTATAATCAGATTTCAGTATGTATATGTTATTCATCTGGCAATCAGACAATAAAGCTCTTGCAATCCTCATGTGTTTCTGAGAAAACCTGCAATCCTAATCCCATTTAAACTACCTACACTACTTCTGGCTGGTCATCACTACTCTTGCTTCGACTACCATCGCAAAAGCTGCTCTTCCCAACCCTTGAGATTTGTCAAAACTTTGGATTACGTGGCTTGGCACTTCACTAGTCATCACTGAAATTATTGCAAAATGGACAATTTGGCATCCTTGCAAATAATTAATGCTGATAGTTGGCGCTGGCAGGCAGGATTGATATGGACAGCCTGATGGAGACATGTTAACTGTTAAAAGGATCTAGAATGAGCAACCCAAGATGCTGGCTTTGGTTCGTTCTTCAGATTTGGCGATCAGCTGAACTTAAGACTAGAAATCCCCTCAGAAAAGCAATAACACATACTAAAAATGTGCAGTTTTGTTGATAAGTTTTGCCATGCTCTGTGAAATATAATCAAATATATGTGCCTTCCTACAAGATATAGTTTGGTTTGGCCCACAAAGATTTCGTTTTCTTAGCGGAGGCAACATCACATCAAATCAGATCAAATCAATTCATTTCTCTAGGCCAACAGTGGCAATCGAAGCCAACAGCTGATGCTGGCCATGGCAATGCTTCGGAAGACGCTTAAGGTTGAAGTCATGGATACATGGAAGAAATCAAGCTTAATTTGGTTCAGATTTAGTAATAATACTACAAGTTCAGATTCGTACCCACGGAATGGGCACAGATATCATATCTGTAACGGCGATTTTGCTAGCGGAGAGTTGGCTGGCTTACCACGTCGTCGTCGCCGCCGGGAGTCTATTTCGCTTCGGCCGCGACGGACGGGAAACTTGACAGGCAGCTGCAGTGCGGCGATACAGTAGTCTGCTGGCTCGGTCTCCAGTCCACCAGGGGAGGACCAGGAGGAGCAGGCTACGGCCGGCTGGCTTGAAGTGGAGCAGCAGGGCGTTGAACCGTGGGAGGCAGGCGGGACGCTGTCGATCTGGTTGGGCGCGCGCTGGGCAAATGACCAGCTGGTGTTCGCCCGCGCAGAATCGATCAAGGGGAGATTCTGGTTGGCGTGTTGGTGAGCACTGGTTAGGGGATGAATCAATGGATTTGAGCTAACTGCTTTAGGGCATCTCGCGGGCCGACCCAAACCGAGGCCTTGTTTGGTACTAGAGTTTTGGTGAGATTAGTGGGGATAATCCCACCAAACTCTAAATCCCCACTTTTTTAAAAAATATGTTTGGCACTAGAGTATTGGGCGAGTTTAATCCCCACAAATCTCCACTTTTCCCCAAATTTTAGTGTATTTTTGTTAATCTCCAATACTCTACCTCTACTTAGTGGATTGTGGGTAGAGTTTTGTGGAGATTGAGTGAAGGTAGGGATTTCACCCAATACTCTAGAGGATTATCCCCACTAATCCCCACCAAAACACTAGTACTAAACAAGGCCTGAGCGTGTTCATTCTCGTTTGATCGGACCGTCGGACCATTGTGGCCATAGTTTCAAAAATCAGACCGGTGAGTGAATCGGTGAGGTGACTGGCTCACTGGTTCACTGGTCCAACCGGTGGCTCAGCTGGTTCAATAGCGACAAAAAACCATCAAATTTAATAAATAATTATGTTAATTTTAGAAAAAATTAGCATCGAATCATATATTTTGTGTTTACTTTCATAGTAGATCACAAACTAAGTGTATTAAATGTGGTATTAGGCCTTATGCAAAGTATTTGGAGCAAGGTTCTAGGTTTTAGGATAATCTCCTCGTGAAAATACATTATTTTTATGCAGTTTTTCTAGTTTTTTCTTAGTTGGACCAGTGACTCTTAAAAAACCGATTGACAAGGGTATAGTTAATAGAGCCCGTATGTTGAGTACCCCTGAGGCCCGTTAAGCTAGGCCCAATTGTAATGATAGTCGAATACGAGTCTTTACCGTATCACTACAAGAAATCTGTTGACTAGTGACCCTTCATTTTGGTCACTAGATGGTCATTGTTGCTCAATTTATGACCCTTTTCTGACCAAAAACATTTGGTCGGCAGTTGAGCGTCACTGACCGCCTACGACGACCAATTTTTCTAATTGGTCATAGACGGTTATGACCAAAATAGATGGTCATAAGCATTATGACCAAAAAATTGGTCACCACCAATTTGGCCAGGCCACGTCGGATCCTACGTGGCCAATCCTACGTGGCAGAATTGTGACCAAACGAAATGGTCGTAATTTGAATTTAGCCCAGTCCAGTGGTGTTGCTCTAGATGGGCCAAGCCCAGTAACTCGGCCTTTCAATTCTGAGCCTCAGCCTTTTTGTGATCAACTTTTTTTTTACAATAGACTATTTGCAGGCTTTTTCGTTTGGGCCTTGGCCTTTCTGCAGCCCTTTTGCTGTCTTGTTCCTTTGGGCCTTGGTCTTTTTGCAATACATTTTGTTCTGGGCTTTTGATATTTGACAGTCCAATTCATTTGAAATTTGAATTCATATTTCGTAATATTAGTTGGGCTGAGGCCTTGCAGAAGCCCAGATATTTCATGCAATAATATTGGGCCAAACCTTTTACAATCTGACGATTTTTGGGCCAAGGCCTTACAATTCATTCATATTTTTTCACAGCACAGCAAATTATAAATTTCACAGCACAGCAAATTATAAATTTCACAGGCACAGCAAATTATCAAACAACAGGAAATTATTTCAACACAGATCACGTCTTCATATCAACCAACATTCCCAGCACACATAGCACATAACACATATCATCTCACAGGTTTCATAGTTTGCGAGGACAAGTAGAACTCTCAGATCAAAGTAGATCAGACAAGTACCAAAAAATGGAGCAAAAATGGTGCATCATCTCCAGTTCTCTCCCAGAAGCAAACTCATCTGACTCCAGGACACTACTTACCTATACCAGTTGCTTTACTGGCTAACAGCCCCAGCAAATGATTGAACCTCTCATCATTTTCTTCCAGCCTCTTGACCAGCAGATCATGCTCTTCATCTCGTTTAGCTTGGGCGGCTTCAGCATCTTGAGACTTCTTCTTGAGCACAGCCAATTCTTCTCGCATAGCTTCTCCTTGTAGTTCTGACCTCTCCAGCTTCTCCTGCAGGTCAGTCACTTGGGCTGCTACAACAGCACCTGATCTGGTTGTCTTGTTCCTAGATGAGCTCTTCTCGAGGCCGACATTCTGGAGGAATGTGCTTGAAGGGCATTCCTTTGTAAGCACTTCAGCAACAATCTGTGCGGCAGACTTTGGCTGCTCACCTTCTTCTACAGGCACAGCCATCAGTTCTTCCATTTCAACCTGCCAAACACAAGAGTAAAACGCAAGCAGCAACAAGAAAGATGAATCATGATAGATCAGGGGCAATAGCAACAATTAACAAGCAGCTGATGTAGCAACAATTAACAAGTAGCATTTGACAGGGGACATTTGGTCACCTCGTAGCAAGAACAACAACAGCAGAACAAGTAATTTTGGACAAGTGTAGCTGATGTAGCTTTTGATTACAACCCACCAGATTGCAAACTAAGTGCTAAGGCCATTTGGTCACCTCAAGAGGAAGAACAACAGCAGAACAAGCAAAGCTAGACAAGTGACTTACTATCGCCTGCTTGACCGGCTCCGAAAAAGTGCCCTTCTTGCCCACATGTGTGGCCTTGAACATGTCAACAGCAGTTAGCTGCTCACCCTTGCGTTCCTCCTTCTGAAATGATATTCAACGAGAATCAAAATGTTATTCAACAAGAATCAAACCATGAGCTTCTGATACAAAAGTTACTTGGTCCAAAATGAAAACTAGCTCTTACAATAGCATATATGTGTGCACTATAGGACCTTGAACCAGTTCTCTGCTGGAACTTGACTTTTTCTCGATTAAGCTTGTTTGCCTCGCAAGCTTTCTAAACAAATTGGCAGATTTGAGAATTGGTTAGTGGGAGGCCAAAATGATTCTGCTAGCATACAGCAATAAATGAAGATGCATGTCATTAATATAGATACATATGTGTGTATACTCTGTTGAAGAGCTAATCTTGTGCAGCAGATAAATGATGAAGTATATATGCATAGCAGCTAACTATAACCATTGACTAGCATGTCACAGCAGCAAACACACCAAAGCAAGCACATATAAAGAAGACCCAGGGGCACATGTAGAGGCATACCTTATGTTTTGCGGTAGACCACACGGCCACTAGCCCTTGCCACTCTTCATCAGTTAAGTCATCGACAGGAGACTTGATGCTCACTTGATTCGCTGTTACGCTGTCAAAGTACTTCTTCTTGATGTAGTGGCGTCTGTTCTTTGATCTTTTCTGCAGCATGTCAGTGCACGCCACCTTTACAACCTCAGAATCAGTGTCCATATCAAAGTTTGCCTTCCAGGAGATAGCAAACATGGAGAAGATCAGTATCACATAACAGGTGTAACAGTTAGAAAAAAACATGCAAGGCTAGTAAACAAGGAGCTTACAGCAACTTTCCCGATGTAGTTCTTGATGAGGTTGGGGTTCTTCTTGTACTCCTTGAAATGCGGAAGCACCGGAGTATGGGTCCTTGCAATGAGGCCACCCTCTGTTGCAAGTTTTGCAGCCTGCAAAGGGTTTTCTGGACGCTTCATCCCATCAGCGATTTGGATTCTAACCTTGGTACCCAGCGACTTTGTCATCCTTTCTAGCCCTGCACCCTTTCTTTTATTGTTAACCACAATCACTGTCCCTGAAAATGATACATACAAACACAGAGTGAGTAATGATTTATTATCCGTTTGCTACCAAAAATATACAATACAGAACAGTATTAGATGAACTTGCCTTCAGCATGATCATCATCATGGGTAGGCTCAGAGCCGAACACTTGATCACTGGCTCGAGTAGGTGCAACAGGGGAGAGCTCCATGCGCACGGTGCTTTCTTCACCCATGGTATGCAAAATATCATTGATCTGCGGCGAGGCTGTTTCATTGTTGTTCACCAGGTTTTCTTCATTGTTGATCACGTTCCCTGCTGCCTTAGACCTAGTGACACGAGCAACAGCGGGCTCATCTGCTAGCATCATTCCCTCAGACGCTCCTGGCGCAACAGCGAACACTCTTACTGGAGCCATCGTGGAAGATGTTTGTGAACTCTTCCTCCTGCTGCTTGTCTTCTTAACAGCGCTCTTCTTTCTTCTAGAAACCTTCAGTGCCTCAAACAAATAGAAAAGGACAAGTACATTAGATCAGGAGTTAGCAAATCATGTGCACAGCACGAAAGAAAAACAAGCTAGCATGCAGCACAAAAGTTCCCACCCCTCCAAAAAGATTAAAGAGAATGCACCTTAACTTTCTTCACTAAACTGTCATCAACTTCATCATCGTCCATAACTTCGTCATCTTTAGGACAGTAGTCCGAGCTTCCGCCATGTGTTATGGCAGATGCCGGAGATGTTGATCCAGTTGTAATTGCACTATCTTCTTGCACCTCATTTGACTTCCTAAGCATTGCCACTATTGCAGGAAGTCCAAGAGACTGGAATATGTGGTTGTTCCTCATCATGGTCCTAGCTCTATCCTTCTCAATTTGAGTGAGGGGCTCTTCTACATGAGAAGAAAATCTAACCATTAGATGAATGGTTGAAATGCATAGGATGCAAGACAACACAAACAACTCAGGTAACCTAGCAGTATTTGTTTATTATATCCATTATTTATGGCACCCAATATTTTGGACAAAAGTAATACATTTTAATAACCAGATGACATGCACATAATAACCAGATGACAAGCACATGGATACACAATTATAGATAGAATAGTAACATAAGAGTATAGGTTGCATACCAGCCGGCATCTTCTTCTCAGTCTTCCTTGTCATAGCTAACCTTAAGGGGTTGGAGCCGGTTAATGTTGATGGTGTCTAGTTACCCTAGTAGCTTGCAAAAAAAGAATGGAGAGCGATTAGCAAGAAACAAAGAAAACTTGCAGGTGCAAAATGCCCATCTTCAGTACAGCAACCCACCTATTTAGTCACCGCTTCCACTTGGTTGCAGAGATTCCTTCCCACTTTCCTGCAAGGAACATCTGGTTAGATACCGGTACCACAATAACGTGAAGTAAATAAAGCAAACCAACATGTTTAGAAGGTTGGTAATCAGAAAAGCACAGCAATGAAAACATGTATAAGGACAAACATCATGTGCAATTTTGTCAACAATGTTATAAATAAAATTAAATGATTGTTCCAAATCAAATTGCTAACTGGACATATCTAAGAAACAAGAAAAGCATGCAGTGATATATACTTCAGATCAATCATTTTAATGAAGAAGTGAGACAGTGACTGTGGGACTGCTACCCTAGAAGTGAAACATGTACTTCACAGTTTCTATTAATACTACTGCAGCAAGCAAGGACAGCAAGCAAGAACAGCAAGTGTAAATTGCTATTAAAAGTTCCTATTAATACTACTGCAGCAAGCAATGAAAGCAAGCAAGGACAGCAAGCAGTGAAAGCAAGTAAGGACAGCAAGCAAAAACTCTAAATTGCAATTGAAATTACGATGACCTAACCCTAGCACGCGCAGCAACCAATCAGACCCTAACCCTAGCCATGCAACGCCATGGAACCAAGCCCTAGCCTTGTAACGACATGGAAACAAGCCCTAACCCTAGAACCTAACCCTAGCACGCGCAGCAACCAAGCAGACTTTAACCCTAGCTAGTGAGGGGAGCAGGACATGGACCAAAGAACTCGCCTGGCCGAGACGGTGGTGGAGACGCCGCCGAAGAAGAAGATCTTGCGAGCGCGGTGGTGGTCGAGACGCCGCCGAAGAAGGAGAAGAAGACCGAGCCTCCTCCCTGCCTTGACGCCGACGCAGCTACCCGCGCCTGGCCGCCGTCGTCGTCGCCGTCGTCGCGAGCGGGGGTGGCCTTCGTCGCCTCGAGCGGGGGTGGGGATGGGTTCGTGCGCGGCGGTGGTCGAGACGCCGCCGAAGAAGGAGAAGAAGACCGAGCCTCCTCCCTGCCTTGACGCCGACGCAGCTACCCGCGCCTGGCCGCCGTCGTCGTCGCCGTCGTCGCGAGCGGGGGTGGCCTTCGTCGCCTCGAGCGGGGGTGGGGATGGGTGGCCGCGAATGAGATGCGGATGGGGATGGGGAATGAGATGCGGATGGGGATGGGGATGGGAGAGAAATGTCTGAATCGCCCCTGCTTTACCGTTTGGGGTTGGATATTTCCGTAATTTCAGGTGGGAGGGGGTTTGGGAGCAGCAGCGCGGGAGATTGGGCGGGAGATTGGGCGGGAGGGAAATATTTAGGGTTTTGGGAGGGAATTTGGGAGGGAAAATTTTTAGGGCTTTTATTTTGAGTTTTAATTATATAAATAATGTAATTAAAATATGCAGCAATGTTGAAATAGGTTTAATAGCTTCTTAAAATTATCCCATATTGTGCAAAAGTGTTCGACTCTTAATCCCAAACAATGTTGACCAAGGATGTTTTCACCGTCTTTCTAAAAAAAGTTCATTTTCTATTTTTCGAAGAAGGGAGGGGGCTTACTTTTGTGAATAACCTACCGAACCCCCTTTTGAAAACCGCACCAACAAAATTTATAAAAAAACTTGACCACTTATCATAGACAATTCACTAGTTTTTAGTGTGTTAATACTTTTCTATGTTTTTTCCCTTTTCGCGCTAGTTTCTGCCGATTTAGCAGGAAGTGGGCCCAATTTGAACTACGGCCGCTTCATAGTTTGCTCATAATTTTTTACAAAAATCATTTTTAGGTCCACAAGTTGCTATTTCATAGGAGATCCACAAAAAAATTTGCAAGGTTCAACCCCTAGCATAGAGCGGCAACGCCGGCCGTTTTGCCCTCATTTTGAAACAGGCATAGCGAACTCAAAAAAAATCAAAAAAATGCAAAACTTGCGCACCGCGTCATCTTACGTGGCCTAGTATCTAGGAAAAATATAAAACTTGGAATACCAACAAAATTTAAAAAAAGTGTTCTCAGAAAAGACCTACTATGTACGGAGTTTCATGACTTTCAACACAAATGACGGATGTTCTGACCATAATCGAGGTATAGTTTCTTAAAATTATCCCATATTGTGCAAAAGTGTTCGACTCTTAATCCCAAACAATGTTGACCAAGGATGTTTTCACCGTCTTTCTAAAAAAAGTTCATTTTCTATTTTCCGAAGAAGGGAGGGGGCTTACTTTTGTGAATAACCTACCGAACCCCCTTTTGAAAAACGCACCAACAAAATTTCTAAAAAAACTTGACCATTTATCTTAGGCAATTCACTAGTTTTTAGTGTGTTAATACTTTTCTATGTTTTTCCCTTTTCGCGCTAGTTTCTGCCGATTTAGCAGGAAGTGGGCCCAATTTGAACTACGGCCGCTTCATAGTTTGCTCATAATTTTTTACAAAAATCATTTTTAGGTCCACAAGTTGCTATTTCATAGGAGATCCACAAAAAAATTTGCAAGGTTCAACCCCTAGCATAGAGCGGCAACGCCGGCCGTTTTGCCCTCATTTTGAAACAGGCATAGCGAACTCAAAAAAAATCAAAAAAATGCAAAACTTGCGCACCGCGTCATCTTACGTGGCCTAGTATCTAGGAAAAATATAAAACTTGGAATACCAACAAAATTTAAAAAAAGTGTTCTCAGAAAAGACCTACTATGTACGGAGTTTCATGACTTTCAACACAAATGACGGATGTTCTGACCATAATCGAGGTATAGTTTCTTAAAATTATCCCATATTGTGCAAAAGTGTTCGACTCTTAATCCCAAACAATGTTGACCAAGGATGTTTTCACCATCTTTCTAAAAAAAGTTCATTTTCTATTTTCCGAAGAAGGGAGGGGGCTTACTTTTGTGAATAACCTACCGAACCCCCTTTTGAAAACCGCACCAACAAAATTTCTAAAAAAACTTGACCACTTATCTTAGGCAATTCACTAGTTTTTAGTGTGTTAATACTTTTCTATGTTTTTTCCCTTTTCGCGCTAGTTTCTGCCGATTTAGCAGGAAGTGGGCCCAATTTGAACTACGGCCGCTTCATAGTTTGCTCATAATTTTTTACAAAAATCATTTTTAGGTCCACAAGTTGCTATTTCATAGGAGATCCACACAAAAATTTGCAAGGTTCAACCCCTAGCATAGAGCGGCAACGCCGGCCGTTTTGCCCTCATTTTGAAACAGGCATAGCGAACTCAAAAAAAATCAAAAAAATGCAAAACTTGCGCACCGCGTCATCTTACGTGGCCTAGTATCTAGGAAAAATATAAAACTTGGAATACCACAAAAAAATTAAAAAGCTTTATGAAAACATTTATTGTTATGATGTTTTATAGTTTTCTAAAAATAAAACTAAAACTAAATCTAAAATGACACCTGTCCGAAGCCCCCCTCCCTTATAACACTAACCCTTACCCCAGATCCCCTCCCTAACCTCCCCGGTCGCTCCGCCTCCCCGCTGCTCCGCCGTCCCTCTGCTCGCTCCGCCGCGACCGACGTCCGCCGCGACCGACGTCTCCTTCCGTCGCCCCCCCTGTGTAAGTTCCTCCGTTCCTCCGTTCCTCCGTTCCTCCGTTCATTCGTTCCTCCGTTCATCCGTTCCTCCGTTCCTCCGCGTGCTCGATCTGCTGGATAAAACGAGAGATGAAGAGATGCAGCGCGTAGTACGACGTAGGTACGCCGTCCGCCTAGGATTGGGGCTGGTTGGTGCGCTGCGGCGGCGACGGAGGGCTTGATCTCGCAGCCGTTCGTCAGGTCCATTCGCTGCTACCCCAGATCCCCTCTCCGTTTGTGTAAATTATGTGCATTTCGTGGTGGGAAGACTCTGGGTGTTTGATGTGAATAACTGACTGCTTCCTGAAATGATCCGTAGCATCAGTACGTGTTTACCCTAATTTGTTCTGAACTCCTGCCAGTTGCCTTGACGTGAGTATCTAAATTGAACACAGAGCTTCCTGCAGCAAATCGTTATTATCAAACCTCTTAGTGTCAAAGTTCAGTTGACTCCATTAAAGCATATGGGCGGTTGCTGTCAGATTCTTTCTTGGTGATCGTAAGACATATTGTCACTGGGTTCTTTTTGGGGGAATGCATTGCTCCTTAGATTCAGGTGCTGTTGAGCTGACTCTTTCTTGGTGATTGTGTAGTAAACTGATGAGCTGTGGTAGTACTGTAATCTGGCTGATGTGCTCCATATTTAAGCTGAGTAGATCACTGGCATAACTGCAGTTTAGTAAAATTTCAGCCAAAATACAGATCCTCAACTACTAATCATTGCTGTGCTTGCTGTTTACTAGGTCACCATGGACGGCGATCTTGTCATCATGGCCAAGAAGCCAGTCGATGTTATCGACCTTACTGGCAGTGATGATGATGCAAGGACTGAAGACCAAGCTGCTGCTAGGCGTGCTGCCGGTGCTGCTAGGCGTGCTGCTGCGCGTGCTGCTGCTGATGCTGCGCGTGCTGCTGATGCTGCTGCTACACGTGCTGCTACACGTGCTGCTGCGGCTGCTAGGCGTGCTGCCGATGGTAGGCGCCGTGCTCCTGTGCGTAGGCTTGCTGCTGCTGCTAACCAAAATCCTGACATTACATATCGAGGTAATTATTCTTTGCATGTCTTACATATTGTAGAATATACATCATAGCTTGCTCATATCATTAGTTTCTTACATGTAGGTCCCAACATTGAGGGAGTGGACACATATGATGAGTACTGTGTGTTTCCCCACGTTGTTGCTTTAGATGATGATCAAGTTGGATATCTGGCATATCAAGCTCGCAGGCACAGACCGAGGAAACCTTTCTATGTATGTGAGCTGCAGGGTGCAAACATCGTTGAACAGAAAGCTAAGATGGTAAGCAAATTGCTTCTTTAACATCTCTTATTATTTTTACCTATGCACAAGGACTAACCTTGACAGTTGAAACTAATGGCTTCATTTTATATCTATACCTATGCAGTACTTCTCCAAGAGCTTTACCAGGGCACACCTCAGCATGCATCTTGGCCGCTTTGGAAAATGGGTGCAGGTCTATAACAGGAACTTTGCTGATCTTCCTGAAGTCTGGATGAAGTTGGACAAGGGGAAGGGAGGACGTGCGATGATAACAAGGGGATGGACAGATGTGGTGGCCAAGTTTGATATGAAGGCTGGTGACATCTACCTGTTCTGGTTCCGCCGCGGCCTTCATGGTGGTCTCAAGCTGGCTATCAAGAAAGTGTGGTGAATACCCAGCTGGTGATGGGCAAGGGGGTGTGGTTCCTGATGCCCAGTATATATGGGTGCTTTTGAATAGGAATCTGTAGTTGCTGCTAGGTTTATTATTAGAACTTGTTCTTGCTGATGCCCAGTACATGTGGGCAGCTTTTGGTTAGGAGCCTGGGAGCTTTTGGTTAGGTTCCTGGGATGTGGTTGCTGATGAACAATCTTTTGATGTTTGTAAATAATGTGTTGATCCTGAACCTTGTTGATGGATGCTGGAAATGCACTCCCCTTTGGTGGTTTTCCCATTCCTTGATGTTTCTGAATATTACTTGTTGAAAATCCTTTATTGTTTGTTAGAATTGTGTCTGAGTAATATGTGGATGTTTGTAACTTCTACTGAAATGCAAAACAGGACAGATACAGACTTCTGTTGATGTTTGATTCAAAATGCAACTTCTGAAAATACTATAAAACATTCCAGAAACAGTCTTCAGACAACATCACTAGCACAGCTCACTGGCAAGGCACTATGCACCTTTGTCTTGTGGTCCTGGGTTCGAGTCCCAGGTCACTCCATTTTTGCAATAGTAGAACCATCTGTATAAATTAACTAATAACTGTATCTTAACAAGATCACTTCTATAGCACAATGGCAACACACTGAAATCATGATCCTAGGGGTCCTGGGTTCGAGTCCCAGGCCACATCTTTTTTTGCATGAATTTTTCTGAAATTTGCACCATTAATACTTCTGAACACTGCAATATTTAACAGGTTCAAAATTTTGCACTTCACTAATTATTTGAAGCAACACACTTTGCAACACTCTGAAATATTGCACTTCACTAATTATTTAAAGCAACACACTTTGCAACACTGCAAGATTTAACAGGTTCAATATTTGAGAAAAATCTGAAATTTAACACAACACACTGCTGAAATCTTGCTCCAGTAAGTTCATTACTACATCTACATTACAACACACTGCTGAAGCATGAAGATCTTTCTACTTCTTGCTGTTCCTCCTCTCTGGCTACCTCCTCCCTGGCTTCCTCCTCTGGTTCACTTCAGCATGATCAACACCTTAAACCACATCAAAAGACACAATGAGAATGCAAAACTCTGGAAACAAGTTAAGCTACCCTAGAAGAAGTGAGACAGTGGCTATGGCAAGGAAAACAAGCAAGGACAGCAAGGACACCTTAATATTCATCATCCTCGATATTAAAACGAGGAACTGGTCTCGCGGTACCGTTTTCTTCATTGTCACTACAATACTGGGTCATTGTAGGATCAGCCATGTTTTGTTCATCATCCTCGTTGTCATGTCCAGCTACCTCCACCCTCCTTTTCTTAATTTTTTCTACAACAGCAGCATCAAGTAACACGCGTTTCCGGTCCCTTCGCAATCTGGTTTGCACATCCACTTCTTTAGCTTGCACTGGAACCTCCGTAGAGTCTTCATCTTGGTAGGTTAGGCCACTACCACCGGGACGGTTTTCCGCATCGGTTTCAGTCACACTCCACAAATGCCTGTGCTGGAATTTCTGCACAACATGCCAGTTTCCACCGAAAGCTGTGTCTGGCACATAAAACACCTTTGTTGCTTGTGTTGTCAGTATAAATGGATCATTCTTGTACCAGTACCGTCCGGTGTTGATGCTTTCAAAGTGCCCGTCATCCCGGACTCCGGTCTTCTTCTTGCCACCAAGGTCAAACCAATCACATCTAAATAAGACGACCGACCGATCAACGCCTCCGCTGGAGTTGTACTGAAGCTTTATGATGCTTTTGAGTTGACCATAGAAGTTCGTGGGCTGACCATCATGTTCTCCCTCGGAAAGGATTCCACTATTCTGTGTTTTCCTATTCTTCTCGCGGTCAACAGTGTGGTACCGAACCCCGTCAGCATCACATGCAGAGTACAACCTCACTCTCTTGTCCGGTAGGCACGCCAAAGCAAATAGGTCAGCACCAACATCCTCCTCATTCCTTTTTGCAATCTACAAAAAAACACAAAGGTTAACACACACATATAGAAAATCCCTTTGCAAGACACACAATTGAAAATACACAAAGGTTAACACACACAATTGAACCAATGTAGGAGATCTCACATGATTCCGAAACCAATTAGCAAATCCCTTTGCAAGCCATTTATCAACTTTGATATTACCATCTTGCTGCTTCAACTGTTCCTTGCACAGCCTGCAATGCCCCAAAAAAATGGTGAATCAAAAAACAGCCACAAAAAAAAGGTTCCTTCCAACACAATAAAATGCACACCATGGTCAGCACAAAAGAGATGACATACTCGATGTACGGCAGAACCTCAGGGCTACTTCTTAGCACATACCAAACCATCTTGTCATAGTCAGCACCAGCCTCTAAGTACTCTGACCCTCCAAGAAAATGCACACCATGGTTAAAAACCGAGACATTGCCAACATGGGAATCATCCCGCTCTCTATTTCTGCCCGGCCGATTAAATCTCGTTTCCACATCGTCGAAGTACCTCGAGCAAAATGTCAAACACTCATCAACTACATATGCTTCGGCAATCGATCCCTCGGGTCTGGCTGTGTTCCGCACATAACGCTTACATGTCAGTAACCTTCTTTCGACGGGGAACATCCAACCGTATTGTACAGGGCCTCTAAGCAGTGCTTCATCTGGTAAATGAACGGCTAAGTGAACCATCACATCAAAGAAAGAAGGGGGGAAATTTTTTTCAAGCTTGCAAAGGATAACTGGAATTTCAGCTTTGAGTCTTTCCACAACAGGTACATTCAGTGTTTTGCAGCACAGCTCTCGAAAGAAATTTCCTAGTTCAGCAACTGCTTCGTATATATCCTGATGCATCATTCCTCGGAGGCCTGCCGGTAAAATCCTTTGGAGAAGGATGTGGCAGTCATGTGTTTTGAGTCCTTGAAGCTTGCAACCATCAGCAGAAACACACTTTGCTAAGTTAGCGGCATACCCATCCGGAAATTTCACCGCCCTTATAAATTCACAAAACGCAAGCTTTTCTTCTTTAGTCATCGTATACCATGCTTCAGGCATTTCATATGATTCTCCATCTCCAACAGGCTGTAGGTGCAGATCTTCTCTTATACCCATGTCTTCCAAATCAAGCCTAGAGTTAACCGTGTCCTTTGTCTTCCCTTCAATGTTGAGAAATGTCCCTAGCAAATTGTCACATATGTTTTTCTCGATGTGCATCACATCAAGATTATGCCTTAGCTTCAGATCTGACCAGTAAGGCAGGTCCCACAAACAAGACCTCCGGCTCCAACATTGACCTTCCTCACGCTTCCTTTTCTTTTCAAGCTTCCCTGGCCTCACATCCCTGACCTTCTCAAGCTGCTGCTCAAGCTCCATTTTAGTGAAATCCTCTGGCTTCTCGCGGATTTCACTTTCACCATTGAAGTCTTTGCTTTTTCGCCAATGATGGTTTTGAGGAAGAAAGCGGCGGTGCCCAATAAAGCATATCTTGTTCCTTATTCTCTTAGAGCAAGGGTTTTTGTCACACCGCACACACGCCTGATAACCCGCTGTGATCCTCCCAGACAAAGTATGCAGTGCCGGGAAATCATGGATGCACCATATGATTGCAGCACGTAGATCAAACTTTGTGGGGCTGAGGGCATCGTATGTACTTACACCCCTCCAGAGCAAAAGCAGTTCTTCAACCAGGGGCTCCATAAACAGGTCAAAATCTTTTCCTGGAGAGGAAGGGCCCGGGATCAGTAAGGCCATCATGAAATTTGACTGATCCATACAAGCCCATGGTGGCAGGTTATAGGGCACCACAAAGACAGGCCACATGCTATAAGACGTGCTCATGTTTCCAAATGGATTAAAACCATCAGTGGCTACGCCAAGTCTGATGTTCCTAGCATCAGCCGCAAAATCTTCGTGTTTCTCATCAAAGTCTTTCCATGCCTTTCCATCGGCTGGATGGCTGAGTTCATTCTCCACGGGTTGCCGCTTCAGCTTGTGCCACTGTACCTCCTCTGAAGATTTCTTCGAAAGAAACATCCTCTGCAGCCTTGGTATCAACGGGAAGTGCCGCAGTACCTTCTCCGGTATCTGTCTTTTTCCATCACCATCCTTCCACCTAGAGGCATTGCATCTTGGGCAGTTGTTATGCTTGGCAAAGTCCTTCCGAAATAGAACACAATTGTTCGGGCAGACATGGATGGACACATACCCAAGCCCCAACTTCCGGATTATGCTCAATGCTTCATCATAGTGCTTGGGAACTGAGCTGTTGGGATATTGCAAGTTTAGAAGATGTAGTATCGCATTGAACGTAGCGTTGCTGATCCGGTAGTAAGACTTGATGTGGAGTAGCTTCACGGTAAAGGAAAATCTCGAAAATTTACCGCCATCATGAGCTGCGCGCTTCGCATCCTCTAACACCTCAGCAAACATTGACTTGCTTTCATCAACACGGTCTTCAGAGTCATATAGATCCTTTAATAGGTCAGGGATCCTATCATCTTCATAGCCATCCTCTTCCTCCAACCCAGCATTCTCTTGCAGAACTTTTTCCATGAACTCAATGCCATCATCACCATGGTGTCCATCATCACCATGGTCTGCATGTGCATCAGGTTCAGAATGCAGAGGCTCACCATGATGGATCCACCTATCATATGTGCTGGCCATCCCATTAAGAAGCAAATGATCTTCCACTGTTCCTTGAGCCCTTTCTGTAATGTTCAGACATGTGCTGCATGGGCAAAGTATGCGAGCATCCTTGGCAAATCTTCCGCGAACATGCTGCATGAATTGTTCAACTCCCTGGAGATGTTGCGGGGAAAGCTTTCGAACTCCTTTTGTGATCCAGGCTCTGTCCATCTGTCAAATAACAACATGATGCAATTTAGCAATCAATACAATTGCACAGACAATATCATACCAAACCTAGCTAAAGCTCAGAGAATATACTGGTGCAAATGAAGTATCATTCTAAAACAACTAGCATAACTATCAATCAGAATAGGACACTTTCTTCAAATGAAGTATCATTCTAAAATAGCAGCACAACTATCAAGCAGAACTATCAAACAGCCTAGAATGATACGTAGTGAGCATGAAAATAGGACACTTTCTGCTGTCATTTCATCACAATACACCAAGAACAGCAAGAGTTGCATTGGAATGATTCAAAGCAGCACAAATAAAACCTAAGGATCTACTTCTCTGGGTTGAATTTGAATCAAAAGAACTAAACCCTAATCCACAACCTACAGCATACCTTGTCCAAACGAGATGGCGCTGCCCTTCTGCCGACGCCGGCTAACCAGCAACCAGAGGAGACCCCTCCCGATGCCGGCTATCCAAATGTGACGGCCGCGCCGCCGCTCCTTCACGCTGTCGCCGCGCCGCCGCTGTTGCCCGTCGCCTCCGCCTCTACCCCCGCCGGTCGCCTCCGCCTCTGCCCCCGCCGGTACCAACCGTCTCCGACCCCTCCACCGCCGGTCGCAACCGCCCCCACCACCGCCGGTCGCAACCGCCCCCTCCACCGCCGGTCGCCACCGCCAGATTCAATTTCTCTAACTCCCTCCTCCGACACCGATTCAATTTCTCAAGTCCCCTTTCTTTGTTAAGCAGCGAGGTTCAGAATTAGAATATAGCGAAGTAGTCCACCTACACAGACAAGAACTTCTAAATAGCTCAGTGGCAGGGAGTCCCAGGTCTGGGCATGTGCGCTTGGTCGTGGGTTCGAGTCCCCGCAAGCAAAACCAGTTTTTGCGAATTAAACTTCAGGAGGACCCACATGGCAGCGATTTGTTGGTGTGGGTGGGACCCACAGGGCAGGTAGGTGTGGGTGGGGTTGGGCTGGACCCACAGGGCAGCTGGGTGGGGGTGGGGTGGGCTGGGACCCACATGGCAGGTGGGTGGGGTGGGGTGGGCTGGGACCCACATGGCAGGTGGGAGGGCAGGCGTTGGTGCTGACGGGTGGGACCCGCATGTCAGGTTTTGGTGCTGACGGGTGGGACCCGCATGCCAGGTCGATTGCTTGACCCACCTGTCAGGGCGGTGGGGTTGTTTTGGCTGGAACCCACATGTCATATATTAGTCAAAGTCAATGGTTGTGTTCTCCTGTCAATGGGTCCTACTTGTCAGAGCACTGCCATGTAAGCATCGATGACACCTAGACGTTGACACGTAGGCAGAATTGTTGAGGTGGACATCTAGTCACACTAGTTATAGTGGTATGACCATTTAAATTGGTCGTAATTGGCATAAAATCAATTAAAAATAATCTGCTAAATTCGATTATATCGGTTATGACCATTTTGTGTCTGAGCATTATGACCTTTTGGACTAAATTGGTCATGAGGATTAAGACCTTGAACCCTCTGAAATGGCTTACGACCATTTGATTTGAGTTGGTCATAAATCTATGACCAATTTTTCTGTGGTCACTATGAGTTGGTCACTAGTCAACACATTTCTTGTAGTGTATGTCGATATTGTAATCTGTATCGGACCCTACCCGATCCTCGAGACCTGGCCACCTATATATAGGGGCCAGGAGGGGACGGTGTAGGCCAGATTGAAAGCAAGCCAGGTTAAACACCCAAGTTTACTTTCGACGCATACCTATTTCGACTAACTTTACCTTCGAGTTCATCTGATGCCCTATCTCCCCGATCCTAAGTCCTTCATCTAGGACATTTGTCGAGTTAACCCCTCGTCAATTGGCGCCGGCCGTGGGGACTCTGGGTGTTGGAAGCATGAATTCGACGGCTTTTTCGCTTTTAGCCAACAGCAGTTCAGAACTCGACAAAAATCAAGAGATGGAGTTAACCATTGGAAATCTGAGCATCATTATAGGGCCATCGGGTTCATCCCGCCTCTCGGATTCGACGAAATCAGATCCGTCGGCAAATAAGCCCAAAACAGAGGAAACGTTGGAATCATCAGAAGACTCTTCCAGCGAGGTAAACTCGCCGGTAAGCTTCGACAAAGCACTAATCGCAGAAGGCGACAAAATTAGGGAAAATTTCGACTCAGAAGAAAGAGCGTGCCAGACGCACAACAACGCAAAGGACTTCGCCATGGGAAGCAACGGCATCTCCAAAGTACATCAGTTATGCGTTATTATCACCGAGGCGGAAGAAGAAAACAATAGCGAAGGAAGTAAAAAGGTCGACAGGCAAGTCGACAAAATGAAAGAACACAACAAAAAGGAAAAGGAGAAAGTTCACGTTTCGGCTGGCGAATGGAGAATGATCAAATCAGCTGTCAATCATGGTACAGGAGTACCCGAAGGATCGAGAAGAGAAGTTATAATGGGCTATCAGTATGCATTATACCAACACAGGAAGAAACTAAGGGAGGAAAGAGACATGGTTTTTCAAGACAACAACAGAATATCAAGGGAGGAGTACTGGGAAGACTATAATGAAGATTCAGAGTACAGCAGAGAAAGGCACGGAGACCCAAAGCACAATAGAAGGGTAATGGCGCGCAGCGAAGAAGAAAGGTACTCAAGGAGCCCTACCCCACAGTCAGAAGAAGAGGAAGACGACTTCGTACAAGAAACGCCAGAAGCAGCATTGGTAGCAGCACAAGCGTATTTACTAACTACAAGGCCAGAACCTGGGGACCCGCGAGAAGATATGCACCAAGCCGCGATACGAAGTCTTGGAATAGTGGAAAGCAAGATCAGGTAAAAAGGCCCAGAGGCAAAGTCGACAAGCTGCAAGGAAAAGGAGAAGTTCAGATACAACTTCGCAGATAACGAGTACAGCGAGTCATCAGAAGAGGAAAGGCGACAGAAGAGGAAAGAGGACGCAAGAAATATAATAGCGCAAACTCGAGTAAACAAATCACGTCATGCTTGGAGGGAAGAAAATTATGAAGACGGCGATAAAGAGATGGGTGCGTTATGCTTTACCCATAGGGTTCGCAAAACGCAGGTACCCAAAGGATTCAAACTGCCACACGACCAACATAAGTATGACGGGTCACAAGAACCTACCCTATGGTTATCAGACTATCTGCAGGCAGTACAGATACTGGGGGGAACAAAAGTGACTGCAATGCAAAGTTTGCAGCTACACCTCACCGGCGCAGCACGGTCCTGGTTGAATACCCTACCCAACGAATCCATCGGAAGTTGGGGGGAACTCGGAAGTCAATTCGCACGAAATTTTCGTTCAACATATAAGCGCCCAGCATCACTGGAGGAAGTTAAGGCGTGCGTGCAGAGGAAAGGCAAAACTCTACGTTCTTATATACAACGATGGAGCATAATCAAAAACTCAGCAGAGGACGTCTCCGACGAACGAGCAATAGACGCCTTTACGGCCGGACTTCGTCGCTCAGATCTCGTGGAAGAAATAGGAAGAACAAGACCTACGACAGTAGCCGAGTTAATGGAACAAGTCAATAAATTCGCTGATGGAGAAGACGCATACAATAACAAAAGAGGACGTTCACCAGAAGTCGACAGAATAAGTAGACAGAGGAGACGACACCGCAGCAGGGATAACCAAGGAAGGCGAAATCAGGTAGCCGCGGGGTACATATTAGAAGAAGAGGAAGGATATGAAAATAGGAGGTTTCAGGCAAAAGGAGTAGAAAAATCGAGATACTCCGGTCCTTCGGCCGAGGATATGCTATACGGACCTTGTCGAATCCACTACGCATATCTCGACGGGAAAAGGGTTTCAAATCATCAGATGAAGGATTGTAGAACATTCCTAAGGCTGCAAAGCGCCATGGGCTCAAGCCAAGGAGGGAGGCAAGGAGAACAACACAGAAGTCAAGGATATCAAATGCAAAGGCTAGCAAGGCACCTAGAGTCAAAAGTTTACATATCAGCCATGATTCAACCGGTGCTCAAGTCAAAGAAAGAGCGAAAGAGCATATCCAGGCAAGTAAACCTAGCAATATCATCCCCACCAGCTACAACAGAGTACCTACGGTAGTCAGAACAACCAGTTAAGTTCAGTAGAGCAGATCACCCGAGAAAAGTTCCTAGGCCAGGCCACTCGCCTATGGTTTTAAAGGCGCAAATAGGAGGATACGACATCAGAAGAGTATTCATGGATGCAGGGAGTGGCATAAACTTAATATATGCTAGAACCTTAAAGGCAATGTGCATCTTGTTGTCGAGTCTGAAGCCAACAGATTGCTCCTTCCATGGAATAGTACCAGGAGCCGCAAACTACCCTTTGGGAAGAATAGAACTCGATGTCTGCTTTGGCAGCAGCGGCAACTACCGAAGAGAGAAGCTGGAATTCGAAGTTATGGACTGGCCGTCACAATATCATGCAATCCTGGGACGCCCAACATTTGCAAAATTCATGGCAGTACCACACTACGCATATCTTACGTTAAAAATTCCAGGACCCAAAGGAACAATCACAGTACAAGGGAGCTTTGAAGTAGCCAACACATGCGACAGAGAATTCAACAGGATGGCGCAAACCTTCGGCATGACAGCAGAATACGAGAGGTTAAAAGGAGAAACTGATCATAATGTACTACCCGACGTTGGACGATCCCTGCCAGATCAGGCTTTCGACACAACTCAAGACTCGAAGAAAATCCAGGTCCACCCTACAGATGCAAACAAGACGACATCAATTGCGGTGAACTTGGATCCCGCGTAGGAAAGCGCGCTCGTCGAGTTCCTTCGTGAGCGCTGGGAAATCTTCGCCTGGTGTCCATCAGACATGCCAGGGGTTCCCAGGGAACTCGTCGAGCACGCATTAAATGTAGATCCCAAGGCAAAGCCAGTCAAGCAGCCATTGCGACGATTTGATGAACCTAAAAGGAAGGCGATAGCATCAGAGTTGCACAGGCTAGAAAATGCCGGATTTATCAGAGAAATCAAAACCTCGAGTTGGGTGTCAAACCCAGTCATAGTACCCAAGAAGAATACAGACGTACAAAGAGTATGTGTTGACTACACATCTCTCAATAAGCATTGTCCAAAGGATCCCTTCCCTCTACCCCGAATCGATCAGATAATCGATTCAACAGCGGGATGCGCGAGGCTTTCATTTTTGGACGCATATTCTAGTTACAATCAGATCAAATTGAAGAAAGAAGACGAAGAAAAAACGGCCTTCATCACACCATACGGAGTGTTTTGCTACCAAGTGATGCCGTTCGGCCTAAAAAATGCAGGAGCAACTTATCAATGGATGATGCAAAATTGCCTCGGAAGCCAAATAGGGCCCAACATCCAAGTCTACATTGATGATGTAGTCATCACCACAAGAGAGGAGAAATCTCTAATCAGCGACTTGGCAGAAACCTTCGACAACCTGAGCAGGTACAAGCTTAAGCTTAACCCGACAAAGTGTTCCTTCGGCGTATCAGCAGGACAACTTTTAGGGTTCCTGGTATCAGCACGAGGAATAGAGGCGAACCCAGAGAAGATTCAAGCAATTTTGACAATGGGGAAACCCACGAAACTACACGACATACAGAAACTTGCAGGGCGCGTCGCGGCTTTAAGTCATTTCGTTGCTCGATTGGGAGAAAAGGCGCTTCCTTTCTATGCACTTATGAAGAAGTCAGATGATAAATTTGAATGGACGGAAGAAGCAGACGTAGCTTTTGCACAGTTGAAAAAAGTGCTTTCCACGCTGCCAGTGCTGGTCGCACCAAAAGAAAAAGAACCACTGCTACTCTACATCGCCGCAACCCATCAGGTGGTGAGCACAGTATTAGTAGTCGAAAGAAGCGAAGAAGGAAAAGCCCACGGCGTCCAGAGGCCGGTATATTTCATCAGTGAAGTGTTATCTCCGACAAAACAGAGGTACCCGCATTATCAGAAACTTGCATATAGTGTTTTCACAACTGCACGAAAACTGCGACAGTACTTTGCGGTGCATCCAATTATAGTGGTCAATGAAGCACCACTATCAAACATATTGAACAACCCTTCAGCAACAGGACGTGTCTCTTTGTGGGGAATCGAGTTATCTCCCATGGACATCACGTACGAAAAAAGGAAGGCGATCAAGTCGCAAGTCTTGCCAGATTTCACGGCAGAGTGGCTGGAGCTCCAAAGCACGGGACCACCAGACTTATCCAGTGTTTGGACAATGTACTTCGATGGTTCTAAGAGAGTTCAAGGCGCAGGCGCAGGAGTGGTCTTGATATCGCCTCACGGCGACAAATTGAAGTATGTCTTAAGGATGAGCTTTCCACAGGCTTCTAATAACGAAGCAGAATACGAGGCTTTGTTGCACGGAATGAAGATGGCCAAAGCATGTGGAGCAACTCGCCTAAAAATATTTGGATATTCCAACCTTGTTGTCCAGCAGGTTATGAACATATGTGACACAATCAATGACAACATGATGGCCTACAAGAATTTATATCATTATCTCGAAGAAACATTCGATGGATGCGAAGTCTCGCACATAAGCAGAAATAGTAATGAAGAAGCCGACAATTTAGAAAATATCGGGTCACAGTGTTTACCCGTGCCGTCCGGAGTATTTTGGGAAAAAATAGTAGAAAGATCAATAAAAAGTGGGAAAAACTCGACTACTGCAGCAGACTCGGGGGCTCCGTCGGAGCCAGAGGAGGTCATGATGATAGAAGAAACATGGATGCAGCCATATCTTGCATACATGATAAATAAACAATAACCAGAAGATGCAGTGGAGGCCAAGAGGATAACTCGAAGATCGAAGGCGTTTGTCGTGTTGCAGGGGAAATTATACAAGAAGAGTATTACCGGCGTTTTGCAGCGTTGTGTAACACCCCAGGAAGGACAAACAATACTACAAGACATACACGGTGGAGTGTGCGGCCAACATGCTAGCAGCAGAGCAATAGCGGCAAAGGCTTTCCGGGCAGGATTTTATTGGCTAACAGCCATCAAAGACGCAAAAGATATAGTTCGAAAGTGTGAAGCATGTCAAAGATTTGCATCTAGACCGCATGCACCAGCAGCAGAGCTACAAACAATACCATTGTCCTTGCCCTTTGCGCAATGGGGCCTTGATATGGTGGGAAAGTTGCACAAATCTTGGCCAGGAGGGCATGTTTACATGCTAGTGGCAGTCGATAAATTTGCCAAGTGGGTGGAAGCGGCCTCGGTAACAATGCAGGATTCGACAGCAGCAATCAGCTTCATCAAGTCGATAGTATTCCGTTTTGGTGTACCATATAGCATCATCACAGACAACGGGACAAACTTCACTTCAAAAGAATTCAAGAGTTATTGCGAAGGACTAGGGATCAAGCTCAAATTCGCATCTGTGGCGCACCCAAAGACGAACGGGCAAGTCAAAAAAGCCAATGGCTTGATATGTAGTGGGATAAAAAAAGAGGCTCTTAGCACCTCTCAAGAAAGCCAAGAGCGCTTGGGTAGAAGAATTGCCCTCCGTTCTTTGGAGCCTAAGAACTACGCCTAACACAGCAACTCAAGAAACTCCTTTCTTCCTGGTCCATGGCGCAGAAGCCGTGCTTCCAGTCGAAGTTACACATGAGGCCCCAAGAGTGACAACAGAAGCACTGCAGAACGATGTCGATGCACTGGATGAAGCAAGGTATAAGGCATTAGAAAGAGCCACGCAGTATCAACAGAGTCTACGAAACTACCACAGTAGTCGAGTTCGTCCACGATCCTTCGTGGTGGGAGACCTAGTTTTGCGACTCAGGCAAGACAGCCATGGCAAATTGGAGTCCCCTTGGGTGGGACCCTACATCGTCACAGAAGTAATTCCAGGAGGAGCATATCGACTACAAGACAAGAAGACAGGAAAAGACGAGAGTAATCCATGGAATGCGGAGCAGCTACGACGTTTTTACGCGTAGACTAAATCTAAGTGGTATCATTAAATTCGAGTTAACCTTCTGAACCCAGAACATGAGGCCATAGGTCGGGTTCTTTGGGTTAAACTCGACAAAATTGTACAAGTATTTCTACTTCTCCGCTCGGGGGCTTCAACCCTCGGGTCGTATGAACGAAATTTCTATCGCGACATGGAGACCTTTTTCACTGTAAAGGTTGTGCAGACAACCCGATAATATTCAAACAACTTGGTTCACAAAAGAACCCGATATTATTCATACCAATTGGTTCGCAAAGAACCCGATATATCTCAAGCATACCTCAGAACAGTAACTTGTTTTCATGGTGCTAGTAAAACCATCAAAGTAGAGTACGAATATTCATTACAGATAAACACGGTGGCAAGGACATTGTCAAGCAAAATTACATAAAAAGAAGATCCTAATGGAAGTGGACTTCAGCTTCGTACTTCTTCTGGCACTGGGTGCCGTCATAGATCTTCACGTCGAACTTCGACGTGCCAATGTGGAAGTCGAAGGCCATAAAGAAGCCTTGGTGGATGTCGTGGTCTTCTGCAAATTGTGACCAGCCACCCCTCAAGTACTGCTCGCCATCGCCGTCATACCAAACCTCTACCTCGTATGGAGTCCCACTGCCAGACTGTTCACGGAGAACCGCTTCTCGCAGCTCCCGCCCATCCATGAACTTGGTGAAATTCAGCGGCAGGCGCTGAATTTCACGGCACTGTGCCATAGCAATGCAGAAGAAAGAAAAGATTCGGGGAGGAGCAGTAGGAGCAGCAGGAGGAGGGACGCTTGAACCTGGGGCAGCGCCAGTCACTTTGGGCTTATTTTTGCTCCCAGGTGGGCGACCGGGACGGCGCTTGGCTGGAACGGCCTGTGACGATCCTGCGGCGGCCGGAGTTGCATTGTTCTTGTTTTTGCTTCCATAAGGGCGACCTCGACCTCGGGGTGCCACCGGAGAGCCAAGGTTCAGACGGGAACCATCTGCATCAGCCATGTGGACAAAGGAAAAAGGAAAACCCTAGATGGAGGGAGAAGATGATGCGGCGGAGGAGGAATCTGATTAGGGTTTTTACCCTTGCTAGAGGGTGCTTTATTTATAAGCACGTATTATCGGGCCCCCGTGCTAAAATAAGGCCCGTAAACATATTTTACAATAGGAGTTAAATTCTGCACACAGCAGACGATAATACCAAAGAGACAAAACAAGAAGAGGAGATTGTGGTCGCATGATATGAAAACCTCGACTTGGACTCGGGGGCTTGCAAATAGTAGACGTTAACAGGAGGAAGAAGAAGTAAACTTTGAGCCTATGCTTGGTTACAAGTATCCAAACATAGCCTCGGGGGCTACTCCCATCGGGAGCGCTGAGCGCGCACCCGATAGAGGATGAGATAATCAATATCAAGGATGAAGGAAGTATATCATACAAATTTCGACTATATAGTCGACAAAGTACAAAAAGATTACTCCCATCGGGAGCGAGTTTTATGGTTGTTAAAACCCGAATATTTTCAGTCAAAATTTGGCTGCGACATAAGATTCTCGAGTTGCGTTATCGCAACGAAACTCGAATGCCGTGATTTATCATGAAGGTAAGACCCCGGGATCCGTCCTGTGTGGCCTGGTATACGCACATGGATGCGCTCTGCTGGTATGTATCCATGTCTACGACGCGAAGAAAATCCTATTGGACGCACTGGGTACCCTGAGAATCACTGGGATTCATTCTTTGTAAGTCCTAAATGCGGCAAAAGAGTGGGTTTGACCGGTATCCCGAATTCAAGTCCAAGGGGATTGAGTTTGAAGTATGTGACAAGTATCTGTTCCGACAGTTAACTGACCTCTTGATCCGTCAGAGTTGTCAGGCTTGTTCATCAAAACCCCTTGCGAAAGAATATCATGAAAATAAGTCGAAAGACCAAGTCGAAGATTTGAAGATAAGAAGAAGTCGAAGAAATGATCAAGTCAAAAGATTTGAAGATTAGAGATTCCACCCGAATCTACAATTCTGGTAGAATCTCAGGGGCTACTGACAAGGGTATAGTTAATAGAGCCCGTATGTTGAGTACCCCTGAGGCCCGTTAAGCTAGGCCCAATTGTAATGATAGTCGAATACGAGTCTTTACCGTATGTCGATATTGTAATCTGTATCGGACCCTACCCGATCCTCGAGACCTGGCCACCTATATATAGGGGCCAGGAGGGGACGGTGTAGGCCAGATTGAAAGCAAGCCAGGTTAAACACCCAAGTTTACTTTCGACGCATACCTATTTCGACTAACTTTACCTTCGAGTTCATCCGACGCCCTATCTCCCCGATCCTAAGTCCTTCATCTAGGACATTTGTCGAGTTAACCCCTAGTCACCGATGAAGGCTTCGGTTCAGGTTTTTTCTGGTCGAACCACCAAACCGGTTTGGTTTTTAAAACTATGATTGTGGCGCGTCCCCAGCGGTACGATGCAGTCTTGTACATGAGAAATGCAATTGCTAAAAAGTAAGAAGCTGCTAAGAAGGATGTGGAGCGGGTGTTTTATGTGCTTCAGTTAAGATGGGCAATTGTTCGGTACCTTGCTAGAACTTGGAGCCCTGAGAAAATGTGGAATATGATGACTGCTTGTGTGATCATGCACAACATGATCATTGAGAACGAGCGGGATAACAACATCTATGATCAAGGCTGAGATTTTCAGGGTGAGTTGGCTGAGCCAGCACTAGGGGTATCATCTTGGGAACATTTCATGCATGTCACATAATCTTTGGATGAACATCACATTCATGATCGGCTTCAAACCGATTTGATTGAACATATTTGGACTTTAGCGTGAAACCAACTGGGTTAATCTGTTTATTTATTTCGTGTAATTTGAATTGTATTTAATTCTTCGTGTCAAACTATGTTGTTGTAAACTATTTATATTGATGAACTACTTTTTATTTTATTTTATTTTAGTTCGTCCATATAGTTTTGAATTGGCCGCATGGCCAGCGTCGCCAAATGCAGGCCATTGCCAGCGTCAAAATGGACAGTGTCGGACAGGATGCATCACGCCGTTGCGCGTAGTGGCTAGGCAGGTTGTATCACGACACATTTTCTATCCGGGCCCAGACACAAATGGACCAGGACAGACCGCTTGCGTCGGCCAAATGCGTCGGCCCGCTGGAGATGCCCTTAGGGCGACGGCTTGAAGGAAGGGTGACAACCACCTACCTCGCCGGCGTATGGAAGCAACCTCCCTCGCCGGAGTACGGCGGTGGTGGGAATGTGTGGTGACCCAGCATACCATTGCATGTGTTGTATGCAAGTCGTTGACATAACACCAATGAAACACCGTCTCACTAGTATTACATCGATCAGAGTGGTACAACAGAAACATCGCAGGTCCAAGGTAGATCTATCGGATTACAATTTTCAGCATACAGAAAATCTTCAGAACCTCCTCAATAGGTAGAGGTTTAGTTCTGGCGATTACAATCGAGAAAGAACAATTAGAAGACTAAACTAAAGCTACAACTAATGCAGTTGGCTTGCTACAAGCTATAGAATTACCCTAACTACTTAGGTTCTAGGGTTAGGGAATTGGGTCCCTACTATTCCTATTCTAGTTTTCCACCTAGCTTGGCGTAGTCGTGGACTCCATTGATAGTTCTGACATTGATAGAGGTCTTTATCTTCTTCTTGATCGGTGTCTCGAGGTTGCCTCCTTGTGTTGCCTTCAATCTAAGCAAGGGTTATGAGGGAGTGGGGTGAGTTTATATAAGGAATAAGGTGTTTTATGCACTAGCTACAGCCTTAGACCCAAGAGTCGTTTGGCAATGCAAGTTTTCATAAACATTTCTTTAAGAGGTTGCCTTTATTCTGAAGAACTATGTCCATCAGCCTTTACATGTTGATTAGAGCTTCGATGGGCTCCTTTCCTACCGTGTTCGTAGCTCCTTCCCGGAACAAGGAGTATCCAGATACTTTCTTACACTCTGCAGAGGTGGTCACTTGTACTCATAAGAGATCAAAGCCTTGCTGCACATCTGAGTCATGAGCTCGTCCACACTTCCTTTGTGTGGGGCCCAGTTGATGATCCAAGCCAATCATTGTCCTCCTCCGTGACCCCACATACCCACCCTTTTGTAGCTCCAACTTCGGTTCGCTACCCACGCCGGCCGTCCTACCCTTTGGTAGTTTCCGACCTCGGTATACTTCGCCCACGCCGGCGACTCTACACTTTGGTAGTTTCTGACCTTGGCATGTGCTCGCTGGCCGTCCTACACTTTGGTAGTTTCCGACCTCGACAATAATTTACCCACGCCGGCCGTCCTACACTTTGGTAGTTTCTGACCTCGGTAATAGACCGCCGGAACCGTGGAATCTTGAGGGGGATTCCACCCTCCCGTTGCTCCCAGCAGGACTGACAACTGCTACGAAACGGCACGTCCGTTAATATGCAGGAGAAAGTTGGTACAGGTGACTGGCGACAAAAAGGCGGTTGTTGGTTGTTAGTTAGAGGCAAGAAGGTCGCCCTTGGGGATCCGTCCCATTCCAGATCTTATGGTTGATCGTTATTTACGACGCTAGAATCATTGGCGACATTGGTTATTAATTCCTAGGTGAACATTCCAGTTGCAGTGGGGCCTCCACCATACTCATACCATGGTCCCACTACCCACCATCCTAGGGCAACAACTGATACGTCTCAAACGTATCTATAATTTTTGATGCTCCATGCTTGTTTATGCACCATTTGCTTTGTGTTTTGTTACACTTCGTGGCGGTTTTATGCATTTTCCGGAACTAACCTATTAACAAGATGCCACAGTGCCAGTTCCCTGTTTTCTAATATTTTTGTGTTTCAGAAAAGCTACACAGGAAATATTCTTAGAATTGGACGAAACAAGAGCCGAAGTTCCTATTTTTTCCGACACGAGACGGAGTCCAAAGCAGAGACGGAGGGGAGCTAGGGCCAGCCACACCATAGGGTGGCGCGGCCCAGCCCCCGGCCGCGCCACCAGGTGGTGAGGCCACCTGGCCCACCTCCTGACGCCGTCCTTCCTCCTATATATTATCCTCGGCGAGAAAACCTAAAACACCTGATCAATATTCCATGAAACATACTGCAAGCCACAACCGTCGTCGACGCGAGATCGGGAGGGTCCAGAAGCTCTTCCCGGCACCCTGCCAGAGAGGGGAATTACCACCGGAGGCCTTCCTCATCGCCATGCCTGCCTCCGGAGTGATGCGTGAGTAGTCTACCTTGGACTACGGATCCATAGCAGTAGCTAGATGGTTTATCTTCTCCTCCATGTGCTTCATGTTTAGATCTTGTGAGCTATCTATCATGATCAAGATCATCGTTGTGTAATTCTACATGTTGTGTTTGTTGGGATCCAATGAATATTGAGTACTATCTCAAGTTGATTTATTGATTTATCATCTCTATGTTGTTTATGATCTTGCATGCTCTCTGTTGCTAGTAGATATCTTGGCCAAGTAGATGCTAGTGATTTCAAGAGGGAGTATTTATGCTCGATAGTGGATTCATGCCTCTAGTAATATGGGAAAGTGACAGAAACCTCAAAGGTTGTAGATGTGATGTTGCTACTAGGGAGAAAACAACGATCTTGTGTTCAAGGACATTTGTATTGTTTATATTACACACTTGGCTTAAGGCGATAATCTGTTGCTTGCAACTTAATACCCAACGGTTGCTCGGATGATATCTAGCGGGTAGATTATTAGTCATAGATGCAGTTGGATTACGGTCTATGTATTATGTTATAATGCCCAAGTGAATCTCATAGTGATCCTCATGACATGTGCATGTTTTCTTTATTCTGTCAATTGCCCAACTGTAATTTGTTTACACAACATGTTATTTATCTTTATGGAGAGACACCTCTAGTGAACTATGGACCCCGGTCCATTCTTTTATATTCTTATTACCGTTTACTATTTACTCACATTATTTACATTCTCGCAAACTACTATCTTTTACCACACGATACGTTTAATCCTTTGTTTACAGCAAATCGGTGAGATTGACAACCTCACTGTAAGTTGGGCAAAGTACTTTGGTTGTGTTGTGTGCAGGTTCCACGTTGCTGCTGGTGCAAAGCTATGCCCCAGATAAGGCGCCACATATAAATTGTCTGGAGCTGTCGCCAAGCCAGCGAGCATCAACCTTCAGAAGTTGGTTCTTTCTCCTACTGGTTCGATAAATCTCAGTTTCATACTGAGGGAAGACTTGCTGCTGTGCTCATCATACCTTCCTCTTGGGGTTCCCAAGTGGGTGCCTAACAAGCACTATCATCCTGCTGTCAGTTTTAGTGTCAATTCGTCTCAAATGCCAGTTCAGTGCGAATAGCTAAAAATTAACCAAAATATGGCGCGATTCAAATATAAAATTATGATTTTCTAAAATTTGAGCTAACATGCTAACTTCTTCTTAACCCTGCCTCTACTCTAACTTCCTTAACCTGAATCTCGTTGCTTTTATATCTCGCCATCCTAACTCTAGACCTGTTCGTGCTATAATGCTTGGGTTGAAATCTTTTTACTATTCTTATACTGCAATCTTTGATCATGCTACATCTAAATTGTTCTTGCATGCTAGATCTAGTTGTGTGCTAGGGTACTTTTCCTCATTAAAAAACCTTCACTACAGCACAAAAGCCATACACCGACGGCTCGGTGCCGTCGGCTTAGGCCAAAAAGCCGCCGGGCTAGGCTAACCCGACGGCAGTCGTCGGGTTAGGTGTTGTTGGTGTATGCCGATGTCGGGGTAGGTCTGGGTGTTGTTGTTCCTTGTTGCGTGGTGATGACCAGCCCGTTGGGAACCCCAAGAGGAAGGTGTGATGAGTATAGCAGCTAGTTTTCCCTCAGTTAAGAAACCAAGGTTTAATATCGTTCAGGAGAAGAGCAAACAATACGACTGAAGGTGATGCTTGCTAGTTTGCGACAGCTTCGGACAATTTATATATGGCGCCTCGTCCAAGCTTTGCTTGCTAGCTGCAACACGGAACCTGCACACAACACAACCAAGTACTTTGTTCCCAACTTGCGATGAGGTTGTCAATCTCACCGGTTTGCTTGAAACAAAGGTTATAAGTGTATCGAGTGGAAAACAGTAGAAGTATGCGAGTAAAGTAAACAGGTGATAGCAATATGATGGAAATAGGACCGGGGTCCACAGTTCACTAGTGGTGTCTCTCCATAAGATAAATAACACATGCTGGGTAAACAAATTACAGTTGGGCAATTGATAGAACAAAGATAACGTGATATGTCAAGAAGATCACTATGCGATTTACTCTGGGCATTACAATAAAATACATAGACCACCAACCAACTGCATCTATGACTAATAATCCACTTGTGGCGAATCAATCCGAGAACTCCACAAGTATTAAGTTGCGAACAACAGATAATTGCATTAAGCAAAGTGTGTAATGTAAACAAAGCATATGCCCTTGAGCATATGAATGTTGTTTTCTCCCTAGTAGCAACAGCACATCTACAACCTTAGAGGTTTCTGTCACTCCCCCAGATTAAATAGAGGCATGAACCCACTATCGAGCATAAATACCCCCTCTTGAAGTCACTAGCAACTACTCGGCCAAGATAGCTACTAACAACGGAGAGCATGCAAGATCATAAACAACATAGAGATAACATAAGATATATTTCAGTATAGCAACTCAATCATAACACCAATATTCATCGGATCCCAACAAACCAAACATATAGAATTACATAACGGTGATCTCAATCATGTAGGGCAGCTCATGAGATCTAAACATGAAGCACATGGTGGAGAAGACAACCATCTAGCTACTGCTATGGACCCATAGTCCAAGGTAGACTACTCACTCATCGCTCCAGAGGCAAGCATGGCGATGAAGAAGACCTCCGGTGGCGATTCCCTTCTCCGGCAGGGTGCCGGGAAGAGCTTCTGGACCCTCCCGATCTTCGGGTCGACGAGGGCGGCGGATCGCGATGTGTTCTGGAAAATTGATCGGGTCCTTAGGTTTTTTTCCGTCGGGGGGTCTTTATAGGTGAAGGGGCATCGTCAGAAGTGGACCGAGGTGGTCTCACACCTAGGGGGCGCGGCCAGGACCAGGGCCGCGCCGCCCTGGCGTGTGGCCCCCTCGTGGCCCCACTCCGTCTCCTCTTCGGATCTTTGGAAGCTTCCGGGAAAAATAAGACTTCAGGAACTTGTTTCGTCCAATTCCGAGAATATTTTCTGTGTATCACTTCTGAAACAGAAAAACAGCAGAAAACAGGGAACTGGCACTGTGGCGACTTGTTAATAGGTTAGTTCCGGAAAATGCATAAAAGTGCCACGAAGTGTAACGAAACAGTAGGCAAATGGTGTATAAACAAGCATGGAGCATCAAAAATTATAGATACGTTGGAGACGTATCAAGCATCCCCAAGCTTAACTCCTGCTCGTCCTCGAGTAGGTAAGTGATAACAAAAGAATAATTTTTGAGGTGACATGCACCTACACAATCTTGATCATATATGTAAGCATTTCTAAGCTGGGATCATAAGAACTTAAAACACGGGCATGCAGATATAATCTTGACAATAAGAACTTAGCAACCATGTTGTAAACATGAAAATGAACATAAACAAAAGATCATGCAAATGAAACAATGAAAGTCAAACGTGTGTTCAAATCATAAGGAAAAACATACAACTGGTTTTCAGCTTGTCCTTCATAGAGAGCAAAACATAAAAGCATAGGACACCTTCAAGTTTAAGAGGGCGACTAGATTCAAATAATTTAAGAACAAGTGAAACCAACAATATGAATCAATCAATGAAAACTTTGGGACAATGCACATTATACTAAGAATGACAACTTTGCTCTCTTATGGTGCATAAAGATAGAAGGTGGTGACTCAACAAAAAATTAGAAGAAAGGCCCTTCGCAGAGGGAAGCAGTGATTGCAAGTTTTATAGACCTTCAAAAATTATGTTACTTACCGGCTTTGAGCTCTCATTGCCCCCATCATAAGCATCTTGTATGGTTAGAGTTAATGCGAGAACAATTATGATACATATGCTTGACAAATCATAAGTCGAAAACCTCGTGTCCCGTGAATACGAGTACCCAAACCTCATGCTACTCAACTTAGAGTCCCAAGCAAGGCTCTTGTCATTGTAAGTATATACATATTATTGAGAACCGCCAACGGGGTACCTCCGTGCCCGATGACATGGAACAAGCCCACATCAAAATGACAGGACAAGCAGACAATGAACACCTCGAAATCTCTTTTAATTGCCATTTGTATAGATTTTAATTGTGAGATGCGTCGTCGAATGTCCACTATGGGTATGCTGCAAATTTCCACCATGAATTATGCATGGCTTAGATTGGCGGCCCAGGCGTTTCCCTTGCACATATACAAACTCCATGATTCCCACAAGATTCCCAACTCATTTCACACCGTGGGCATCCATAAACAAAAGATCATGATATCAACTCAAATAAGAAGTGCAATGTTGAAAGCTTGCCCCATGACAGCATGGTTGGGCTAGAATCTAACTTACAACTTGCAAGCATAACAACTCAACATAAGAGACCACAATGTCAAATTTTTAAGAACAGGAAAAAGTAAAGTGTGCCTTCCAGTTCGTGAGAGCTTTACTGACCAATTTTCGCATAACACTGGTAAGAGTTTAATTTGAAGAGAAGATAAAAGCAAGTCAAATTTACTTGGAATAGCAAATTGCTAGTAGGTATGTATGGTGGACAATTTGGAAAACTTTGGCTTTTAGGAGTTGGATGCATGAGTAGAGCTCATACTCAGTACAAGGCGAGGGCTAGCAAAAGACTGGGAGCGACCAACTAAGAGAGCAATAATGGCCATAATCATGCAAAGCGACAAAGCGACATTAAAAGAAGCATAAGATGGCATCAAAAGTCAAAAACTAAATGATCATAAAGGCTATTGGCGACTTTGTAAGAGTCTAACATGTGTGAGCATGCGCCAAGTCAACCCAAATAAAGCATCAAGGAGAAAACCAAAATAATGCTTCCATACAATTAAAACAACGCATGATTTTTCAAAGGCTCATTAAGCAATCTCAGTTATTTGAGACAAGTCATGCTACAGCAAAACCACTAAGCATACTATCAAACAGACATCAAGCATGACATGAAAAAGCCTAAGCCGCAGTCTACACAAGCTCCTTCTTGTACCACTATTTTGCATAAAGCTTTTTCTCTTTTCCAACACCATTTGAAAATTTATAGACACCTCTTTTGATGAAAACCAATAAAGGTCAGAGGAAAAAATACACCTTGATGAAAAGATATGACAAGGTCTGAACGCAAATCAAGGCGAAAGCGAAAACCAAAAGCAGTAGCGGAAAAAGAAGAACACTCGGTGAAATTGTTAGAATGAAAAACGGAGTGTTCTTGGCAAATGAAAACGAGTACATCTCCTCCAAAGGAAATTTGTTGGGATCCAACCATTTATTGAAGCAAATAAAACTAAACTAACTAAGAAAACTAAAACAACTGATGCTCCAAGAAAAACACATAGTGCATGAAGCAATAAAAATATAGTGTCTTGAAGGGTGACTTGATTTTTGCTGATGAAGAAGGGGTGCCTCGGGGGCATCCCCATGCTTTGACACTTGTACTTCTTAGATATTTCTTGGGGTGATGCATGGGCATCCCCAAGCTTGAGCTTTTGTCCATTCTTCAACTCACCTCATCATTCTCCAATCCCTACACTTGAAAACTTCCTTCATACAAAACTAAACACAATTCTATTAGCAACATTAGTGTAGCATAACATATAATTAACCTCTTTTTGCTTTAGGTTTCAACCCAAAACCACCACATATATAGCATATACTACTGTAGCAACTTCCCCAAAAGTTCCGTGATCAAAAGAACTCAAAAGAAAGCGATAAAGCGACAAACACAAATATTGGCAGAAATCTGTCAAAACAGAATAGCTTACAAAGGCCGAATTTTTGAGGGGTTTTCTGTTGCTCAAATCAAAAAGTGTTCAACTAACGAAAGTTTGGATATAACCTGGGGCATATGCACAAGAAATCGCAGGTCCAAAAGATATATAGAGAATTTATACGAATTTTTACGGTGCAGCACCAAAAACAGTTTCAGGACTGCAACATCCCCAAATCTTACCTCACTCAAATTAGAGGCTTCTCTTGGCACAACAATGAAATAAACAAGATAAGGAGCGGTCATTACAGTAGTAATGACTTCCAAGACTCAAATAAAAGAAAAATTACTGAAAATAAAACACTGGGTTATCTCCCAAGAGTGCTTTTCTTTAGCGCCTTTGAGCTAGGCGCAGAAAATTGCGAATCAAGTAACATCAAGTGATGAAGTGCTAGGATCAGCGGGCGCCTTACGTCTTCCTTTCTTACCTTTGCTCTTGACTCTAGGAAAGACATGGCTATTGCAAGGTGGAGAGATAAATCTTATATTGCCTTTTCCCACATCAATGACGGCGCCCAGGAGCTTCAGGAGGGATCTTCCAAGTGTGATTTGTCCTTTTCCTACACATTCAATAACAAGATAATCTGTAGATATCATTCTTCCTAGGACTTTTGTAAAAACTCCTTCCGCTATTCCAATGAGAAATATAGTGGCATTGTTAGTAAGAGAAATTCCTTCTCCCCCCTCAGAAAGCTTCCAAAGGTTCAAAGATTCATAAACATCCTTTGGCATGAGACAAAATTCAGACATAATATCACAACGAGTATGAAAAGTTTCACCACTAATGGTGATTTTTACCGTAGGATACCAACTCGAAGGTTCAGAATTTGTTGGCACATAATCAAAATGCTGGCGCAAAGTATTGTAGCAAGAATTCAAACTAGCAGTGCGAGTCTCAAGAGTATCAAGTCTATTAAAAATACACACAAGAGAGGAATCAAAATAGGTTGGCATGCTATAAATTGTAATCAACTTTTTTATAACATTGAAGGCTTGATCTCCATCACAATGAAGGAAATCTCCTTCTGTAGTAGCATCCAAAGCATATCTATAACAAAGAGCAAGTCCAAAGTAAAAGCTACTAAGAAGCAAACTCAAGGTCATTTTAGGTTCAGTTTTTTCATGCCAATCATAAATTCTAGACCAAGCTTCTTTAAAAATTTCCTCATCCTTCTATTTAAAAGTAAAAATCATGTCCTTGGGCGACATAGTAATAGCAACTGAACTAGACATAATAAACAACTACCAAGGATTCTATTTTTTGGGTTTTTGATATAAAACGGTGCAAGTAAAAATAAATAAAGCAAACAATAACAAAGTAAAGGATGTGCGTGCGAAAAACTCCCCTTGCAGAGGTCTTCCACTCTTCCCCGGCAACGGCGCCAGAAAATAGCTGTTCCTTATTGCGTTGTGATGACCAGCCCGTTGGGAACCCCAAGAGGAAGGTGTGATGAGTATAGAAGCTAGTTTTCCCTCAGTTAAGAAACCAAGGTTTAATATCGTTCAGGAGAAGAGCAAACAATACGACTGAAGGTGATGCTTGCTAGTTTGCGACAGCTTCGGACAATTTATATATGGCGCCTCGTCCAAGCTTTGCTTGCTAGCTGCAACGCGGAACCTGCACACAACACAACCAAGTACTTTGTTCCCAACTTGCGATGAGGTTGTCAATCTCACCAGTTTGCTTGAAACAAAGGTTATGAGCGTATCGAGTGGAAAACAGTAGAAGTATGCGAGTAAAGTAAACAGTGAGAGTAAAATAAACAGGTGACAGCAATATGATGGAAATAGGACCAGGGTCCACAGTTCACTAGTGGTGTCTCTCCATAAGATAAATAACACATGCTGGGTAAACAAATTACAGTTGGGCAATTGATAGAATAAAGATAACGTGATATGTCAAGAAGATCACTATGCGATTTACTCTGGGCATTACAACAAAATACATAGACCGCCATCCAACTGCATCTATGACTAATAATCCAATTGTGGCGAATCAATCTGAGAACTCCACAAGTATTAAGTTGCGAACAACAGATAATTACATTAAGCAAAGTGTGTAATGTAAACAAAGCATATGCCCTTGAGCATATGAATGTTGTTTTCTCCCTAGTAGAAACAACACATCTACAATCTTAGAGGTTTCTGTCACTCCCCCAGATTAAATAGAGGCATGAACCCACTATCGAGCATAAATACCCCCTCTTGGAGTCACTAGCAACTACTCGGCCAAGATAGCTACTAACAACGGAGAGCATGCAAGATCATAAACAACATAGAGATAACATAAGATATATTTCAGTATAGCAACTCAATCATAACACCAATATTCATCGGATCCCAACAAACCAAATATGTAGAATTACATAACGGTGATCTCAATCATGTAGGGCAGCTCATGAGATCTAAACATGAAGCACATGGTGGAGAAGACAACCATCTAGCTATTGCTATGGACCCAGAGTCCAAGGTAGACTACTCACTCATCACTCCGGAGGCAAGCATGACGATGAAGAAGACCTCCGGTGGTGATTCCCCTCTCCGGCAGGGTGCCGGGAAGAGCTTCTGGACCCTCCCGATCTTCGGGTCGACGGCGGCGGCGGATCGCGATGTGTTCTGGAAAATTGATCAGGTCCTTAGGTTTTTTCCGTCGGGGGGGGGGGGGGGGGTCTTTATAGGCGAAGGGGCATCGTCAGAAGTGGACCGAGGTGGTCTCACACCTAGGGGGCGCGGCCAGGGCCTGGGCCACGCCGCCCTGGCGTGTGGCCCCTCGTGGCCCCACTCCGTCTCCTCTTCGGATCTCTGGAAGCTTCTGAGAAAAATAAGACTTCAGGAACTTGTTTCGTCCAATTCCGAGAATATTTCCTGTGTATCACTTCTGAAATACAAAAATAGCAGAAAACAGGGAACTGGCACTGTGGCGACTTGTTAATAGGTTAGTTCTGGAAAATGCATAAAAGTGCCACGAAGTGTAACGAAACAGTAGGCAAATGGTGTATAAACAAGCATGGAGCATCAAAAATTATAGATACGTTGAAGACGTATCAGTTGTCCGCATAGTCAATACTGTCGGTGTAGGCTATGCCAACGGCCCAGAAATATCGTCGGTGTAGGTTATTTTTTTTAAATGAATTAATATGAGACTATGAGTACAACAATATGATACTATGCATTGTGAATGTGGTATCCTAAACTAGTATCATATGCATGATACTTATGTATGATACTTCCTATTGTGACTAGCCTCAGTTGTTGGGGCGCTACATTTTTTTATGCCATCCTAGCGCAACGCCATCCTTCCCACATAACCGATCTCACCGCAATGCCCTGGATGAGGAAGAAAAATTAAGGCAAACTCTAAAATGCCTCGCCCGCGTGGGGCGTAGGGCAGGAGCTCCCTGACTCTGACAACCGAAGGCGCCTCCTGCCTTCGTTACTCTCACGGTTCCAGCAGCCTCTGAAGCGACTCCTGCCTCTGAAGCATTAGCCGTGAGGCAGCTCCTGCCTCCGAAGAACTGGAGGATGTCGTCCGTGACTCTCACAGTTCTAGTTGCCTCTGAAGAAGTCCCCGAGGACGCCGCCCGTGACACTCACATTTCCGGCCAAATGTTAGAGGATGTACCCCTAGCCTAGGGTTAGTCGAAGGTTATTAGAACTGTTGTTTGGATAATTTCATTAGTACTCTCTATATTCTATTTTAATCAATGCCAGAGTACAACCTGAAGGCCAGAGTACAAAACTACTAGTGTAAAACACAGATAACGGAATAGTGTTTGTTGATCTGTCATGTTTAATGTCTCACAGTTAAACAGATAAAAGGAGAGGATCGAAACTTAACGCTAAGAACAGTGCAGGGCCCACGGGACCTGGGACCAACGTCCAGGACCTATTTCCGTACGTGACTCCTCATACGTAACAAAAATGCCCTGATTTGATGTTCTAGTTGATACCATGTTTTGATCTCAGTGGCCCATGCATTAAGTTTAAGCTGCCATGTTCAAAAGAAAAATAAATTGAAGAGAGCCATGCTGATATGGGTACGCCTTCCAGGGCCATGCCATTGGTATCAATAGTTTATATTCGGGTTAAGGCCCAAGAAAGGAGCCGATGGAAGAAGAACTCGAGTAAGGAAACTGCATTGTAAATCGACATAGATAGAATTTGTATAATGCCCGATAAGGACTCTAGGACCCAGCCACCTATATAAGGGTCTGGGAGGAGCGGGCGGAGGAGGCCTTGAAATCCAGTTTGTAAATCCTAGCTTTGTCTCAAGAATACAATCAAATTCGCCTTGTTTGTCTGAACCTTCGAATTCACCCAGCGCACCTCTTCCCCCCCCCGATCCTATGTCCTTGATCTGAAGACATTGCTGAGACTAACGCTCGTCAATTGGCTCCAACCGTGGGGAGCTTGGGCGTTGGAATCATGAGTTCGACAAATTTTTGCTTACATCATGAAGCAACTCGACGATTAATGAGAGCTAGATCTATTTTGGCACCATTGATTTTTGACCACACCCACCCACTCTGATTCCGGTTTTCAAAAATCTCGGCTGGGAGATGGATCCGATGATTAGAAGTCTCAACTTTTGCGTTGGGTCTCAGGGCTCTATTCGCCTTTTAGATCTGATCTATTCGGGTTTGTCGGCAGACAAAACCGCAGAAGCGGCAAAATCGACAACTTTCGTCGGCTCCTCCAGCGAGGTAAACTCGCCGGTCAGCGTCAATCGCACAGAAAGCGAAGGGGATCTTGCTGATCTACTCGATGAAATCTCGTACAAACTCAACTTCAAGGAAGTACAGATCTTCCACATCAAAATAGCGGATCGAAGAACAACATCAACTTCAACAACAAATTCCACTCCGAAGAGGACTTCACCGATCTTTACGATGGCGTGTCCTATGGTTCTGAGAATGAATGGACATTAGGCTTGGAATTATAGGATGACAACCCGACAATATTCTCCTTGAAACTCGACAATGGCAGCACTACATGCCACCAGGTGTAAGCCATCATCCAAGAATCATCAGAAGATCTCGGCTCTGCCAACAATCCTCTCGTCAACCCGGAGGATCTCACCAGGGGTGCCAGGTATGTAGCACCAGGAACCGAGGAGGCAAGCGTCGTTGCCCGAGAAAAAGTACGGTTAACACGAGAAGAGTGGACAACGATCAGACCGCCATAGCCGGTACAGCTGTCCTAAACATGCTCATGGGGTACCAATATGCACTTCATTGTCAGAATCGTCACCTGAATCAAGTTCGATCGCAACTCAAAAAACGACGTGCGGCAGCCAGTGTATCAAGCGCGCGCAGAGCTGCGCTTAGCAACGCATCCCATACCAATGAAAGAGGGCACCCGAGACGTGGTTCCCAGCTGAGCAATGTTGATCAAGGTGACAAGAATATTTTGACACGAAATCTCGAGTTGTCATTCATATCAGTCGATGCGCAAGGGACCATAATTCCAAAGACTCCAGAGACAACACTTGTAGCGGTCCAAACATACCTACTAACTACACAACTAGCAGCCAACGATCCATGAGGAAATATCCATCGTGCCACCCTAAGAGGCCTTAGGATGGTAGGCACAACAATACTCGACAAAAAAAGCAGCCCCGCAGCCTAATAGATTGCCACGCTATCGCAACAGCCCTCGGCGTGAAGTTGCAACCCGATGATCCAGATCACCTCAAAACAATAGATGTCACCTGCCGAGTTGAGTACTGTATCCCATATGATGCTAAGAGCATCTCCAGCCGTCCCCCCGACTAGGGCCCCGGACGCCATTTTTTACATCCGGACGGCGATATTCGGCCCAGCCACGCCCCCGGTTCCTCGTTTTCGCCCGGATTTGGGCTTTCATCCATCCGGCGAGCCCAGGCCGTCCCCGGCTTTCCGAGGCGCGCTCGGGGACTCCGGACGAAACAAAAACGCGCGAAACGGCGAGCGGGCCCGCGGTGTCGGCGAGAGAAAGGGTAGTTCCCCGCCATTAATTCTGTTTCCCTCCAAAATGCGCCGCATATACCCATTTCCCCGCCGAAATCACCCACAGTTGCAGCTCCTCCTCTTCTCTTCCACCACCATGCCGCCGAAGAGGATCACCGACGACGGCGCGCCGAAGACGAGGAAGCCGCAGGCGCCCAAAGAGAGGCCGCCTGGCATGACCAACGCGGCGTGGGCGGCGGACGTGGCGCGCCGGGAGACGGAAACTCACGGTAGGGCGGAGAGGGAGAAGAAGCTCGCGGTGAAGAGAGCGGCGGCGGCGGCGGATGAGCAGGCGAGGCTGGTCTCCATGGCCATGGGACAGCCGCGCGTCGGCCAATTCCCCGCCGGTTCATGGCCAATCCAAGGTACGATCGGCTCACCTTCCACCTACTCGCCGGCGGCGTCGTCGCCGATGTTCCACGAGACCTGCATCCCCGCCATGTCGAGGTTCACCCCGTCGCCCCCGGAGTACGACGCCGCCGGGATGCACGAGGGCATCTCGCCTGCCCTGCGCCGAGGGCCGCTCTCGTATGGGATGCCGCCGCCGAACGACGGCGTGATGCACGACATGATCACGTCGGGCTCCATGGCCGCCGCGGCGAACCCGGGTTTCTTCACACAAGAGGAGGCAAGGGCGACGGAAGCCGTCGCGGCGGCGGCGCGGGGTGGCGACGACGGGCTCGGAGACGCCACGCAAGACGTCGACAAAGAAGAAGAGGAGCATGTCCAGGTCGACGAGGAGGACGACGCGCCTGAGCCGACATCGACGGCGAAGGGGCGGAAGAAAAAGAGGAAGACCTCGCCGCTGACCGAGCCGCGGGTCAAATGGACGGGCAAAGAAGAGGAGTGCCTCGCCGAAGCTAGGAAGACGGTTTCCATGAACGGCATCACCGGCGCCAATCAAAACTTTGACACATATTGGCAGCGGGTCAAGACGGCGTTCGACGAGCGCAAACTCGTCGATCCCTACTTCAACAAGACGGCGATGGTTCGCGGCGAGAAGGCCATGGCCACGCATTGGGGGATCATGCAGGCGGCGTGCAACAAGTGGCACGGCATACAAGAGGAAATCGCCGATCGTCCGATTAGCGGCGCCAACTTTGAGGCCAAGGTACTCGCTGTTCTCCGTCGACATTGGATCGTCGATTTGTGATGACGCCGCGGCTTCTCTGTGCAGATGTGGCGGGCGTTCGACATGTACGGCGACGACTCCGACGGCCAGCAGTTCAAGTACCTCAACGTCTTCGCCCGCATCGAGGACTGCGAGAAGTGGGCCGAAGTACGCCGGACCCTGTCCAAGAACAAGGACGAGTAGTACAACCCCGACGCTCCCGCCGCTGCCGCGTCGGCGGGCCGTCCCGAGTTTGGCCAAAAGAAGCTGAAAGAGATGAAGAAGTCGGGGGCTCCGGCCGACAGATTGCAGGCGTCTTTCGAGAAATGCTGGGCCGACGCGAGGGCGCACAACGCCGGGAGAGACACCAAGTACGACGCACGCTGGAAACAGATGCTCGCCAACCAGGGCACCCGGATCGCCTTGCTCCAGACAACATCGGCGGCGAAGAAGAGGAACACCGACCTGGCGTTCCTGATCGGCGGCAACGACACTGCGATGGACGAGGAGACGAGGGCTTGGTACGACGCTCATCGCCAAGCCATCCTCCACCCTCCGTCGACTGCGTCGTCCTCCCCTTCAACGATGTCCCCTTCGGCGGACGAAACTACGCCGCCCGAGGAGGCGCAGGAAGGCACCGCCGACGAGCCTGTTCTAGTCTAGTCTAGTTTCTGTTTCGATCGCCGAATTCTGGCTGATCCGATCACCGAACTTTGTGCGATGCTTTTGTGTAGCGGGCGGGAAGACGCTATTTTGAAACTATATCCGCGAACGCCGGGGTGCGACTGGAAATTTGCTCCCACTCACGCCCGTTTTACATCCAATTCGGGCGAATATATCGTCGGATTTCGCCCGGGGGCCTCAAACGGCTGGAGATGCTCTAACGACTGCACATCCCTTGGAAAAGATGTTGAGCGTTTTCTTCTTCTATTTTACAGAACACAATTTTATCATTGTTTTGTAGTGTTCTTCTAGCTAATCTATCAATTGTCTAGATTCTTCCTCTGATAAACAACCGAGCAGCAAAATTGAAACACAAAGGCGCCCATGATTTTCAGATCATACTAGCCAAGTGACACCTTGCCAATCCGGCAAAATGCAATAGAGCTGGATGTGGTAGAAGGACCGAATAGTGGTGGCGCTGGTGCTACCGATACTGGTGGGAATGGGATCACTATTCTGCACATGCGGATGACATCTATGGTACCGCGAGGAGCACAATTTGAGTGCGCAGAGGAACAAATTGATGGCCAGGTTGCTACGGAGGCATCCAATCCGAAAGAGAACCATGAAGCGGTAGTGGTGGAGAGGGCCACCATTCGTCAGAGTAGCAGGTCCTACGGCGCCAAGTGAGAGAGCGGGTTCTATTGGGCTCTGCCTGATAGGACACTCTAGGTGGAAAAATGTGTTTCAGCCCATTTTAAATAAAATAGCACCCCACCAATGAATCAAACAATTAAATATAGAGTACAAATAACTCTAAAATCTAGTTAAATACCTAAAGGTATTAATTTTTATCTAAAAGTGAAATGTTATTTTAGATCTAAATTAATTTTTAGGTATTTACAAAGTTACAATTATAACTTAGACATCCTATAATCAAATAAATTAAAGTCAATTAATCAATTCTAAGAAAATAAAAATATAATATATTTAAAAATTCTAATTTTATCTTAGCAAAATAGTATGGAAGATAAAATTAATTATTAAAAGACTTAAATTAAGATTTTGTAATTAAATAATCATTATTAGAAATAAATAGATCCTAATAATTAGGAAAAATCTTAAAGAAAAATCCTAGAATATCTGTAAAAGATATTCTAAGATTGTGGAAGATTTTAGTGACTATTTACAATCAAGAGTAATAAATGAAAATCCAATTGATTATCCGAGGAAAACAAATATTTAATGAAATTAATTCGCCATAAATACTAGGGAGCTAATGGGAAGAAAAGCATAGCATATGGCTTATGCATAATAGCACACTGCCAATTATTTAAAGAGTAAAATCCATCAGCGGTACCTAGACTTGGCTTGCTTGCCCACCTCTATCACCGTACTCAAGAATACGTCTGATACGGTACCGGAAGACGGTAACCTGTCCCATCGACGGTCACCACGTGTCGAGACGGTGCGTATTTGCTGACGAGGCGGTAATATGGGCCCACTGGCAGTTGCGGGAGAGGCCGGACCGGCCATTTTCTTGCACAGAACCCCCTGAATTGAATCGCAATTAATGGGCCGGTCCTCCCACCTCCTCTGCGCTGGATTTGGCAGCTTCTTATCCTTCTCTTTTGTCTGCGCCGATCATTCCGAGGGAGAGGAACGGACCCAGGGGACGCGGAGGTTGCGTCGCCGATTCTTGTCTCCACCGATCATTTCGAGGTGCGCCGGCTCTCCGGCGGCAGCGATGGTGGCGCAGCGGCGGTACGATGGTGATCCTCTGCCAGAGTACGGTATGTTCTCCTCGCTATTCCTCTGACCGTGGGTCGATTTCGTGTGATGGTGGCGCATCAAGTCTCGATTTTTGGGTGTTCATCTGATGCAAGAAAGTTTTGAGGGCGTTGCGTGTTTGAGATTTTTCGTGAATTGAGTCAGTAGGGTTTGCAAGATTCAGACTTTGAGTACGGTGTCAGCAGGGGTTTGCAAGATTCAGTAGGGTTTATGCAGGTTTGCAAGATTGGGTAGGGGTTTGGTAGGCTTTTGCAAGATTGATTATGTGTGGCCGTAGTAGGCAATGATTTAGACAGATTTGGTTAGGGTTTTCTGCACGTTTGGGAACAATTCAGTTAGGACAAAAGATTGATTTTTACATGTGTGTGCAGACCAGTTTATCAGCATAACTGAATGTTTGTTGGTCCCTTGTTTTATTCAGGTCCTGGCAGCCAGTACTTCTCTGTTGAAATCAATCATGGTGGTTTCTTTGTGGGAACAGGCAGTAACAGAAGCTATGTAGATGGTGGAAAGACACACTATGACAATCTGGACACTAAGACCTGGTCACCAGCAATGGTAGAAAATGTTGTGGAGGAGATTGGGTATGAAATGCAGGGTAGAATCAAGGTACACTATCTTATTCCAATTCTGACAATGCAAAGGAATGGTTTGAGGGAGATTAGAACTGATGCTGACACACAGATGATGACCACTTTTGTGGAAATTGGCCACCACTTCTTGAAACTGTATCTTGATCATGATGATTCTATGAGAGCAGTGAACTGGGATGATATAATTGACTTCCCTGTGGCTGATCTACCACCTGTCATGAGCCCTGCAAAGCCTATAAGGACCATAGATGCAGAGGACAATGGAGGAGAAGTAGATGATGCACCTGTTCCTATGTGTGTGCTGTCACCAGAAGCAGAGGGAGTGAGAACTAGAAGCCAGAGCAGAAAAGTCAATGAACCAGAAGAACAAGATGTACACAGTGGTGGCTCTGATGATGAGCAAGATGCAGACTTTAGTTTGCAAGATTTAGACTATGAAATAAGTGATGGTGATGATGACCTCTATGCAGACCATGTTGATGAAGATGAGGATAAGCTGAAGAAGCCTACTGTGCAGTGCAAACAGAAGGTTGAAGGAGATGGTGAGTCTGAGTCAGATGACTTGTGGGCTCCTGATTCAGATGAGGACAAGGTGAAGATAAGATTCAAGACATTCAGAGAGGAAGACTTGAAGAATCCTATATTCAAAGCTGGCCAGATGTTTGAAAATGTAGAGATGCTTAGGAGAGCCATCAGAGAGTACAGTTGTCTGCAGAGAAGACAAATAAAAATGCCAATAAATGACAAGAGGAGGTTATGTGCAAGGTGTGCAGAGGGATGCTCTTGGTACTTGTGGGCATCTTATGACAGCAGGCATGAGGCATGGATGATAAAGAAGTATGATGACAAGCACACCTGTAGCAGGAAGTTCAGAGTAAAGGCTTTCACAGCAAATTTTGTTGCACATAAGTACTTGGAATGTTTCAGAGCTGACCAAGACATGAACTTGAAGAACTTCAGTAGAGTGGTTCAGAAAGATTGGAACATGACACCAGGAAGGAGCAAGATGCAGAGAGCCAGGAAGATTGCTATGAGGACAATTTATGGAGATGAAGAAGAGCAGTACAAGCTTCTTTGGGACTATGGCAATGAAATAAGGAGGAGCAACCCTGGTAGCTCATTCTTTCTGTCATGTAATGAAAGTGGGAGGTTCAGTAGGTGTTATATGAGTCTGGAAGCTTGCAAGAGAGGATTTCTACAAGGATGCAGGCCAATTATATTTGTGGATGGTTGCTTTATCAAGACAAGATATAAAGGCCAGTTGCTTGCTGCTGTAGGAATAGATCCTAATGACTGTATCTTTCCTATAGCTATTGCTGCTGTAGAGGTGGAAGATACAGTTAGTTGGACTTGGTTTCTCCAGACTTTGAAGAATGATCTTGGCATTTCCAACACTGCTCCATGGACCTTGATGTCAGACAAACAAAAGGTAACTCATTGTTAGCTTGTAATGTTAAAGCATGTCACCTGGTAACACTGCTCCTTGGTTCCTTTACTAAGTCATGATCTTTTTATTTGTAGGGCCTTATCAATGCAGTTAAGGATCAATTTCCGGATTCTGAGCACAGATTCTGTGTGAGACACATGTGGCAAAACTTTCAGCAAGTGTTCAGAAGTGATGCTTTAAAGAATGCTCTCTGGATGATTGCCAGAAGTAGTACCATTTTCAAGTATGAGCAAAACATGCAGTACATGAAGATTCTGAACTCTGATGCTCATGCTTGGCTTGATAAATTGGACCCAAAGACATGGGTGAGGGCATTTCAAAGTGAGCTTCCAAAATGTGACATATTGTTAAACAATAATTGTGAAGTCTTCAACAAGTAAGCTATTTGTTAATCCCTGTTTACTTGTTATCAAGCAATTTTTACATTGCTTCATGCATTGATTCTGAGCATGCTTCTGTCATGTTAACTAGGTACATTTTGGAAGCTAGAGAGTTACCTCTGCTGAGCATGCTTCAGAGAATTAAGGACCAAATCATGTCAAGGCACTACAATAAATTCAAAGAAGCAAGCTCTATGACCTCTTCTATTTGCCCAAAAATCAATAAGAAGCTGGAGAAGAACATTGAACTGTCCAACAATAGTTTTGTTGATGGTGCTAGAGATGGGTTGTTCAAAGTGGGTGAAATTCAGAGCTCTACTCCTGTGGATTATGTAGTTGATCTCAAGAGCAAGACATGCACTTGTAAGAGGTGGGACAAGAGTGGCATCCCCTGTCCACATGCAATATCTTGCATCAGACATGATGACAGGGATCCTTTGAGCTATGTGGACAGCTGCTACTCTGTTGACATGTACAAGAAAGCCTATGGAGGAATAGTTTTCCCTTGCAAGGACAAAACAGAATGGGAGAAGATGAATGGTCCACTAATCTTGCCACCTGCTTACCAGAGACATGTAGGAAGACCTACAAGGTGTAGAAGGAAGGCACCTCATGAGGTAGATGCAAGAGGTGGAGGCAAAAAATTGTCAAGACATGGAGTAATCATGCATTGCAGCTACTGTGGAGAGCCAGATCACAACATGTCAGGCTGCAAATACTTGAAGGCTGGAGTTGATCCACCAATTCCACCTCAGTCTAGGGCTCCTCCTGCTACTACTCATCCTGAACCAGTGCCAGCACAGTCAAGGGTTCCTCCTGCTACTACTCATCCTGAACCAATGCCAGCACAGTTAAGGGTTCCTCCTGCTACTACTCATCCTGAACCAATGCCAGCACAGTCAAGGGTTCCTCCTGCTACTACTCATCCTGAACCAATGCCAGCACAGTCAAGGGTTCCTCCTGCTACGACTCATCCTGAACCAATGACAACCCAGGAGAGCAATGTCACTGGCATTCCACCAACCAACACATATGTGGATCTTGCTGTAGATCACATGGCTCAACAGGTAATACAACATGCAATGTAGTTTTATCTGCAAGCAACTCTTGACAATCTTGTCTATGTGCAACCTGATTTTACCTGCTAGCTAATCTTGTCTATGTGCAGAGACCTCCACCTAGAACAATGGAGACCATGCCAATACCTGAGTCCACCTTCCTCAACAATGCCCAAAGCATGCTTGGATCACAGTCAGGATCCTCTACAGTTAGGCAAGGAGCACTGGCTCAACAGCTACTTGCAATGCAGCAAGCCAAGAACAGAGACTTGGAGGACAGGAAGATAGCTATACTGGAGGCTAAGTATGAAGCACAGATGAAGAAGGCAGAAGAAGCTATGCTACCGGTTGATGGCGCCAGAAAAGAACTGGTGGCGTGTAGTTGACGTGGAGCAGTAAGTCCTTGTGCGTGGTGAATGACCAGCCCGTTGGGAACCCCAAGAGGAAGGTATGATGAGTGTAGCGGCTAGTTTTCCCTCAGTTAAGAAACCAAGGTTTAATGTGGATCTTGAAGAGGAGAGACGGTGACGACTGAAGGTGATGCAGACTGGCTTAATAACACTCCAACAAGGGCGCCGTTAACGATACTTGTTGACTCGTCTTTGGCCAGTAGCAACGCGGAACCTGCACACACACAAACAAATACTTTGCTCCCAACTTACGATGAGGTTGTCAATCTCACCGGTTTGCTTGAAACAAAGATTATAAGTGTATCGAGTGGAAAACAATAATAAAATGCGAGTAAAGTAAACAGTGCGAGTAAAGTAAACAGGTGATAGCAATATGATGGAAATAGGACCGGGGTCCACAGTTCACTAGTGGTGTCTCTCCATAGATAAAACATGCTGGGTAAACAAATTACAGTTGGGCAATTGATAGAATAAAGATAAACGTGATATGTCAAGAAGATCACTATGAGATTTACTCTGGGCATTACAACAAAATACATAGACCGCCATCCAACTGCATCTATGACTAATAATCCACTCCCGGGGATATCAATCCGAACACCCTAGAAGTATTAAGTTGCGAACAACAGATAATTGCATTAAGCAAAGTGTGTAATGTAAACAAAGCATATGCCCTTGAGCATATGAATGTTGTTTTCTCCCTAGTAGCAACAGCACATCTACCACATTAGAGGTTTCTGTCACTCCCCCAGGTGAAATAGAGGCATGAACCCACTATCGAGCATAAATACCCCCTCTTGGAGTCACTAGCAACTACTCGGCCAAGATAGCTACTAACAACGGAGAGCATGCAAGATCATAAACAACATAGAGATAACAAAAGATATAATTCAGTACAGCAACTTAATCATAAACACCAATATTCATCGGATCCCAACAAACCAACATCATGGAATTACATAACGGTGATCTCAATCATGTAGGGCAGCTCATGAGATCTAAACATGAAGCACATGGTGGAGAAGACAACCATCTAGCTACTGCTATGGACCCATAGTCCAAGGTAGACTACTCACTCATCGCTCCAGAGGCAAGCATGCCGATGAAGAAGACCTCCGGTGGCGATTCCCCTCTCCGGCAGGGTGCCGGGAAGAGCTTCTGGACCCTCCCGATCTTCGGGTCGACGGTGGCGGCGGATCGCGATGTGTTCTGGAAATCTGATCAGGTACTTAGGTTTTTTCCGTCGGGGGGTCTTTATAGGCGAAGGGACGATGTCAGAGGAGGGGCCAGGCGCCCTCACGTGGGCCTGGCGCGGCCAGGGGGCTGGCCGCGCCACCCACGCGTGTGGGGCCTTGGTGGCCCCCCTCCAACACTTCTTTGGATCTCTGGAAGCTTCCGGGTAAAATAAGACTTCGGGAACTTGTTTCGTCCAATTCCGAGAATATTTCCTGTGTATCACTTCTGAAACACAAAAACAGCAGAAAACAGGAAACTGGCACTGTGGCGCTTGTTAATAGGTTAGTTCCGGAAAATGCATAAAAGTGCCACTAAGTGTAACGAAACAATAGGCAAATGGTGTAAAAACAAGCATGGAGCATCAAAAATTATAGATACGTTTGAGACGTATCAAGCATCCCCAAGCTTAACTCCTGCTCGTCCTCGAGTAGGTAAGTGATAACAAAAGAATAATTTTTGAGGTGACATGCACCTACACAATCTTGATCATATATGTAAGCATTGGTGAGCTGGGATCAGTAGAACTTAAAACATGTGCATGAAGATATAATCATGACAATAAGAACTTAGCAACCATGTTGTAAACATGCAAATGAACAAAAACAAAAGATCATGATAATGAAACAATGAAAGTCAAACGTGTGTTCAAATCATAAGGAAAAACATACAAATGGTTTTCAGCTTGTCCTTCAAAGAGAGCATAGGACACCTCAAAGTTTAAGAGGGCGACTAGATACAAATAATTTAAGAACAAGTGAAACCAATCATCATGAATCAATCAATGAACTTTGGGACAATGCATATCACACTAAGAATGACAACTATGCTCTCTTAATGGTGCATAAAGAAAGAAGGCGGTGACTCAACATAAAAGTAAAAGAAAGGCCCTTCGCAGAGGGAAGCAGTGATTGCAAGTTTTATAACCTTAAAAAATTATGGTACTTACCGGCTTTGAGCTCTCATTGCCCCCATCATAAGCATCTTGAATGGTTAAAGTTAATGCGAGAACAATTATGATGCATATGCTTGACAAATCATAAGTTGAAAACCTCGTGCCCCGTGAATACGAGTACCCAAACCTCATGCTACTTTACTTAGAGTCCCAAGCAAGGCTCTTGTCATTGTAAGTATTAGTCATCAACCCACGCGACTGCGTGGGCTAGCTACTTTGAAATATATATATTTTTTGAATTGAAATTAAGTGGATTAGTGGAGTCCTGAGTAAACATATGGATAATTGTATATATTGGAATTTACAATGCATTATTTACAAATTATTTAGACAACCCAATATTTTTTTCTTGATTAATTTTTACCTAGTTGTGGGATTTTCCAAATCTAGCTATAGTAGTCTAAAGTATGGTAAAAATTGATATTTTGAAAGTGTATAAAAAATTTACTACAACTATACTTTTTATATATAATAAGAGCTTGTATTTTCACCACATGGTATAAATAATATATATGTAAAATTTATGATATTTGAAAAATCTATAAGAATGGATTTGATCCATGCATATACGCAATGTACACTCAACCGTAACTATAACCAAATGCCCTAATAATTACAGGTTCATAGACCAATTTGTGACATAACACAAAATAGCCCAATCTCCGCTGCATCAAAAAGGTAGACATCATAGAAGGAAACACAACTTATTACTGTATGCATGTCGGATAGAGAGCAGCTATGAAGCATCCCTGATGCAATGTCATGCACGATGGTAAGCGCCATTACATCCTCAATACAGTGCCCTCTATCACAATCATTATATAAGAATGTTGTCATAAATAGTCCGGCAAATAAATATGAGATCTAGCTAGCTGTTGTTGAAGTCTTGTAAGAAGATCGAGCAATATAGCCCAACAGCTGGAACATAGCGTACCTTCATGGTATTGGTTAGAATGCCATCACGACTACCATTAGCACAAATGCTAATTAATCACTCAATATTACAATGACAGATCAATTTGCAATCACAAATCAGCATGTCAAATACTTGTAAAATTGTGGTGCATAAAGCATATATGATAATACCCAGCGCTGCCAAATGTCCATGGATATTTGTACATTAAAAATGAGTAACTACTTTTTCCATGGGATATTAACCACTTCATTAAATCCATAGTACAGATAAAAAATGTGTACAAAGCACGTGAGGAAGCTTGCCATGAATGTATATGGTTATCAAGTCTGTGGTTTAACAGAAAAATATGATCTGAAAAAATGTTCTAGGCCACATTTGTCGAATTTACCTAAAGTCATGAATGAAAGCTATAGAAAATCGGATCATATGTGTGTGATCTTGAACTGGTAATTGTTGTATTTACCATCTGTAATGGGTGTATCTACACATGCAGATTATTAGCTTAAGTTAACATTTGTCCTTTTTAACTGAAAAAAGAACGGTAAATTTGATTGAAAGTAATAATACCATATCAATTGTTTTCTTCATACATATTAGCATATTGATGCTCTCATACTGTTCAAATAAGATTATCATTTTCAAGAGGTGCAAATTAAATTGATGTAAATGTATCACGTCTACCGGATAACTTACTTATTATCAATAAACACACTATGATTCATACTTTGAATTTAAGTCTACTGTAAAATCCAAAATTAGACATGGATGACAAAACTTTAATCATAGATTTATGAATGCCATCACGACTACCATTAGCACAAATGCTAATTAATTACTCAATATTACAATGACAGATCAATTTGCAATCACAAATCAGCATGTCAAATACTTGTAAAATTGTGGTGCATAAAGCATATATGATAATACCCAGCGCTGCCAAATGTCCATGGATATTTGTACATTAAAAATGAGTAACTACTTTTTCCATGGGATATTAACCACTTCATTAAATCCATAGTACAGATTAAAAATGTGTACAAAGCACGTGAGGAAGCTTGCCATGAATGTATATGGTTATCAAGTCTGTGGTTTAACAGAAAAATATGATCTGAAAAAATGTTATAGGCCACATTTGTCGAATTTACCTAAAGTCATGAATGAAAGCTATAGAAAATCAGATCATATGTGTGTGATCTTGAACTGGTAATTGTTGTATTTACCATCTGTAATGGGTGTATCTACACATGTAGATTATTAGCTTAAGTTAACATTTGTCCTTTTTAACTGAAAAAAGAACAGTAAATTTGATTGAAAGTAATAATACCATATCAATTGTTTTCTTCATACATATTAGCATATTGATGCTCTCATACTGTTCAAATAAGATTATCATTTTCAAGAGGTGCAAATTAAATTGATGTAAATGTATCACGTCTACCGGATAACTTACTTATTATCAATAAACACACTATGATTCATACTTTGAATTTAAGTCTACTGTAAAATCCAAAATTAGACATGGATGACAAAACTTTAATCATAGATTTATCTAGAATTGGACATGGATCACATATGCGACTCATTATCAGGCATGTGTGGAGACTGAATTGTCTAGTCTAATGAATCCATGCCACCATGATGAGAAAATTTCCGACGTAGGGAGCGCGTGTGCAGAATAATTCAGGTGATGACAAAGATCCATATACCAATACATACCTAGCATGTAATTTGAGCGTCCAGATTTACCATGGATGGAGGCAGCAGGTGACGCCATAATGAGCAGTTTGGAGACACGCCCGGACCAGATCGGAAAAGATTTACCATGGATGGAGGCAGCCGGTGATGCCAGATCGATTGGGAGATCACGGGAAGCAGTCCAACTGTCCAGGAGATATCGGGCATGTATGCTTCCGCTGGAGACGCATAGCGAGAAGTATCATGTGCAGCATACTATGGTTCTACAAATCAATCTCTGGAAGACGGCATGGCTGCCGGATTGAGCTCAGTCATGCCCGCCATGTCGGAAGGAACAAAGATTAGAGAAGGTTTTTATTTTCCTTTCTAGGATTATCGGGTGAGGAGAGAGAGCCCTGCGGCTAGGAGACGGAACAATCTGACGGATGTGGATGGACTAAACTTTAATCGGATGGATATATTTGTTCAACCTCCAGGATTAACGTGGAGGCTTGTATGGTGCCTCCAATTAGTAAATATAAGATATGCATATCATTGAGAACCGCCAATGGGGTACCTCCGTGCCCGATGACATGGAACAAGCCCACACCAAAATGACAGGACAAGCAGACAATGAACACCTCGACATCTCTTTTATTGCCTTTTGTTTAGCTTTTTATTGTGAGATGCGTCGTCGAATGTTCACCATGGGTATGCTGCAAATTTCCACCATGAATTATGCATGGCTTAGATTGGCGGCCCGGCGTTTCCCTAACACATATACAAACTCCATGATCCCCACAAGATTCCCAATTCATTTCACACCGCGGGCATCCATAAACAAAAGATCACGATATCAACTCAAATAAGAAGTGCAATGTTGAAAGCTTGCCCCATGACAGCATGGATGGGCTAGAATCCAACTTACAACTTGCAAGCATAACAACTTAACATAAGAGACCACAATGTCAAAATTTTAAGAACATGAAAAAGTAAAGTGTGCCTTCCGGTTCGTGAGAGCTTTACTAACCGAGTTTCACATAACACTGGCAAGAGTTTAATTTGAAGAGAAAATAAAAGCAAGTCAAATTTACTTGGAATAGCAAATTGCTAGTAGGTATGTATGGTGGACACTTTGGAAAACTTGGTTTTTAGGAGTTGGATGCACGAGTAGAGCTCATACTCAGTACAAGGTGAGGGCTAGCAAAAGACTGGGAGCGACCAACTAAGAGAGCAATAATGGCCATAATCATGCAAAGCGACAAAGCGACATTAAAAGAAGCATAAGATGGCATCAAAAGTTAAAAACTAAATGATCATGAAGGCTATTGGAAACTTTGTAAGAGTCTAACATGTGTGAGCATGTGCCAAGTCAACCCAAATAAAGCATCAAGGAGAAAACCAAAATAATGCTTCCATACAATAAAAACAACGCATGATTTTTTCAAAGGCTCATTAAGCAATCTCAGTTATTTGAGACAAGTCATGCTACAACAAAACCACTAAGCATACTATCAAAAAGACATCAAGCATGACATGAAAAAGCCTAAGCCGCAGTCTACACAAGCTCCTTCTTGTACCACTATTTTGCACAAAGCTTTTTCTCTTTTCCAACACCATTTGAAATTTTTATAAACACCTCTTTTGATGAAAACCAATAAAGATCAGAGGCAAAAATACACCTTGATGAAAAGATATGACAAGGTCTGAACGCATATCAAGGCGAAAACGAAAACCAAAAGCAGTAGCAGAAAAAGTAGAACGCTCGATGAACGATAAGAGTGAAAACTAGAGCGTTCTTTGCAAATGAAAACGAGCAACTTCTCCAAAGGAAATTTGTTGGGGTCCAACCATTTATTGCAGCAAACAAACAAACTAAACCAACTAAGAAAACTAAAAAAACTGACGCTCCAAGAAAAACACATAGTGCATGAAGCAATAAAAATATAGTGTTTTGAAAGGTGACCTAATTTTTGCCGATGAAGAAGGGGTGCCTCGGGGGCATCCCCAAGCTTTGACGCTTGTACTTCTTGGATGTTTCTTGGGGTGATGCATGGGCATCCCCAAGCTTGAGCTTTTGTCCATTCTTCAACTCATCTCATCATTCTCCAATCCCTACACTTGAAAACTTCCTTCATACAAAACTAAACACAATTCTATTAGCAACATTAGTGTAAGCATAAAATATATTCAGCCCCCTATTTGCTTCAGGTTTCAACTCAAAACCACCACATATATAGCATATACTACTGTAGCAACCTCCCCAAAAGTTCCATGATCAAAAGAACTCAAAAGAAAGCGATAAAGTGGCAAACACAAATATTGGCAGAAATCTGTCAAAACTGAACAGCTGACAAAGGTCGAATTTTTTAGGGATTTTCTGTTGCTCAAATCAAAAAGTGTTAAACTAAGAAAAGTTTGGATATAACCTGGGGCATATGCAAAAGAAATCGCAGGTCCAAAAGATAAACATAGAATTTTCACGAATTTTTACGGTGCAGCACCGAAAACAGTTTCAGGACAGCAACATCCCCAAATCTTTACCTCACTCAAATTAGAGGCTTCTCTTGGCACAAAAATGAAATAAACAAGATAAGGAGCAGTCATTACAGTAGTAATGACTTCCAAGACTCAAATAAAAGAAAAAGTACTGAAAATAAAACATTGGGTTATCTCTCAAGAGTGCTTTTCTTTAACGCCTTTGAGCTAGGCTCAGTAATTTGAGAAGATGTTCACATAAGAAATGTGAATGGAAGCCAAAAAGAGCATCAAGGAGCAAATATAAAACACATTTAAGTCTAACCCACTTCCTATGCATAGGAATCTTGTAAGAAAATAAATCAAAGAAGCACGTAGTAACAATTATAGATAGATAAAACAAGAGCAACTTTGGAACTTTCAATATAAAGAGAGGTGTTTTAGTAACATGAGAATTCCAACAACCATATTTTCCTCTCTCATAATAATTTTTAGTAGCATCATGAACAAACTCAACAATATAAATATCACACTCACCCTCTTTTGTTAAGCATGGAGGGCGATCAAATAAGGTATTAGTTAGAGAGTTACTCTTATTGGGAGGTAGACATGGGTTGCTTCATTCTTCCTCCGCTTGGTCATCACTCTCCTCCTCTTTTTCATCCAATGAGCTTCCAGTTTCATCAATTTCTTCTTCCATAGGCTCCTTCAAGGCATTAGGTTCTTCCGTTGGAGAGCATCTATTAAGATATTTAAGAATATAGCCATTTTCTTCCTTGTAATTATCAAAGCAAAATGTGAGTATATCATAAACTTCATATTTATAAGGTGCATCATCAGTATTTTGAAGCAAATAAGCAAGTTCGAATGCACCCTTCCAAGCAATAAATTCTTCAATTCGTTCCACATCATAAAAGTCATAATTTCCATTAATATAAGAAGATATGGTAACATCATCATTGTACTCACATTGAAAAGGGAGGTGTTTATACCTCCTACAGCAACAAGATTCATCAAAGCAATAGGTAACATTATAAGTAGAGCACATATTTCTAGCAATGATATACAATCTATTGATTTGTTCCCATAAGTGTTTCCCTTTTTGTGACAAGCGATGTTCCTCATAATAATTTTGCTGCTCTTCCGTGAACCCACCTTGCCAAAAAGATTTAGTTTCAAAGAAACCGACCATTGATAGAAAGCATGATAAAGCAAGACAAGTAAAAACAACTACAAAGGATTCTATTTTTTTTGGGTTTTTGATATAAAACGATGCAAGTAAAATAAATAAAGTAAAGCAAAACAATAAAACAAAGTAAAGGATGTGTGTGCGAAAAACTCCCCTCGCAGAAGTCTTCTCTTCCTCCCCGGCAACGGCGCCAGAAAAGAAGCTGCTACCGGTTGATGGCGCCAGAAAAGAACTGGTGGCGTGTAGTTGACGTGGAGCAGTAAGTCCTTGTGCGTGGTGAATGACCAGCCCGTTGGGAACCCCAAGAGGAAGGTATGATGAGTGTAGCGGCTAGTTTTCCCTCAGTTAAGAAACCAAGGTTTAATGTGGATCTTGAAGAGGAGAGACGGTGACAACTGAAGGTGATGCAGACTGGCTTAATAACACTCCAACAAGGGCGCCGTTAACGATACTTGTTGACTCGTCTTCGGCCAGTAGCAACGCGGAACCTGCACACACACAAACAAATACTTTGCTCCCAACTTACGATGAGGTTGTCAATCTCACCGGTTTGCTTGAAACAAAGATTATAAGTGTATCGAGTGGAAAACAATAATAAAATGCGAGTAAAGTAAACAGTACGAGTAAAGTAAACAAGTGATAGCAATATGATGGAAATAGGACCGCAGTCCACAGTTCACTAGTGGTGTCTCTCCATAGATAAAACATGCTGGGTAAACAAATTACAGTTGGGCAATTGATAGAATAAAGATAAACGTGATATGTCAAGAAGATCACTATGAGATTTACTCTGGGCATTACAACAAAATACATAGACCGCCATCCAACTGCATCTATGACTAATAATCCACTCTCGGGGATATCAATCCGAACACCCTAGAAGTATTAAGATGCGAACAACAGATAATTGTATTAAGCAAAGTGTGTAATGTAAACAAAGCATATGCCCTTGAGCATATGAATGTTGTTTTCTCCCTAGTAGCAACAGCACATCTACCACCTTAGAGGTTTCTGTCACTCCCCCAGGTGAAATAGAGGCATGAACCCACTATCGAGCATAAATACCCCCTCTTGGAGTCACTAGCAACTACTCGGCCAAGATAGCTACTAACAACGAAGAGCATGCAAGATCATAAACAACATAGAGATAACAAAAGATATAATTCAGTACAGCAACTTAATCATAAACACCAATATTCATCGGATCCCAACAAACCAACATCATAGAATTACATAACGGTGATCTCAATCATGTAGGGCAGCTCATGAGATCTAAACATGAAGCACATGGTGGAGAAGACAACCATCTAGCTACTGCTATGGACCCATAGTCCAAGGTAGACTACTCACTCATCGCTCCGGAGGCAAGCATGGCGATGAAGAAGACCTCCGGTGGCGATTCCCCTCTCCGGCAGGGTGCCGGGAAGAGCTTCTGGACCCTCCCGATCTTCGGGTCGACGGTGGCGGCGGATCGCGATGTGTTCTGGAAATCTGATCGGGTACTTAGGTTTTTTCCGTCGGGGGGTCTTTATAGGCGAAGGGACGATGTCAGAGGAGGGGCCAGGCGCCCTCACGTGGGCCCGGCGCGGCCAGGGGGCTGGCCGCGCCACCCACGCGTGTGGGGCCCTGGTGGCCCCCCTCCGACACTTCTTCGGATCTCTAGAAGCTTCCGGGTAAAATAAGACTTCAGGAACTTGTTTCATCCAATTCCGAGAATATTTCCTGTGTATCACTTCTGAAACACAAAAACAGCAGAAAACAGGAAACTGGCACTGTGGCGCTTGTTAATAGGTTAGTTTCGGAAAATGCATAAAAGTGCCACTAAGTGTAATGAAACAATAGGCAAATGGTGTAAAAACAAGCATGGAGCATCAAAAATTATAGATACGTTTGAGACGTATCAAGCTGCTGTGAGGAAGATAGAGCAGGAGAAGAAGAAAGCAGAGCAAGCTCAAGCCAAGGCATTAGAAGCTGCTGCAAGAAGGGAGAAAAGAAAAGCTGATGCAGAGCTTACCAAGAAAGCAAGAGCTGAGACCAAAAAGTTCATTGCAGAAACAAAGAAAGAGATTGCACAAAAGAGAAAGAAAGAAGCTGAAGAGAAGAAATTGGCACAGAAGAAGCTAGCTGCTGAGATGAAAGCTGCTAAAAGAGCCAAGTTTTCAGAAGAAATGAGAAGAAATGATGCAGAGCACATCCTACCTCTCCATCGTGAAACAGATCCTACTCAAGCTACAGTTGTGGTGAAGCAAACCAAGAAGGTTAACATGTTTGATGAGCTGAGGTGAAATTTGCAAGCCTACATGACATACTTTGCATTTTTTTATGAATGCCAGGTTATGTTACCTGAGCATGTGTTTCTGAGGATGTTTGTGTTTGAGTTTAATAGCTTTGCTAGCTACATAGTACTACGAGTACTCTATAACTATTGTCTGCTGATGTTTGCAAGTTACATTATCTGTTGATGTTTGCAATGGTGCATTAGTCTCTAAATGTTTGCAAGTTAAAGTTTCTTTTGATCTTTCCTTCTTGATGTTGGAGAGACAAATATCAGAGACAAATTGCACTTGTTCATTTTAGACAACCTTCAGAAAATAACATCATTCATTTCACACAAATTGCACTTATTCATTTCAGACAACCTTCAGACAAATAGCAGAGACAAATTGCACTTGTTCATTCCAGGCAACTGCATTACAAAAGGATCCCAAACTTCACTCAACTCACACACCTACATGTCTTTCATGGTTTGCCAAACTTACACAAAAGGATCCCAAACTTCATTCAACTCACACACCTACAGGTCTTAACACAACAGGCAGAAATGACAGATTCATTTCTTCTGAATCACCATCACACAGAGAAGAGCTAGCAGGGCTAGCACAATTTTCAGAAGACCAACTGCTTCTGTTAGTAGATCAGCAAGGGAGCTCATCTTCTTCAGCATCAACTCATCATTGCCTGGGCTTGTTGCTTGTCGTTCCTGCTTGACAAGCTCAAGTTCTTCTCTTCTCTCCTCTGCCCACCCATATGCCTCCACGGCAGCATCACCAACAAGAATGCCAAGCTCCACCAGCAGCTCTACGTACTGCAACTCCCAGTGCCAAAAATTGCAGCCCTTCTGTCAATCGAAAGTGCAAGAAAACATCAAAAAGTGCAACTATGAACCTCTTCTGTCAACCCCAAATGCAATTCGTACAAATACTTAGCAAACGAAGCAGAGATTCAGATGAGTGCTTACCCCATGCCTCTTACACTTGTAAAAGACCCACCCATCGTGCTGCTTGGTGCCGGAGCAGTACCGCTTGACGACGACGCCGCAGTCCGAGCAGGGGATGAGTGGGATGTACGGTGTCTCGCGCCGGATGGAAGACCGAATCGAGCTTGACGCAGTCATGGCGGCGGCGGACGAGCACGGCGATGGACAAGCGCGTCGACAGACGAGCGTGGCGACGGACGAGCGCGGCGATGGTGGCTAGGGTTTGATTCGCGGCGATGGGGAATTGGGGATTTTAACTGAGCATCTCCAGCTATAACTAAATATGTTTTCATAAAACACCCTACCATAACTTATCCTTCTAACCGAGCCTCTCCCGCGACTGCCAGTGGGCCCATATTACCGCCTCGTGAGCAAATACGCACCGTCTCGACATGTGGTGACCGTCGATGGGATAGGTTACCGTCTTCCGGTACCGTATCAGACGTATTCTTGAGTACGGTGACAGAGGCGGGCAAGCAAGCCAAGTCTAGGTACCGCTGATGAATTTTACTCTTATTTAAACAATACTCATCGAACATTGATGCCATTTCAGAACTGGAGGTTGAGCCACGTCTAGGAGTTTTGTAGTGCATTCTCTCGCATCCACAAGGGTGAGTTCATTCTTTCTCATGTCCTTGTCAATTTTTTTATTAAGATATTGCGAGCTATATATATTGTGTATGGCCTGGATTGAAATGAATCGTTAGTTTCTGTTGGGAAAACTGGTCACACCGGTTAACCCCTTAATTTAGAGATTAGCACAATATTAGCGTTGACTAAAAATACGCAGCGGAATCAAAGTAAACTTCAGCCACTTGTGCTCTAACTCAAGGATCTTTGCTCGTGCCGGAAGGAAACATATGCATCAACATATATGGAGGAAATAGGAGCAGCTCTTGGCTCTCTCCTAACCTAAGACAGTCTCTTCCTTTAGGAGAAACTCTCTCCTCGCCTAAGACAATCTCTGTCCTAGGGAGAGAGGTCTCACAACAGCTGCAGCAGTAGTAAATCAATACACAGAGGACACCAATCCTTTTTACGTGGAAAACCTCTCAACTTGAGAGGAAAAACCACGGGCCGAAGCCACCCAAATCTTCTTCCACTATTATCAAATGGGGATACAACAAGTTCTTCTCTAGAGAGCACTAGAGGATCTCAAGCACCAAGATACACACGAATCTGTGGCTGCTTCTACAAGATTTGGGGCACAAGAGCTAGAGAGTGGAGCAATCTCACCAAGCTTGGTGGAACAACAGCTTGAAGGAGACAAGGTAGCAGATCTGATGTCTTCAAAACCTTGTGGGCAAGGCCCGGCGCTTGATTCAGCTTCTTCCTTCAACTTCTCCTCTTTCTCTTCTCTCTTGGTTTTCTTCTCCAAAATGGAGGCTATCCTAATTTTCGTCCTTACCACTGTGGTGGCTGGAAAGGAGGCTTATCATCCCCTTTCCCCTCATGTGCAATGTCCAAAATGACCCTTGGTCATAACCCTAAAGGTTGGTGGGCTCTTGCACCTGTTTGGGCTGCCTGAAAGGCTTCATAAGGCCATCTCCTCATAGCCCACATGAGGAGGATACCCAACATTCTCCCCCATCTGACTCATGTGGGGGGCACTGCCATGCCCGCTGCCTTGCAACACACAAGCAGCTTCTCCTTTCGCAATATATTGGTCATCATATCCGACCCATTTTTGTCGGTATGGATCTTCTCAAGTTGCACCAACTTGGAACTCACCACCTGTCGAATCCAATGATACCTCACTTCTATGTGCTTGGTTCGAGCGTAGAAACTTGGATTCTTGGCAAGATAGATAGCACTCTGGCTATCACAATATAGAGTATACTTCTCTTGCTTCATGTTGAGCTCTTGCAAGAAGTTCTTCATCCAGAGTACTTCCTTGCATGCATCAACCGCTGCTATGTACTCAGCATCTGTGGTTGATAATGAAATGCATTTCTGCAACCTTGATTGCCATGACACTGCTCCCCTTGCATAAGTCATCATATATCCGGAGGTAGACTTTCTAGAATCTGCACAACCAGCATAATCTGCATCTGTGTAGCCTTGCAACACAGGATCACCGCTTCCAAAGCGTAAGCATGATCTAGAAGTACCTTTGAGATATCTGAGAATCCACTTCACTGCATTCCAGTGAGCTTCTCCTGGATTTGTCATGAACCGGCTAACAACTCCAACTGCATAGGCAATATCATGCCTAGTGCACACCATGGCATACATCAAACTGCCCATGGCAGATTGGTATGGTACTTTGCTTATTGCTTCTTTCTCCACCTTGCTGCTAGGACATTGCTCTTTACTCAGTTTGTGATGGCCTGCAAGTGGAGAGGCAACAGAATTTGCGCCTTGCATATTAAACCTTTCAAGTACCTTCTCAATGTATCTTTCCTGTGAGAGCCAAAGCAACTTCTTTGATCTATCACGGGAGATCTTCATGCCAAGTATTTGTTTAGCTGGTCCTAAATCCTTCATGGCAAATGATTTACTCAATGCCTTCTTGAGGAGAGCAATCCTCTTTGTGCCATTTCCAACAATTAGCATGTCATCAACATATAGCAAGAGAATAATGAAGTCACCCTCGGCGTACCTCTTCGTAAACACACAATGATCAGGTTGTGCTTTACGGTAACCAAGCTTGGTCATGAATGACTCAAACTTCTTGTACCACTGCCGAGGAGCTTGCTTCAAGCCATACAAGCTCTTCTTCAATCTGCACACTTGGTGCTCCTTGCCTTCAACAATGAATCCTTCTGGCTGCTCCATGTATATCTCCTCCTCTAGGTCACCATGTAGAAACGCTGTCTTCACATCAAGTTGTTTAATTTCCAAGTCCATGGTGGCAGCAATGCCAAGCACAACTCCGATCGAAGACATCTTGACCACCGGAGAGAATATCTCATCGAAGTCTACGCCCTTTTTCTGACTGAAACCTTTCACAACCAATCTGGCCTTGTACCTTGGATGTGAGATATGTTCTTCAGTCTTCACTCTGTACACCCACTTGTTCTTGAGTGCTTTCTTGCCCTTTGGCAAAGACACCAAATCAAAGGTGTTATTCTCATACAGGGATTTGATCTCATCCTGTATGGCTTCTGACCATTCATTCTTGTGCTCATCAGACACTGCTTCCTCATAGCATGAGGGCTCACCTGCATCAGTCATCAACACATATTGATGTGGAGGATATTTGGTGGAAGGAACTGGATCTCTCCCACTTCTTCTCGGCTGTTGCATTGGTGGTGTAGGTGGATCATCTTCACCTTCTTCATCATCATCACTTGATGGCTGGCCATGTCCCTGACTTGTACTGCCTTGTTCAGTTGCATCATCACTATCTTCAGCATCTTCATCATCTCCCCCATGATCATCATGCACGAGAGGAGGATTAACTGGATCCAAGTCAACCTGAGGTGTGGTGGTCTTCGGCTTCTCCGATTTCCCAATATCTCATATTGTTTCATCTTCAATGAAAACCACATCTCGGCTTCTCACGGTCTTCTTCTTGATTGGATCCCACAATCTGTATCCAAATTCATCACTTGGACTGCTGAGATAGATGCACTGCTTTGTCTTGCTATCAAGCTTGGATCTCTCATCCCTCGGGATGTGCACAAATGCCTTGCAACCAAAGACCTTCAATTGCTTGTATGACACATCTTTACCTGACCAAACTCTCTGAGGAATATCACCTGCAAGAGGAACTGAAGGGGATAGGTTTAGTACACACATAGCATGATTCAATGCTTCAGCCCAAAAAGAATTAGGTAACTTTGCATGAGAGAGCATAGCTGTGACCCTCTCAGTGAGTGTCCTATTCATTCTCTCAGCAAGGCCATTGAGCTGGGGTGTCTTTGGTGGAGTCTTCTCAAGTCTAATACCAAACTTTCTGCAATACCTCTCAAAGGGACCTCGGTATTCACCACCATTGTCTGATCTTACGGACTTCAATTTCCTGCCAGTTTCTCTTTCAACCTTGGCATGGAATTCTTTGAAGACGTCGAGCACCTGCCACTTGTTTCTCAACACATAGAGAAATATCTTTCTTGAGTGGTCATCAATGAATGTCACAAAGTATAATGCTCCACCGAGAGATTTTTCGGTCATGGAGCAAACATCAGTATGCACTATGTCAAGAACATTCTCCGCACGATGCGGCGGGCGTGTACGAAATGCAACCCTATGTTGTTTGCTAGCAAAACAATGTTCACAGGGTTTCAAGGTTATACCTTTCAACTCAGGGAGGAACTCCATTCGAGCAAGAGCTTGCATGCCCTTCTCACTCATATGCCCAAGCCTCTTGTGCCATAATTCTGCCGTAGTGTCATTCTTGGCGACGGTCAGCACATCATTGCATAGCTTGGTTTTAGTCTCATAGAGACAGCCTTGCTTGCTTCCTCGAGCCACAATCAAAGAGCCTTTGGTGAGCTTCCATTTTGCATCACCAAAATAACTTCCATGGCGAATGTCATCAAGCTTGCCAACTGACAACAAATTCAGCCATATATCGGGTACATGCCTCACATCATCGAGTACCAACCTGCAGCCTGTGTTTGTCTCAATGCATATAGTGCCCTTGCCAACAATAGCTGACGAACCACTATTTCCCATCCTCACCTGGCCGGTAACACCGCTGGTATAGGAAGTGAAATACTCCTTGTGTGATGTAATGTGGAAGGATGCACCTGAATCCACAACCCAACTCATGGCATCATCACGAACAACACTATAGCATTCTTCATCTTCAATGATAATGTAATCTTCACCTTGTTCATATTCTGCAGTCATGGCGGCACCATTCTCGCCTTTTTGCTCGTTCTTGTTAGCAACTTTACCCTCTGCAAGATCTCTCTTGTATATCCTGCAATCGACCTTCTTGTGATTTGGCTTGCCACAATAAAAGCAAGTGATTTCTTGTCTCTTTCTTGACTTTGATCTCCCCCTAGATTTCTGGTCTTTACTTTGCTGAAATCTTGCTTGGCCACGTCCACGGTATTCTTTCTTGCCATGGGATTCAGCCACATAAGCATCAGATGAGGAGGCATCGCCTTTTTCCTTCTTTCTGGCTTCTTCATTCAGCATGCTATTCTTCACCATCTCCAACATCAGCTTCCCATCCGGAGCTGAATTGCTAACTGACACAACAAGCGTATTCCAACTATCAGGCATGGAACTCAGCAGCAACAATGCTTGCACCTCATCCTCGAAGTTGATCTTCATGGCTGAAAGTTGATTTATATGACATTGGAAGACATTCAAGTGTTCAATCACACTGCTACCATCCCGGTACTCAAGCTTTGCTAGCCTTTTGATCACCGAGGCCTTGTTCATAGCTGTCTTCCTCTCATACATTGACTCCAACTTCTGCCACATCTCATATGCATTTGTGTCATTTGCAACATGGTAGAAAATATTGTGGTTGATATACAATCGAATCATACCTACTTCCTTTCGGTTCAGCACTCTCCATTCTTCTTCCGTGACACCGGTCGGTATCTTCTCTTTCACAATTGGCTCATACAAATCCTTACAATAAAGGATGTTTTCCATCATGGGCTTCCATAATGAGTAATTGGAAGAATCAAGTTTTATCATGCCACTCGTAGTGACGCCTTCTTCCAAAGCCATTGCGAACAGCAAGCAACCTCTGAGCAACTCTGAGCAGACTTTGAGCAACCTGTGCTCTAATACCACTGTTGGGAAAACTGGGCACACCGGTTAACCCCTTAATTTAGAGATTAGCACAATATTAGCGTTGACTGAAAATACGCAGCGGAATCAAAGTAAACTTTAGCCACTTGTGCTCTAACTCAAGGATCTTTGCTCGTGCCGGAAGGAAACATATGCATCAACATATATGGAGGAAATAGGAGCAGCTCTTGGTCTCTCCTGACCTAAGACAGTCTCTCCCCTTAGGAGAAACTCTCTCCTCACCTAAGATAATCTCTGTCCTAGGGAGAGAGGTCTCACAACAGCTGCAGCAGTAGTAAATCAACACACAGAGGACACCAATCCTTTTTACGTGAAAAACCTCTCAACTTGAGAGGAAAAACCACGGGCCGAAGCCACCCAAATCTTCTTCCACTATTATCAAATGGGGATACAACAAGTTCTTCTCTAGAGAGCACTAGAGAATCTCAAGCACCAAGATACACACGAATCTGTGGCTGCTTCTACAAGATTTGGGGCACAAGAGCTAGAGAGTGGAGCAATCTCACCAAGCTTGGTGGAACAACAGCTTGAAGGAGACAAGGTAGCAGATCTGATGTCTTCACAACCTTGTGGGCAAGGCCCGGCGCTTGATTCAGCTTCTTCCTTCAACTTCTCCTCTTTCTCTTCTCTCTTGGTTTTCTTCTCCAAAATGGAGGCTATCCTAATTTTCGTCCTTACCACTGTGGTGGCTGGAAAGGAGGCTTATCATCCCCTTTCCCCTCATGTGCAATGTCCAAAATGACCCTTGGTCATAACCCTAAAGGTTGGTGGGCTCTTGCACCTGTTTGGGCTGCCTGAAAGGCTTCATAAGGCCATCTCCTCACAGCCCACATGAGGAGGATACCCAACAGTTTCTTATAGCTATGAATTTACCATGTGATGGATAACAGAACCAAAAATTATGTCCTAGTGGAGGTTCCATCCGGTCAGGTTATGAACATGGGGTTAAGAAAAATTTCGCCAAGTATCAATCTGCCGTATATAGATAGTCTTATCCATAAGACCAGGAATGGGGCTAGCTAATTTATCACACCTTATTTTGCATATCCTTGAACAGATAGTACCGTAGGGCTTATTCGGCCAATTTATATGGGGGTACGTGATCTCCCCAATTCGATGAGGGAATCACAACAAGTCTACAACATTATAATTGATAATGAGGGTCAAGTTTTTTTTTTGCGGGGGAGGGTCAAGTTAAATTTGCACAGATGCATAGGCGTATTCGTATCCATATACATACAAAATCTACATGAGGGTGCCAGCGCTGTGATGCGGTCGTTCCAAGCTGGTACTCCCATCTCCTCCACCGTCGCTGATCATTGTTGTAGTCGTAGTCGGTGGTCACAGATCGTGGTGCTGGGTTGGTAGCCGGGCGCTGCGACGACTGCTCCCACAGCAAAGCCCACATCCTCCCCCGAGCCGCAAGGTGGTCGTCGCGGCAGCCGAGGCTGAGTGGCGCAGCGTGCCCTTGTAGACGTCGAGGATCCCGACGACGGCGGTCCACTACTGCAAAGCAGCAGAGGTGTGAAAAAAGCGGATTATGTATGCAATGTACCATTGTTTTATACGAGAAACTATAAATAATTATTTTTTAGGAAGTAATAAGTGTTGACACATATTATGTTGTAGTACTTGATATGTTGTACATACAAAATGATTCGTGTTCACACAGTATGAGAACATGAGGATATAGAGAGAGAGCAATTATTTCAACATATTTTTAGCAACAATTAATTGATTAACGCGTGCAAGCTGCTAGGGTGATAAGAGATTCAAAATTGTAGTAGCTGTACAACCTAACGCAGCTTCAATCTATATTTCCTGGCACGGCCAAAATTGAAATCTATTCTCTTCATGTAGATATTCTCTCCTCCTTAGTTCCCAACCAAGTGTCTTGGCCTGCCGTTCAGCGCTTCATTACTCTACACCGCGGAAACAAGGTTTGCTTTCATCTATAATTCTTGTCTGTTGTATCTAATATCCTCTTATTTCTTCTCCATTCGTTAATGCTAGCCCTGTACAGCTTAGGCAAAGATCTAGAAGAAGGTATGGGAAAGCAAAACATGAAGACACGTGATGAAATGGCGGCAGATCATTCGCTTGATGGTGAGAGAACAATCACCTACGATTATGCGGCGAACCAAAAACAAGCTGACGGGCTGGAAGTAGAATCTGCTATGATCTTACCTGCTATGGTTGAGAAAGAAAAAGTATCTGATAGTGAGACAACACTTGATAGTGAGACAACACTGGAGGGTATTAGCTTTGGGAACATCACAGGTAATGGTTATACCGATGTCCATGAAGCAGATTCTGACTCTCGTGCTAAGAGGGCTGTTTCCAAGTCAAGTTCCTTACGGGTGGGGTTCATTCGTACGCTTGATATGTCTCAAACGTATCCATAATTTTTGATGCTCCATGCTTGTATTTACACCATTTGTTTAGTGTTTCGTTACATTTCGTGGCACTTTTATGCATTTTCCGAAACTAACCTATTAACAAGTCGCCACAGTGCCAGTTCCATGTTTTCTGCTGTTTTTGTGTTTCAGAAAAGTTACACAGGAAATATTCTCGGAATTGGACGAAACCAAAGCCAGTCGTCCATAATTTAGCCGAAGCTTCCAGAGAACCGAAGAGGACACGGAGTGGGGCCACGAGGGCCCCACACAACAGGGTGGCGCGGCCTGGCCCTTGGCCGCGCCCCCTATGTGTGAGGTCGCCTCGGCCCACTCCTGACGTTGTCCCTTCGCCTATAAAGACCCCCCGATGGGAAAAACCTAAGTACCCGATCACTTTTCCAGAACACATCGCGATCCGCCGCCGCTGTCGACCCGAAGATCGGGAGGGTCCAGAAGCTCTTCCCGGCACCCTGCCGGAGAGGGGAATCTCCACCGGAGGTCTTCTTCATCGCCATGCTTGCCTCCAGCGCGATGAGTGAGTAGTCTACCTTGGACTATGGGTCCATAGCAGTAGCTAGATGGTTGTCTTCTCCACCATGTGCTTCATGTTTACATCTCATGAGCTGCCTTACATGATTGAGATCACCGTTATGTAATTCTACATGTTTGGTTTGTTGGGATCCGATGAATATTGGTGTTATGATTGAGTTGAACTACTGAAATTTATCTTATGTTATCTCTATGTTGTTTATGATCTTGCATACTCTCCGTTGTTAGTAGCTATCTTGGTCGAGTAGTTGCTAGTGACTCCAAGAGGGGGTATTTATGCTCGGTAGTGGGTTCATGCCTCTATTTAATTTGGGGGAGTGACAGAAACCTCTAAGGTTGTAGATGTGCTGTTGCTACTAGGGGGAAAACAACATTCATATGCTCGAGGGCATATGCTTTGTTTACATTATACACTTTGCTTAATGCAATTATCTGTTGTTTGCAACTTAATACTTGTGGAGTTCTCGGATTGGTTCGCCACAAGTAGATTATTAGTCATAGATGCAGTTGGATGTCGGTCTATGTATCTTGTTGTAATGCCCAGAGTAAATCTCATAGTGATCCTCTCATTATATACACGTTGTCTTTATTCTATCAATTGTCCAACTGTAATTTGTTTACCCAGCATGTATTATTTTATCTTATGGAGAGACACCACTAGTGAACTATGAACCCCGGTCCTATTTCCATCATATTGCTATCACCTGTTTACTTTACTCGCACTGTTTATTTTACTCGCATACTATTACTATTTTCCACTCGATACGCTCATTCCTTTGTTTACAGCAAACCGGTGAGATTGACAACCTCATCGTAAGTTGGGAGCAAAGTATTTGGTTGTGTTGTGTGCAGGTTCCACGTTGCCGCTCGCAAAGCAAAGCTCGGACGAGGCGCCCTATAAATTGTCCGGAGCTGTCGCAAGCTAGCAAGCATCACCTTCAGTCGTATTGGCTCCTTCCTCTCCTGATCGACATACCTTGGTTCCTTAATTGAGGGAAAACCTTGCTGCTATATTCATCATACGTTCCTCTTGGGGTTCCCAACTGGACGGTGAAAAGATATCAACACCGTACCACATCAACGCTTAAACCTGGTTGGCTGGAGGAAATTGATTCAGGTGAAGGGGTATGGATAGCCACTAAAAAATATCGATCAAATGGGAAGGCTGGCAAGGTTAGTACTTAGTATACTGATTTTTCGGTGCTCTCAAATAATCTTTTATTAAATGTTTATTTCCATTGTGTACGAATCACCTCATAACATAAGTTTATGTAACAATTCTTGGGTCGCTGCACGAGCGTCTCTGCCCACTAACCTAGCCCAACTGAAGACCACCAATTCGACTTACATCGAGCATTGAGCCTTCTCCCCTCAAAAGACTATCCTATGAGGAGGAGATATCCTCAGCCTTATAAATCGCTTCGCATCTCCTTCCATAACCGATGTGGAAGTAAATCCAACAAATCTCCTCCTCACACATTGCTCACCATAGGGCCCGCTGAACACAACATTCCAGCCCACTAACCATCACTAGTTGGAAATAGCCTAGTGGCGTTCGAAAAATGGGTTAGTGGCGTTCAGATGGCACGCCACCAATGTCGCGCCACTCGTAACGTATATTGGTGGCATGCAATGAGAATGTCACCAGTAACAAATTAGTAGTGGCGTTACCAAATTCACGAAGTTACCATTGACACTAGAACTGGTGGCGTGTATTCTAGGCGGAACGCCACTACTGATAAATTTGAGTATCAAAAAAATACTAGCACTACCCGGCTCAGATCTTGTCCACACTAAAATTTCCGGCCCAACCTCACGTTCTCACGAGGACCCTAGCATAGCTAGAGTAGCTTGCTGCTTGAGACGCTCCTCGTTCGATGCAGCGGCTAGAGGTACTCGCGGTCAGAGGCCTTTTATACCGGCCGCCCCGTGGCTATCTTTTTTGCACAACATCCTCCTACTCCATCCCATTCTTCCTAGCCGAGGCCACCACAGGCACCTCGCAAGGTAGGCCATGCCCGGAGGCGTTGGATCAAGGGGAGGACAGCTTGGATGGCCACCTGGCCGAGGGCGGCTGGGAAGGCATGGCGGCCATGGCCAGAGTGATTCCGCGCCCGTATCAACATCGCTGCCACTAGGCCGAGGGCGGCGAGAAGGCAAGGCGGGCACAGCCAGAGAGCAGCAACGCCAACTCCATCGCCGGAAGCATCATCCTCTTTGTCATTGGGGAATGACCCCGAGCCCGTCGATGGTTTTGAGTTCTGCGTGACCATGAACAAGGGCATGGACATGAACATGATCAAGCTTCCCAGGCGGTTCGCGACGGTGGTGGACGAGACGACCAACCAGGTCCTTCTTCACGTATGTGGCGGTGCGACCGGCTATTGGACCGTGCCAGTGCTCTTCGACCGTTTCGGTGAGATGTACAACGCCAACAGTTGGAAGAGGTTTTTCCGCGTGCACGAGATAGAAGACGGCCACTTTCTTGTCTTCAACTACGTAGGCGATCACATCATCACCATCATCATGTTCGACGAGTCTATGTGCCATCGCCACTACAACGCTGGTGCCCACTACTCTAGCGCCGATGACGAGTAGAAGACTAGTTATTTTCCTTCTATTTTCCTGTGTGTTGTATGCAACTAGTTTGCAAGTCAAGAAGGACTAATTCAAACTTCCATTAACGATTACACATCGACAGCATCACGACGCCTTCCATAGTACGCACCATATCCCCGGTCGGGATCCGGCTGGTCCTCCACTGGGACCACCACCTTATTCTTCTGCGGCGGTGGCTTCTTCCCTATCGAGGAATACACGCCGACGATGGGTGCAGGCTTCTTCCCTATCATTCTGCCGTTGCCAAAGGTGGACGCGAAGGTGGTGCACATGGTCTCTGCCGCGGCTGCGCCTTGTAAAGGGAAAAGGATGCGCCATTAATGGCGGCGTAGAAACGGAAGCGGCGGGGTAACGCAGAAGCAGAATCGGCATCGCAGCCTTTCCCGATCAGACCATTGATGGTGGCGCAGGATGCCAAGCGGCCACGGTCGATGACACGCAGGCCTCCGGGTTGAAGTAGGAGGACACACACGGACACAACGATCAGTCCGCGGTGATGCAAACCGCGCCCAAAGTACAGGCTGGCGAAAATGCATCGCGCTGGGCTGGGTTTTTCCAGCGCCTAGTCAAAAAACGGATGGAAATGGACACCCGCGGTCCGAATGCATTGGGCCGCTTGAGATGCCCTAACTATCCTTTTCCACTAGCCCTGAGTTGCATTCACATAAATTTAAACTTCAACAGTAACTGATTTTAATTCTTTATTTTTTGAAATTAGTTAAACTACTAGCCACGCTGTCATAATAATTGATCACCTTTATTAATAAAGTAGTAGTGGTGTTTCAATATTTTTGCACGCCACTACTAGTTTGTACTCGGTCAGAATACTCTTAATTATTAGTGGCCCTCCTTTTGGTTAAACGCCAATAGTACCGTATAGTAGTGTAGCACGTCACAACTATTAGTACATGCATGACCGATCATTATGAGTACACACAAGATTTGCTTCAAGGCATCTCGGCTCTGATCAAGGCCGGCCCTGAAGGGGGACTGGAGGGGTGGCCGCCCCAGCCCCCCAAAATCATACGCCCTACTGTGCTACCACCATGGGATATGGATGAAGGTTGGAGGAGGGAGACGCTGAGAAGATAGAGGAGTCGATGTGAACTGGTTAATTATCGTACCAAAAGTTTGGGGCCCAGCCCTCGCTGTAGATTTAAAGCCCAACCAAATTGGCAAACCATCACAAAAAGCAATTTAGTAGAAGAAAGACTTAGAGGCAGCCCGGACCATCGTGCGTGCCATTCTAGACGCTGACCGCTCATTTTTCTCTGCTCCTTGTGCCCTAATTAGCCGCCATCCATGAAAGAGAGGGTACGGTGCTGCAGAGGCAATTCTTATTCTTTCTCTTCCAATCACCTCCAAAAAGTATTAATGTCAGCATAAGCATGCCCTCTAAAACAATCCAATTATTCTTACATTAGTATCGTTTGGTTTTCAGTTTTTCACTCCCTTCAGTATAACAAAGAAATGGTTTTTTCAAGGTAGATCACTTCTATAGAATATGTTCTACTTTCTTGTTTTCATGTGTGCACTAAGTTAATAACGATTAGGGTTTCAAATCTCTATAACCAGGGACATTTCAAAATTTGATCGAGGGAAATTAAATTATTGGTTCATCTATCTTTGATTCTTTTCTTTAGTATTTTTTCAACTGATCCAAATTCCAGATGCGATCCAAATATTGCTTCCCATGCACTACTTTTTAGCGGAAAACGGTCGGATTGTACAGCGCACGTTTATATCTAATTAATATAATTTTCTGAAGTACAAGATAGGTAGAAAAGTACAGAGGATTGCACAAAAAAACAAAAAAAATCTTTTTGATGCACTATAGATGTGTATAAGTAAATTCAAAGATAATTAATTACTATATTTTGTTGTTTCAATTAAGGGCCCCATGTCATATTTTTGCCATGGGCCCCTGAAACCTCAGGACCGGCCCTGGTTCTGATACCAATTGTAACATTTGTTGGGCCCGCTGCACGAGTGTCTCTGCCCACCAGCCTAGCCCAACCGGAGACCAATTGGACTTACAATAGACATTGGCTCTCTCTTCCCAAAAGATTAGCCTAGTAGGAGGGGACACCCTCAGTCGTATATATCGCTTCACATCTCCTCCCACAACCGATGTGGGATTAAACCCAATAAGTTTTTTTTACGATGAGCATGTAGGATATCTTAGTGCTCACTTTCTTCAGATGATTATTGTGTGGTTCGTTTCAAGTTTGGTGGATTCTCAATAAACAATAGCCTTAAAATTAGAAAAAAACATTTTGTTGTCATGCAACAATATATGTGAAGCAAAAAAAACTAGGACACTAGTGTGATTCATGCTCGAGAGTTGTAGTTGTGCATGTCTATTTTCTCGTGGACCTTTTTTGCATGTACTCGGCAGTACCATGGAGTAATACCCATTTTTTAATTGGAACTAAACTTCTATTTTTTTCGAAATGGGAAGATTATACTGGTCTCTGCATCAATTGATGCACACAGCTATTTTTAGTGCAAAGTTCATAGTATTCAAAGGATTACAATCACTAGCCATCAGTGAAAAGGAGAAAGAAAGAAAACTCTCGTTGCTAGCCATTGTGTCCCTTATAATCTTTGGGAATGCTTGGTTACCTCACATTCTCTAGTGTTCTTCAAGCCACCGACAGACGAAGAAACCCACGCATTGATGCATAGGCAAGGTAGAAAACATGTTGCACTTCCAGCAGTTGTATGTGTAAGCAACCTATCAAAAGCTCAGCTGCTGCTATATAGGTTGCGCTGAAGAGCTTGGAAAGTCCATCTATTCCTGGATGGTACAATATTTTTGCTGGATGGGATTAGATTAAGGAATATGGGAGCAACGTTTGACTGAAGAGCTCTTTTGTGTAAGCTGTGATCAACATCTTGTATCCTCTTCTCCGTTGAAGGCGTTATTAATTTAACGTCGGGCCTATGGACTTTTATCTAAAAAAAACATTGGACAGCAAAAAAAACCAGCCCCGCGAAACAAGAGAATAAGAAATTGCTTATCTTCTATAGTTAGGTAGTAAAACAAGTAGTAGAGTGTTCATAACTCTATCCCACAGTAATTATTCTAGAATAGTATATGGAATCAATTTTCTATTATGTAAAATTAAATAGATGTCAATTATTAGTATACTTGTTTTCTATATATCTATTTTTCACTTTGTTGAAAAAATATAACTATTTTAAAAATTCGACAGCATTTACATGTGAGGAAATATGTATTTAGCTTACTATTGCACAAAACATTACCAAGTTTAAGCATGTGATCAGCCTGGTATATTTTCTGTGAAGAGCCTATCATAAAATATTGAAACTGGAGTACGGTAATTGAACTGGAGTTAGGAAAAACTATACTGATGTAAGAAATGGTTTTCCTAGCTATTAACCTGGGTTAATATATGCCCGATGAAGGCAAAATAGTGAAAAGTCAAATAAGAGGTGTTAAGCTTTCAATGGATAAAAATAAATCGAAGTGCAACAGATATAGATAACGTTTTGACTGATCAACTACAAGGCTAACATAGACATAGTGATCTGTTGACTCATTAACCCTGAGCTATTGATCAGCTAACGCATCAATTTCCTAATATCCACACACATCGGATCAAGGTTTTATAGAAACCTCCTGTGTAGCGACTCCATAAAATAATTTACAACTACCTGAGTAATCTTGTATGTTCATATTTTACAAAGTGGTTGTATAAATACTGATAAACATGATTCACAATGGTGTAGTTTACTAGTTTCCAAGTAATGGATTTCTGTTACCAAACCCAACAGACCTATAGTCGTTTCTAATCGTATTTACAGAAAATATAATCCCGAATTTCAACCTGGGCAAGCTTGATCTACCCAACTTCTTTAATACATGTTTCTTATCGTATTTAGCAATGTGCATATGCTTACATGCATAATTTCTGGGTGAAATAAAATTATTTATGACAGTAATAATTTTGAACAGTCTGAGTTTGTCTAACTGCAGCAAAACTATTTCTCCTTCATTACTATGATATTATTCTGATTTCCATATTGTCATTTTTCCTTTTTGTATTTCTCTTTCCAATCTTATACCGATGCAAACTTATAAAGTAGTTGCATATATGTTAACTGCAGTATATTATGATGCTCATTTCAGTACTACTTTCATAACGAGTATAAGTATGCCTTCTGCTCCAAACGTGAAGTTACTGAATTTGTAGCAACTGGAAGGGTAACAGGGAAGAGCGTCATTAAGAAGGTGCCTACATTCATGAAAGCATATACTTGTTAAATAAAGCTGCATCTCATTCTATATCTTCCCTGTTTACTTTGAAGTCTTAAGTTGATATCGTTTCCTACTGTGGTGCAGAGGTCAGATAATACTACAAATAATGACCACGGTATGTGTAGTTTGAGCAAAGATTTTTGAATATTATATGTCTATTGTTTCGAGTATACATAAATTTAGACTCGCATATAATCCATATTTTGGAGAGAATGTAGACAGTGTCCATGTCTACAACTGTATAGGTGTATCAATAACAAGGGACAGATCAAGACAATGCTTTCACCATCAATTAATATCTAAAACAATAATTTAGGTTCTTTTGTTAATGTTTCTTAAAGAATTTTTTTATATAAGATTGCATGATTCCATTAAGTTCTTCTAGCTTTGTGATAGTTGCAAGTATATATATGTTGTCTTAACAATATAAATTAATCAACTTCACTGTAGCATGTGGATCTAACACTCTTAATATCATAGCCACAACTTCAAGTAATCATTTTCTATAAAAAAGATTTTCATGTAACTCTTAGACGTATAACTTGTTAGTTGCGCATTCAACACTTGAATACCATAACCATATTTTCTCCTAGAATTACATTCCAGAAATATCAAATTTGCAAGCGTGGATATTTACTTTTTTCTATGGTTACTTTTACAATGAATGTAATATTGTATCACAACATCATAGCTATAATGTTTGCAGCTCATCGACAGACTACTAAAAGACAAAGGATAGGGGCTGCCCAACCAACTAATCCTTCATGTAAGAAACATTGCGTTTACTTTCGGTATGTTATCATGTGCATGTATTAGTGGCTTTTAGTAGTTGAAACTTCCTTTTCTATCTTGTCGTCCATCAATTATCTGGAAAAGAACCTATGACAAATTAATGCACAAACTTAGCTTGTACTTTCTCGTGGTTGTGGCTACTTTTTGGTATTTTTACAGCATCTTTAAAGTGTGGAAGTTTTTGTCTAGCTATATATCTACAATCTGGTAGTATTAGCATTGGGTGAAGAAACGTTGTTCCTCAATTTGATTGGTAAAGTTTTGTTAATATAAAATCACACAGGGAGATATATAGATAGGTAAAAAAAATTCCCTTTGTTCCTAAATTTGGTTGCTTTTTTTGCACGGAAACTAAAGAATGCACGTGGAGCAAAAATTATGCCAGTTTTAAGTGGGATTAACCCTGGCTCATTGATGTGAGATGATAGAGCAATTTGTATGAGATAAGTAAACGTAATCAAATTCCTAAAATCATTGTTGATACAAGTGGTCCAACACAATACGTTTTATATTGTGGATTTGTTCTAAAAAAAGTACACCTTATAACTAAAAAAGGAGGGAGTATATTAGTTAAAGACAAAATTATTAGTTTTATAATAAAACATTGTGGCATCATTTTTATTATTTGTAAGTATGTAAACTTTCTGGATTAAAAATATTTGACTGATGATGTATTTGTGTCAATGACACGTGCAGATTCTGGTGGGTCGACAAGAGGACGAATGGCTGTCACTCGTACCAATCTTCCCCATGGTTTCTTGTGATTTCATGACGATATGTCCGTCGCTTTAAGGCAATAAGAAAAAATAAATCCCCAAACCAGATGCTTGATGGTAACTTGTTCTAGGAGCTAATGTACACTCTCATAGTGTATATATACTAGTATTTGATAGGGATTTCTATTTTCGTGCCCCTGGGTCGTTAGTTGTACTCAGTTTTCCCTAGCCGCTTAACTTTTCCTCAGTTTTCCCCTCGCTCTAGTTTGAAACCCCTCGCAGACGGTCGGACGGGAGGGTTGCCGTTTAGTTGACCGTTCCATGCTGACGTGTGGGGCCGCGTCATGTGGGACCGCGTCGCGTGGGGCTGGTAGAACGGGACCGCGTGGGACAGGACGAGACCGCGTTTGGTTGTACGTGAGAGCTCGGTTTTGTCTCTCTCGGCCCAAATTGGCATTTTTCAGAGCGCCTTTTTCCCCTCTCTCTCTATAACAGTTCTCTCTCTTTTCACCAAATTAGTATCAAATCTAGAGAAGCTTCTATTTCTGTCTTTCTTTAATGATTGTTGCCTTTTGGTCCTCGTTTTTTGCCCAATATGTTAACAAATCTAGTAGCAAATCTAGAAGCTAGTAGAGGATAAATTCACAGCAGCATAATAAATCGAGAAAATATAGGATAAGCTGCATACAGCAGCCAACATAGCATATATATATATATATATATATATATATATATATATATATATATATATATATATATATTCAGGACAGATCCAACAGTACTACCGATCCCTAGATCCAACATAAGCTATATTTTACATGGGATTAAGCTTGGAGGCTGCGCAGGTGAATCCCAAGTGCTTTGTGTTTGGCCATGAACGCATGCACGTTCACGGTCGTTCCAACTCTAGCGGCGCCAGGGGCACTGCCAAGGGATTCGGCATGGTTCACCAGGCAGTTGAAGTCGGTGGCACGGAGCCTCCTGTTGCAGAAGGGGCACCTGTAAACGCCTCGAGCAAAGTGGCGATCGTAATGGCCGAACTGCAGCCTCCTGAGGACGTGACGAGTCTTGGTGTGGAAGGACTCGTCGTCGCTGTCGACGTCGCTGCTCTGCACCTGTCACGTAGCACCAAAGATCGAAAAACACGGAGTCAATTGCAGCGATGATGGAACAGAGAGTGAACAAAAGATCATGCATGATAATATGGGCACGAAAAAAAAAAGCCTCAGTTACATTGGACACACTTATATCCAGGATTTGGGTCAGTGAACCAAAGATCATGCACAACAAATTTGTACACACCAATTGTTCACAGACCAAACCCTGAATCAATTTGTGCCCAAATATTCATCATCATCAGCACAAATTAACGGGATGGGATTGATTACTCACATAAGTTAACCGAATCTTAAACAAAAGCAAATCACAAACACTAATAATGCCAGATCTATCATAATAACGCTAGATCAATCATAAAAGGATTGAACTAGGAATAGACTAACCCTAATAACGCTAGATCTATCATAAAAAGATTGAACTAGGAACAGACGAACACTAATAACGCTAGATCTAACACAAAAGGATTGAAATGGCATAAGAACAAGGGAACAAAGGGTTACCTCCGGGTAGTCGTCGACGATGCTGGTGTCGTAGGGGTTCGCCGGCGCGACGTACGGCACTGGTTCGTACGGGTCTTCGTACGGGTCTTCGTACAGGTCCCAATCGACGGGGGTCTGGACGGGTGCCTGGACGGGGGCCTGGACGGGGGCGGTGGCCATTGCGCCGGCGGCTGCTGCGCCGGCGCCTACGTCGGAAGCAGCGACGGGGGCCTGGACGGGGGCGGCGGCCGATGCGCCGGCGGCTACGTCGGAAATGGGCATCTCATGCTTCTCCATCACCGGGGTTTTTTCTTAGGGGGTTTTTCGACGCGAAGTGGAGAAGATGATGGGACAGGAGAGGCGGTTGCAGTGAGAATGAGATAGTGGGCAAGCGTCGAGAGAGAGAGAGAGGGGCTCTATAAAGACGAAGGTGGCGTTTGGTATACCGCAACACGCGTCCGCTATGCACGGCTGCAGCGTGCACCGCGACACGAGGCTAACCCTTCGACGTTTGGTGTACTCAGTTCTACCCTTGGGCCTTATTCAGAAATTTTATATGTACTCAGTTTTCCCCTCGAGTACTTAGACTGGCAAGTGCAATATACTCAGTTCTACCCTCAAGTAGCTGGTCAACAGAGAGTCAACAAATGAGAATAACATAGCTAATTGAGTCATTTCATGCGCAAAAAAATCCAAAAAAATAAAAACATAGTGGCACCTACTCATGGAATCTTCCTACGCAACCTGCCACCTTAACAAACATAGATAAATCATGTTTTACCACAAATTGCCACTTCTCATAATCACTAGTAGCTATGAAGATGCATGGTTTTCCACTCAAACCCCTTTGCAAAACATCCTCCCCAAAACATAGTTTATCTAAATGAGGCCATAATTGTCACACTCATGTATATTTGAATTGCAAATAATTTGATGTAGCCCAATATGAATTATATTGTACAAAACACACATTTTTCACTTTGTAATTATTTTGTTTGAATCCCTTAGTCTATTTACTATTTACGTGCCCTTGGTTTCTTAGTACTACTCAGTTTTGCCCTCAAGTACTGTCACAAATGCTCACAGAAACCCAAACTTATCCTGATTGGTTGAGCAGTTGTTACACGGATCGACTCCACCAACCGTTGATCCACTGATCTAACGGGCAGTATACCCCTATCCGTCTCTTCGTGGCCACCCCTCTCTCTCTCTTCGTGGCCACCCCTCTCTCTCTCTGTCGGTGGATCAACGGTTGGTGGAGTCGATCCGTGTGCATTTATGGATTATTTTGCTACGTAACTATATTCCCTCTATTTATGCATTATTTTCCATGATTTAAAAATGTTAAACTAAAAAGTGGTAAACAAGAGACATACATATTTATCACCCCTCTAACAATTATCAACTATCTTTAGCATTCCTTTTCTTTTAGGGAATTTAGTTTTGGTAATTTGAAACGGCCCAAAAGTGGTATAATTTTGGTAGAAACATGAGACATACATGTTTGGCATATTTGGGGCATTTCGGTGAATGAATTATTTATCATCCCTCTAACAATTATCAACTATCTTTAGCATTCCTTTTCTTTTAGGGAATTTAGTTTTGGTAATTTGAAACGGCCCAAAAGTGGTATAATTTTGGTGGAAACATGAGACATACATGTTTGGCATATTTGGGGCATTTCGGTGAATGAATTATTTATCATCCCTCTAACAATTATCAACTATCTTTAGCATTCCTTTTCTTTTAGGGAATATAGTTTTGGCAATTTGAAACGGCCCAAAAATGGTATAATTTTGGTAAAAACATGAGACATACATATTTGGCATATTTGTGGGATTTCGGTGAATGGATTATTTATCACCCCACTAACAATTATCAACTTTCTTTAGCATTCCTTTTCTTTTAGGGAATATAGTTTGGGATATAGTTTTGGTTATTTGAAACGTCCCAAAAGTGGTATAATTTTGGTATAAACATGAGATATACATATTTGTGGGATTTCGGTGAATGCATTATTTGTCACCCCTCTAACAATTATCAACTATCTTTAGCATTCCTATATTCCCTAACACTTAATTTTTTGGTAATTTTGGTGAATGCACACACTAACTTTGAAAACAACTACAAGTACATGTAACTGAATAATGGATTTATAACAAGGGATCCCTTGTAACAACTTCTAGCGCTTGACGAGCAATGATAAGAATCCGATCGCAATTATACAACAAAAAAAACAACCAGCCATCAGATTAGCTTGCTTCTTCAACTCGATCAGCTACTTTAACTGCTTGTTCATTTTCTTTAGTTCTCCCTTCACTTCCACCAGTTCTGCATTGGGAGCATTAGGCATAATCGGGACGGCCCCTCTCTCCACCGCATTCTCTACAGCAAGTACCCCCCCACCCAAATTGCGCTCCCCAATACCGCCAATTGATTCCTGCAATTTAAGCCTCTGAACGTACACATCGATCCACTCGAAATACCTGCATTTCTTCAGGATCTAAAAACAACAACGTGAACCCTAAATCCCAAATTCGAGGGAATAACAAGAAAATTGAGAGAAAACAGAGCAATTGGAGCGAGATCTAACCTTATCCCCCTCTCTATATGGCAAGCTCTCGCATGCAAGGAACTCACGTTCACGGTTGCCGTTGTCGTTCGTCTTACAGATCGACCGCTTCAGAGGCTCTTGGCGTGGGCAGTCAGGGCATCTTGTCAAAGGCACGGGTTCATACTGCGGCCATGAAGAACGGGAGGTCGAAGAGAAACTAGACATCACCCGCCTGCCGGGGAAGGGCTGCCGCTGCCGGAGAAGAAGAACAATGGGGCGCGGGGAAAGAAGGGGGAAGCAATGGCACGGGCACGGGCGCGGGGCTGGCTCGGGCTCCCATTTTGCAACGGGCACCTGGGTAAGCTGTGGGTCCGGCGCGCTAACGTGGACAAGTTGCGGATCCCACGATGATCTGGATAAGTGGAGGCGTGTCCACTGCGGGGCACAAACAGCGGCCCCACTTGCCAGCACCAACCAACGGTCAACTTAACGAGATTCCTCCCGTCCGAGCTCCTTGTGAGAGTTTCGGACAAGGGCTTGGGTAAAACTGAGGAAAAACTAAGCGGCTGGGGAAAACTGAGCACAACTAAGGACCCGAGGGCACGAAAATAGAAATCCCTACTTGATATCACTATTGCTGTTTTGGAATTTATTTTGTTCAAAACTTCAATGTTTGCATGAGTATTGATACTTAGACTAATGACTATATGCTTCAAGCTTGAAACGTTAATTGCCATTCATCTTATTAATTTATGTCTGTTGAATTATCGGCTATGTGATTTTTTTTAATGTGAAGACATTAGTTATTGAGTGAATTTGGTTTTCTTACCAGGGGTTCTAGACTCCCTACACTGACGTTCATGGCAACATTCTTTTTTGCACCATTGTTGTGATTGCTTAAATATTTTGAATAGTAAGATGGAGCTAACTAACTGTGAACTACTGCACAAAGCACGGTACGTATGACGGTAGTGCACAGGAACAGAGACAAGGGGCGGAGAGGAGGGGGGAGGTGGCCTGCTTAAGGCCTTGTTTACTTCTCCGGTATTTTTACCCCCAAAAGATGTGGGGATATGTGGGAATTTGGTGTTCACCCAATACCCTCTAATCCCCTCAAATACCCTTCCCCAAAAATACTCTACCATGATGGAGAGTTTTTAATCTAGCCAAAAATACACTAGAGTGGAGGAGATTTGTGGGGATATCCCAGGATTATCCCCTCAAAACCCAGACTAGTAAACAACCTACCGGGGAAATTTCGGGATACAAATTAATACCCTCCCATCCCCTCAAATACCTTAGAAGTAAACAAGGCCTAAATATGGTGAGAATGGTAAGATGGAGTTAGCTAATCTTGAACTTCTGCTGCACAAAGCAAGGTAGTGCATGAACTTACGCCCAAGAATTCAAGAATAAAGGGCAACGGGCGGAGAGCCCCACACACGCGCCTGTTTGGAGTTTGTAGAAGACAGTAAACATTAGAACCTCTAATTTAGTCATATCTATCACGGATTCACGGTACACATCACTAGATAGACCGTTCACAAAAATAAGTGGATAGGAAAGTCAGTCAACAAAGAATTTGAGGGATAGCTTCTAGCTCCGTCATGTTTATGCAATATTATAGGAACCCCATTCCACAGTTCCTTCCAACCTACGCATAAAAACTGTCGCACTGTTGTAGCGAGTTACTAGTACCAAGCGTATATTAACTCGTCCCAACTCCTTTAATCCTGACTATTTATAAGCTTATATATATTGATACATGTACGATCTAGATAACTGGCACGAGGCCAGATTATAGTTTTAAAAATGTAAGTAAATCTCTACTATAATATTTCGATCGGGTGGTAGCTACGTCGGTCGTCCCAAAATCGCAAATCGTGAAGGTTTTCTATTTACACCCCTCAATTATTATGAATCAACCCGTGATCCCTTATCCAGTTATCATCTTCTCTGTCGCTCGCGGTGGTGAGAGGCTGGGGCGACGAGCATCTCGAGATGGACTCCGATGGGCGGCGATGTCCAAGACCCGTTCTACGCCGGCGAGGAGGGTGGAGGCGTGGAGCTGAACGGGTGGATTGCGGTGGGCAGCTCGGGCATGACGCGAGCGTTGCAGACGACCGCGTTGACGGCCCTGCAGGCACCATGAATCCCACCGGCGTTGCCTCTCGCTGCAGGCAATTTAGAAAATGGCAGCTTGGCGGCGGGCACGGTGGCCGTAGTGATGGCATCACGAATCGCCCGTCACCTAGGAGGGGCGCCTGGGGTGCGCTAGGGCAGAGGGGGGCAACATCTAGGTTGGGCAGTTGCGTCGGGAGTTGGTCTGGGGTTGGGTCAGGGTTCCGGTAGACGAGTCGACCAACGATGGAGCTCCTGGTGGTGCTGACTGCTAAGTGGAGGGAGGCAGTAGTCGCTGAGGTTGTTGTGCGTACTGAGAAGATGAAGATAACATAGAGATAACTGAACTTGTAGATTGGTGTTGGTGTGTGTTATAACTGAATGTGTAGTTCATGCTAACTGTTCAAATCATTTACAATCGTTAAGTGCTGCTCCATTTGCTAGAAGGTAGCCAATTTTAGGGAGAAACAACGTTGTGCTTGAAAACCAAATTCTGAATTTTTAGCTTTAGTGTGAAACCTGCAACGGAAGGGACGTATTTGACGGCACTGTATCCTCATTCACAGGGAGTACCTCCGGCAAACGGCGCGCTCGCGACATGAGTTATTCAAGGGCGTTTCTTTGCGAGAGGATTCTCAATGTGGATTATCTTTCTCTTGGATTGCAATCCGTGCCCTTTCAGAAGTTGTGTACAGGATTTTACTTTCCTATTTGTAGGGAGTTTTGTTGTTTTTACTACTCACCTAATGGTTAAGTTTCAAAGCTGATTGTGATGATTCTAGAGGGGATCTTATGTAAGATGTTATTAATACCAGACCAATTGGATGTTAGAATGAAAAAGAAAAACATGGTGCATGCTACTAATTACTTAGTTAAAGTATAATGCTCGTGGTGGTATATCACAACACGCGTGTCTTAGGTAATTACTATTAACTTATTTAGACAGCTAGCAACCATTTTTTATTTTGAAAAAGTGGCTTGACAATCATTAATAACAAAATTTACTTGTTTTGTTAAACCATGTGTTCAACACTTGATCTATATTTACATTCATGATTTTAATGGACCTATATATAATTGCTGTCCAAATTAATCTGGTACGATCATGTGCTTGTGTAGATTTGAATGATCCTATTTTATGATCCTATGCTCTATATCGCAAAAGAGAGTTACATTCTCAGTGGACCTACAACATAGTACAACAAAGAAACCAGGAAAATTGCACTTGAAGCTAAATCCTAGAAATAATACATATGTGCACATTTAGTCAGACAGTTACTTGGGCAGCTGGGAACCATATATGGTTTAATTCAGACATATAAGGACGACATGTTTTTGTTGATCGTTTGCATTTAGTGATAAAATTTTAATTATCTTCCTATAAATATGTGCTCAATGCTTAATATGTCTATCCGTAGCAAAACACGGATTTTGTGCTAGTTATCATAAGATTGAAATAAAAGTGACCATAATAACAGGAATTAAACTAGTCATACGAACATACATGTACAGAATAGCCTAGTGCTAATGTGATGAAAATGTTGTTTCTGGGATGAACAGGCCACGGCCACCAATACGACGCTGTTTGTATGTTCTAATGGTTGCGTGGCTTGCCATGCCACCAGAAACAGGTGAACCCGTGGCATGGCACGCACGGCCCATGTCACGAGTCGAGTGAAGCGGCGCACCCAATTATTTTTTCCGCCATTAGCGTTTGTGTTTTCATTAAAATATGGTGCATGAAATAACACATTTAATGAAATTTAAAAGTAAAATTTCATTCAAATTTAAGATTTTTTTCCTTGGAATTTAAATGAAATTGCAAATGGAAACTAAATTGAATTATCTAGCGCCATTCGAAGGCGTCCTAGTCCTCATCGCCGCCATCACCGTCGTCGTCGATGGTGATGATATCGGCCTCCAGCGCTGACTGCGGAAGTGTGGCGCTCCATCAGGCCCACTCCCGTCGTCGGGCCGGCGGTAGACTAGAGGGACAGAGTACTTCGCCGTCCAGGGCTCCGACGATAGCAGCGGTGCATTGGCTTCGGCTTTCGTTCTAGCATGACGACGCCCGGCTCCGTCTTCGGCTTCCTTGTCGGCCGCCGGAACCGGTGGTGGCAGCGAGAAGGAGACGGTGGCTCCGGCTTGGGCTCCGGTTTGGTCATCTGGAAGTTTATTCCAGGCAAGGCTTGGCGCGTACTGGCTGGCTGCGGCACTGAAGCAACAGAGCCGGAACGACACATTGCAATGTCGCTCGTGGATCAAGATGTGGAGACGAAGGATTCAAACCCTAGGTGGGTCGATGCCGCACGATTCCTACGTTTGTCGCAACCGGATCGTACAAGAATGGCTGGATCGCCACGAGAGCCAGGCAGATTGAAGATCGCCCCCCTAACCGGTCGGCGGCTGCTAACAAATGATCATGGTCATATGCGTGCATGGGAAAATGATCTGGGAGGTGGGTCCACAAAGGCCAATACATATGTACATCGTATACTTATTCGTCAAATACATAGGGTTTATAAGGTTCTGGATATAGGCTTCGACGGGCTACCCTGGCTACCCTTGCGCGACCCAACTTATCCCCGGGGATTACAATGTTTGGAGGTTGGGGGTGTATATATATGGAAGCGCACGCCTTATGTATTTTCTTCTTCTTTGTGTACCCCTAGCCTAGAGTTAGTCGTAGGTTCTTAGAAATGCCGTTTGGATAATATCGTTAGTAGGTTGCTTCCCGAATGAATACGGAAAACGAATAAAAAAATGTTCGTTGGTGCTAATTGCAAGGAAGTGCAAGTCGCAATGTTCTCATCTGGTGCCATTCTTGAGTACAACAGAACAGAGCTCGGCTCAAAAGAAAAAGAAACTGAAGAGAGAAACTCGACTGACAACTATTCAGGCAACATAAAACACGACCAGCACGCCTACAACGACCTGCAAACTAGCCTGCATTTACACTAGTATTGATACTAAAACGACCCCGGCTAGCCAAGGACCACCGGTGAGCATCCGTTTTGATCTTCAAAATTAGCCGATCCATTATTTTGTACTCATTTCTGAAGACACCGCCGTTTCGCTCGGACCATATATATGTTCTAGGACGTGAGCATCACTAACGAATCGATCGAACTTGTTCTTCTCCGGATTTAATTTGAAGGTTGTTGTTCGCCTGGATCCACCACGACCTGAAGGGGCAACCTTATTAAGCCCTGCCGAGTTGAGCACTGTACCCCATATGATGCTGAGCTTTTGAAGGTTGTTGTTCGCCTGGTAAGAGCATGTCTAACAACACCTTTAAAGGGGGTCAAACCCACAAAATAACCGTCACTTATGGGTTATCGCAAAAAAATCGGCGCAGATCGGCACCCTTAAACGACGCGAACGGTAAAAAAAATTTAAAGGCCGAGCCGAGAATCCGCTTCCGGCCTTCACAAACGAGGGTTTAGAGAGCGACCCGAACGTCAGCCCGCACTACATAGAGATTCAGCACGACCTTCGCCGCCCCTCACGCGCGCGCCGCCAGTTCCCTGCCCCCGCCGCCACCGCGACCCACCGATTCGACCGTCCCCGCCGCCACCACAAGGAACCATTTCCGGCCGTCCTCTCTCCCTTCCGCACCCCACCTTGCCAAGCCGTCGCCGCCACTCGCCCCACCGAGGATGAACTCGGGCGAGCACCTAGATCTGTCGGATTCGTCGTTCTCGGACGATTCCGACATCGAGGATCTGCTGCACGATGACGACGACTGCGAGATAGCCCTTCTCCTCCTCGCCGTGAAGGACCACGCCAAGCTGCTGGATCGGAGGCGCGGTTTGGTGAAGGGTCGCACCTGCATCCAGCGCAACCGCCTCCTCGGCCACGTGACGCTGATGCAGGATTATTTCGCCGAGGTACCTACATATCCGCCCAATCTTTTCCGTAGGAGGTACCGGATGCACCGTAGCTTGTTCGTCAAAATAGTCGACGATGTGGAAGCCAATTCCAATTACTTCAAGCAACGGCGCAACGTTGTTGGCGAACTAGGATTTAGCGCCTACCAAAAGATCTCGGCTACCATGCGAGTGATTGCTTACGGCATCCCCGCAGACTACACTGATGAATACCTTCGCATAGGCAAAGATACAACCACCCATTCGGTGCGTAGGTTTGCGAAGATGGTTATCAGGTTGTATGGGAGCAAATATCTTCGAGCTCCCAATGAGGAAGATACGAAAAGGTTAATGGAGATTAACGAAAAAAGGGGATGGACGGGCATGCTTGGTAGTATAGATTGCATGCATTGGACATGAAAAAATTGTCCAAAAGCATGGCATGGCATGTATTGTGGAAAAAGCCATGATCCTACCATTGTGCTCGAGGCAGTTGCTTCGCAGGATTTGTGGATTTGGCACTATTTTTTTGGGCTACCCGGGACACTCAATGACATCAATGTTTTACAAAGATCCCACTTGTTTAAAAAACTTATTGCCGGAGATGCACCAAGTGCAACTACAAGATCATGGGTCATGAGTATTCAATGGGATATTATCCCGAATGGGCAACTTTTGTGAAGTCCATTAAAGATCCCCCAACTGATGCGGAGAGAATATTTGCCAAGGCACAAGAGGCAGCCCGAAAGGACATTGAGAGGGCTTTTAGTGTTTTACAAGCAAAGTTTGCTATTGTTCGAGGGCCAGCTCGATTTTGGGACAAGGAAACCCTTATCAACATCATGACATGTTGTGTCATTCTACACAACATGATCATCGAGGATGAGAGAGGGTTAAACTTGCCGTGCTTCTACGACAATGTTGGCACTCGAGTGCGGCCTGAAAGAAACCCCAATCGGCTAGAAGGTTTTCTTCAAACCTATCGGGAGATTGAAGATAAGGAAACCCATAAGCAGTTGTTCAATGATCTCATCCAACACCATTGGCAAATGCATGGCCAACGCACTCGCTCCTGATCTCCCCTTGTTTTTCTTCAGCTTGTATGTGTGAGATGAACCATTTTTCAAACATTTGTTGATTTATTTGATTCGAACAATTGTTGTAATTTGATTGAGAAATTGTTGTAATAATTTGGATGATATTTGTTTAATCCTGTGAACTATTATTTTATTTGTTTCACTAATATATTGATGAAGTATGTGTTGTGTTTGTATGTTCATTTGCATGTGAAAATAGGCTAAAACCCTTTTTTACGGGCGCAAATGTGTCGAAAGAGATCAGTGCCCTTATTCACAACCTGTAAAACATATATTTTCTGTTTTACGGGTTGTGAATAAGGGCTCCGATCTCCGCCGACCCTTTTGCGCCCGTAAAAAAAGAGTTCAGGAGCCTGTACTCGGGTTTTAAGGGCCGGGCGGATAAATGTGTTGTTAGACATGCTCTAACGACTACACATCAAGGGAAAAGATGCTGAGCGTTTTCTTCTTATATTTTATAGAACACAAATTTATCATTACGTGGTAGTGTTCTTTTAGCTAATCTATCAACTGTCCAGATTCTTCCTCTGATAAACAACCAGGTGGTGGCTCGGTGATGATGGTGTGAAAGCTTCTTCTTTAATACACGGCAACGGCGACAGAAATTTTTTGTGCCAGGTTGACGTGGGAATATGTAGTAAATGACCGGCCAGTTGGAAAACCCCAAGTGAAGGTTTTGATGAATATAGCAGCAAGTTTTCCCTCAGTTATGAAACTAAGGTTATCAATTCAGTAGGAGGATGATTACGACTGAAGGTGATGCCTGCTAGCTTCGCGATAGCTTCGGACAATTTATAGGGCGCCTCGTCCAAGCTTTGCTTTGCGAGCGGCAACGTGGAATCTGCACACAACACAACCAAATACTTTGTTCCCAACTTACAATGAGGTTGTCAATCTCACCGGTTTGCTTGAAACAAAGGGTATGAGCGTATCGAGTGGAAAGCAATAGTAATATGCGAGTAAAGTAAACAGTGCAAGTAAGGTAAATTGGTGATAGCAATATAAAGGAAATAGGACCGGGGTCCACAGTTCACTAGTGGTGTCTCTCCATAAATTAAAATAATACATGCTGGGTAAACAAATTACAGTTAGGCAATTGATAGAATAAAGACAACGTGCATGTCGAGAGGATCACTATGAGATTTACTCAGGGCATTACAACAAGATACATAGACCGTCATCCAACTGCATCTATGACTAATAATCCACTTGTGGCGAATCAATCCGAGAACTCCACAAGTATTAAGTTGTGAACAACAGATAAATGCATTAAGCAAAGTGTGTAATGTAAACAAAGCATATGCCCTTGAGCATATGAATGTTGTTTTCTCCCTAGTAGCAACAGCACATCTACAATCTTAGAGGTTTCTGTCACTCCCCCAGATTAAATAGAGGCTTGAACCCACTATCGAGCATAAATACCCCATATTGAAGTCACTAGCAACTACTCGGCCAAGATAGCTACTAACAACGGAGGGCATGCAAGATCATAAACAACATAGAGATAACATAAGATAATATTTAGCACATCAACTCAATCATAACCCAATATTCATCGGATCCCAACAAACACAACATGTAGAATTACATAAAGGTAGTCTCGATCATCTAAAGCAGCTCACGAGATCTAAACATGAAGCACATGGTGGAGAAGACAACCATCTAGCTACTGCTATGGACCCATAGTCCAAGGTAGACTACTCACTCATCACGCCAGAGGCAAGCATGGCGATGAAGAAGACTGATTGCTGGTTGATGACCAGCCCGTTGGGAACCCCAAGAGGAAGGTGTGATGAATATAGCAGCAAGATTTTCCCTCAGTTAAGAAACCAAGGTTTATCGTTCAGGAGAGGAGCAGACAAACGACTGAAGGTGATGCTTGCTAGCTTGCGACAGCTCAGGACAATTTATAAGCCGCCTCATCCAAGCTTTACTTTGCTAGCTGCAACGTGGAACCTGCACACAACACAACCAAATACTTTGTTCCCAACTTACGATGAGGTTATCAATCTCACCGGTTTGCTTGAAACAAAGGGTATGAGCGTATCGAGTGGAAAGTGATAATAGTATGCGAGTAAAGTAAACAGGGCGAGTAAAGTAAACAGGTGATAGTAATATAATGGAAATAGGACCGGGATCCACAGTTCACTAGCGGTGTCTCTCCATAAGATAAAATAATACAAGCTGGGTAAACAAATTACAGTTGGGCAATTGATAGAATAAAGACAATGTGCATATGATGAGAGGATCACTATGAGATTTACTCTGGACATTACAACAAAATATATAGACCGCCATCCAACTACATCTATGACTAATAATCTACTCTCGGGGATATCATCCGAACACCCCATGAGTATTAAGTTGCGAACAACAGATAACTGCATTAAGCAAAGTGTGTAATGTAAACAAAGCATATACCCTCGAGCATATGAATGTTGTTTTCCCCCTAGTAGCAACAGCACATCTACAACCTTAGAGGTTTCTGTCACTCCCCTAGATTAAATAGAGGCATGAACCCACTATCGAGCATAAATACCCCCTCTTGGAGTCACTAGCAACTACTCGGCCAAGATAGCTACTAACAACGGAGAGCATGCAAGATCATAAACAATATAGAGATAACAAAAGATAAATTTCAGTACTTCAACTCAAGCATAACACCAATATTCATCAGATCCCAACAAACCAAACATGTAGAATTACATAACGGTGATCTCAATCATGTAGGGCAGCTCATGAGATCTGATGACCCACAAGTATAGGGGATCGCAACAGTCTTCGAGGGAAGTATTACCCAAATTTATTGATTCGACACAAGGGGAGCCAAAGAATATATGCAAGCCTTAACAGATGAGTTGTCAATTCAGCTGCACCTGGAAACAGTCTTGCTCGCAGCGGTTTATCAGTAGCAACAGTTTTATAGCAGTGACAGTAGGAAAACAGTAACAGCAGTAGTAAAATAGCAGCAGTAGAAGTAACGGTTGTAAACAGTAGAAACAAATACTGTAGGCATAGGGATGGATAATGGGCGTTGCATGGATAAGATAATTCATGAAATCAATGAGATATGGGCATTGCAGATAAATAATGATAAAGCATCCTAGTACAAACAATCATAGGCATGTGTTCCATATATAGTCGTACGTGCTCACAAGGAGAAACTTGCACGACATCTTTTGTCCTACCAGCCTGTTGCAGCAGGGCCTCAAGGGAAACTACTGGTAATTAAGGTACTCCTTTTAATAAAGTACCGGAGCAAAGCATTAGCACTCGGTGAACACATGTGATCCTCACATCATAGCCATCCCCTCCGGTTATCCCAATTTCTGTCACTTTGGGGCCTCGGGTTCCGGACAACAATATGTGTATACAACTTGTAGGTAAGACCATAAACAACAAGTATCATCATAGAAATAATAACATGTTCAGATCTGAAATCATGGCACTCGGGCCCAAAGTGACAAGCATTAAGCACAACAAGTTGCAACAATGTCATAGGCACTAAATAAAGATACTAGGCACTATGCCCTATCAATCTCATATCAAATTACATGAACAATCTCATCCAATCCCTACCATCCCCTCACCTACAGCGGGGGAATTACTCACACATGGATGGGGGAGTCATGGATGGTCGATGGAGGAGCGTCGGTGGTGATGGTGATGAAGATCTCCTCCGAATCCCCGTCCCGGCAGGGTGCCAGAACGGAGTTTCTGGTTCCGAATCGCGGTTTCTGATGGCGGCGGCACAGCGGAAGTCTATCTGGAAAAAACGCCGTCTCCCCGATCATAAGTCGTCAGGGGGTATATGTACGCGAGAGAGGAGGTCGAGAGGAGGCCTGGGGCCACCTCACACAGGGGTGGCGTGGCCAGGGCTGGGCCGCGCCGCCCATGTGTGACGGCTCCTCGAGCCACTTCTCCCTCCGGTCTTCTGGCTCCGTGGGTCTTCTGGTGAAATATGATTTTTGGTGATTTTTCCCGAATTTTTACTGGAAGTTGAATTTCTGCACAAAAACGAGACACCAGAGCAATTCTGCTGAAAACAGCGTCAGTCCGTGTTAGTTGTATTTAAAACACTCAAGTTAGAGGAGAAACAATAGCAAAAGTGTTCGGGAAAGTAGATACGTTTTGGACGTATCAACTCCCCCCAAGCTTAGCTATTTGCTTGTCCTCAAGCAATTCAGTTAACAACTGAGAGCGATAAAAGAAACTTTCACGAACACATTTGCTCATATGATGTATATATACTAACTATGTGATCAAGTACTCGGGCAATTCATAATAAGAAATATGCAACTAAATGTCACCTTACAGTCAAGCAAGCTATGAAAGAGTGCCAATGCACTAATAACAAGTAACATGTGCATGAGAAGCTACAAGATTGTAATATGCATAAATGATATGAGAGAATGGTATCCCACTTGCCTTTATTTGTAGAGCAAAACATAAATGCTGAGGCACCTCTGAAGTCCAAGGGAAGACTAGAAGTAGAAATATCAAAGATACAAGCATCATGGTTATAGCACAATTAACCGTGTTCTGGGACAAGCACATTACACTAAGAATAACAGCTATGCTCTCAAGAAGTGCTTAAAGTTAGAAGATGGTGACTCAACATAAAAGTAAACGAATGGCCCTTCGCAGAGGGAAGCAGTGATTTAACATGTGCTAGAGCTTTTTATTTGTAAAACAGAGATAAAAGGTTCTTTTGAGAGGTGGTTGTTCTATGTCAACGACTAGCAATTGGGACTTACTATCTTCCATAATAAACAAGTGAGAGCGGTTCCGAGTTCTTTGAAAAATTGGCACATTGGTGCTCTTTTATAAAGCTTTGGCACTCCTCCCCACCTTTTTCCTTTCTCAAACCATGGCTAACCGATTCCATCGGGTGCCTACCAACTTTCACATTCCATTGGAGGAGTGCCTTTTTTTCTTTCTTTTAGAATTGAGATTATAATGGTCTGACCAGCTCCCTTGCAAAATTAATGATGAGCAGATGAAGCTGCCTAGTCGAGGGGTACTCAATTTAATATGGAAGATAGCAATTCCGACCACTACGTCCTCATGAGCTAAAAACAGTGGCACAAAATGAGAAGTAGTTGAAAGTTTTGAAAGGTAGCACATGAAAATTTACTTGGAATGGCTTACAAATACCATGCATAGGAATTTATAGTGGACTCTTTGGAAGACTTGGTTTTTGGTAATTGGATGCACGAGTAGAGCTCATACTCAGTACAAGTGAAGGCTAGCAAAAGACTGGAAAGCGACAATCGAGAGAGCAATAACTATCATAATCATGCTTGCGACAAAACAAAATTAATATAGGCATAAAAATGATACAAGAACTCTGAGGCAAATTAGATCATCGAGGCTTAATGGACTTTTTGTTCAGTCATATGCATGCATGAGCATGTGCCAAGTCGATTCAAATGGAGCTTTCAGAGGTGGATACCACAATATCATACCATACTATGAATAAAACAATGCATGCAAGCGTCTACATGACATGCTACAGGCTAATAGTAGATTGAAACTAATCATATGAAAGCAAGAACTAGAAAGCATCCATTAGATGACATATACCTTACATGAACTGACTAAGCATGTCCACATAGATGAGTATATGTACAAAAATGAAAACAAATAGAGTTCATACCAGCCTCTTACCACATCTCGGATTGTCATATGTCGTCATTATTGCTCTTCACTTGTGTGGTTTGAATAATATAAAGTGAATACCAAGCTCCAATGGAGTAACGGGAGACTGAACTCTGCAACAAACTTTACAAAACCAAAGAAGAACAACAAATATTTTTGGAGTTTTCAATTTTTGAAAGCAAAAGCGGAAGGAAATAGCAACAAAGCAAAATATTTTTGGGTTTTTCAAGTAGCAAACTGAAATAGCAAGTAAAACAAACCAAAGGTGGAAAACTAAAGAACCAAATAGAGAGAAACAACGGAAATATTTTTGGTCTTTTTGTGTTTTGGAAGCAATGAAAACAAGAACGAGAATAGTAAAGAAAGCGAAACATGAATATACAAAGGTCCGACAGAATATGATATGTAGATGAGTGAATCGTCGGCGTACCTCCCCCCAAGCTTAGGCTTTTGGCCTAAGTGGAGATCAATGCCGGCTTTGGTAGCTGCTCCAAGCCGGTGGGTCATCATAGGTGTAATCGTACTCCGGTTCTCGCGAAGATGAAGCTGATGGCGCATAATCATAATAAGGTTGTGCATATGGAAAATTCATAGTGTTGGAGGGCTGCCCCGACTCCTTGGCGCCCTCCTCATCGTGCACAGGCGGCGGGTGCTCCTCTACGTACGCATCGAGCTCGTCTTCTGTAAGCGACCATCCATTCCTGCGATCAAGGTTAAACAAAAGAGGTGCAGGCAAACGGATTGATCGTTCAGTCTTTACTACCTTCCAGGTAGTCTTCTTGAAAAAGGTTAGCTCAAATGTTAAATTAATCAAACTGGCAGGAGGAGAAATAAACTTATGTTGAACCATAGCATCAAGATCAAGTTTCTCAACGGTGAACTGCAGATCTCGAAAATGAGGCAAAACACCATGAAAAGCTAGCAAGCGTGAAGCTATAAGCCCCCCACAGATTCCCCCTTTTTCACGGTTAATATCTAGACGGAAAGCTATTAAGGCACCCAAATTGTAAGTTCTATCACGCCTTAAAGCAGCAGCAACAAAAGCTAAATCATGGAGAGACAACTTACTTGCAGACTTCCTAGCAAGAACACATTTGGTAATGAAGAAGGCAAAATATCGGATGGATGGAAAATGAATGTTTCGAATTTTACCACCTTCTCCTGTGAAGCTTCTTCCTTGACAAATCTCCTCGTATAGTTCTAACAATTGTCTTGGTTGTCCCTTTATCTTCTCAAGCGATCCCCACTGTGGTACTCTGATAACTGTGCAGAAAACATCGAGAGGCAAGTTCACAGATTTGTTATAAATTTTATAATGAACCATGGGGTTAGAAGTGGACCAACTAAATTTGAAATCCTGCACCACAGACATTGTTAGTTTAACATATTGGGGAGGTTCACCCTCAACAAAATATTCTAGTCCCGCATTAGAAAGCAAGGTTTGAAAATCATGATGAATTCCAGCAGCACTCAAGAATGCTGAGCATGGATAGAGTGAAGGAAAAACCTTCTCTTCACAGTGAACTTTCATAACATCATGCACTTCTACATCATGCTGAGAGAGTTGATACACATTCTCCTCCATTTCTGAAATTTTTCAACAAACTTATAAAAAGTGATTTAAAGACAAGCAAATGTAGGAAACTACTATAGTGAGTCACTAGAGAGCTATCATGCATCAAAATAGTCTTTCTAAACAATAGAACAAGCATGCATACTCATTTATACTGTCACCTACAATGCTAAAATACTCAAGAAATACTTTACCAAAAGAAAATCTACTTGGACAAGTGGAGGAGTCACATACCGGAGAGCAAATGATCCAAGTTTCAGCAAAAATGTTGGGCTGAACAAGGAGATCAAAAATCTGGGTGAAGAACAGCAAGAACTCGAGCTTGAGAAAATGGGTCGGTGTTTTTCGGGAGAGAGAAAGAGCAGGGGAAGAAGAGATGAGTGAGTGGCCTGGTGGGGCCCCCTCACACATGGGTGGCGCGGCCAGGGCTGGGCCGCGCCACCTGTGTGTGAGGTGGCGTGGCTGCCCCACTTGGTGCCCCCCAGGTGTCTCTCTGCCCCTTTTTTGACATAAAAATTTATAAAGAATTTTCTGGAATTTTTCGAGAAACTTTATTTTCGAGGATTTTTCAGAAATTGGCATATCGATAAAACTTAGGAAAAACGAGGATGAAAAGATTTCAAGCAAATCAAAACTAAGCATGCAGCAGCTCTGAGATACTCTTAATCATGCAACTAAACTGAAGGAATAAAATTTGATGAAAGTAAATACAAGTGAGGTGGAGTGGATGCGGTGAAAACGAAGTTTCATTCATACAAAATCACTTTGTTAACAAGGTTGATCAAGTCTTGTTACCAAACTAACTTTTTATGAGGAGAAACTTTGCATATCACTTAATGCTTATGTTACCTCAACTTTGATAGGTATAGTCCCAACCATAACAATTTGACATTCTTCCTTGGGCTTTCGCTCTGAACAAATAATTTGACCAACTTTGATGGTCTCAACATGCTTGATTGAATTTAGAGCATTCCTCCTATCAATCTTCTTGGGAAAATAAACAGTGTATTCTTTGTCATTAACATTAAAAGTGACTTTTCCTTGATTGCAATTAATAACAGCACCTGCAGTGTTTAGAAAAGGTCTCCCAAGAATAATAGACATATTGTCATCCTCAGGCATTTCTAACACAACAAAATCAGTTAATATTAAACAGCTGTTAGCAACTTGAACAGGAACATTCTCACATATACCAATAGGAATAGTAGTAGACTTATCAGCCATTTGCAAGGATATATCAGTTGAAACCAAATTTTCTAAATCAAGTCTCTTATAAAGAGAAAAAGGCATGACACTAACTCCAGCTCCCAGATCACATAAGGCAGTTCTAACATAGTTATTTTTAATGGAGCACGGAATAGTTGGTATACCTGGATCTCCAAGCTTCTCTGGAACTTTACCATCAAAAGAATAATTAGCAAGTAGTGTGGAAATTTCCTCACTAGGAATTTTCCTTTTGTTAGTGACAATATCTTTCATATACTTTGCATAAGGAGGCATTCTAATAGCATCAGTCAAAGGGATTTGCAAAAATAAAGGTCTCATCCATTCACAAAACCTGTTGTAGTGTTCTTCTTCCTTGGACTTGTGTTTCTTACTAGGAAAAGGCATTGGCTTCTGTACCCAAGGTTCCCTCTCCTTGCCATGCTTGTTGGCAATGAAGTCTTCTTTGGTGTACTTTACATTTTTATCACTCTTTTCCGGTTCTTCTTCAGCTTCTTCTTTATCATTTCCTGGTTCTGTTTCAGCATCAGAAATAGAAACACTGTTAGGATCTTTACCTGCATCAGAAGATTCTGTAGTTGTTTTATGCTTCTTCTTCTTCTTGGGAGGAATATCATCACTTGAAGTGCGTTGAGAATCTTGCTCAACCCTCCTAGGATGTCCTTCAGGATATAATGGGTCTTGAGTAGCAGCACCACTTCTTGTGCATATTTCACATGCTTGCTTTTCTCTTGCAGCATTAACTACCAGGTCTTGCTGCACTTTGGTAAGCTGATCAATTTGTGTTTGAATCATTTGAAAATGTTTAGCAAGTATCTTCACATCATTAGCGGTTCTCTCCACAATATCCTGCATCTTGTTAATAACTCTAGAATTCTCCAACAGATGATTATGTACCATTCTATTAAAATTTTCTTGCTTAACAATAAAATTATCAAACTCATCTAAGCATTGTTCAGGAGGTTTAGTGTAAGGAATATCTCTTTCATCAAAGCGTTGGAGAGAGTGTACCTCAATAGTAGATGAGCGAGGGATTGGCTTACATAATTCTTCAATAGGAGGTAAATTCTTCACATCTTCGGCCTTAATACCTTTCTCCTTAAGAGCTTTCTTAGCCTCCTTCATAACTTCATCATTTAATTCAATCATCCCTCTCTTCTTCGGTGTAGGCTCTGTAGATGGCGCAGGAGTTGGTGCTGGTGCTGGCTCAACTAAAGTCCAATCATCATGATTTCGGCTTATTTTAGCCATTAACTCCTCTGCTTCAGCCGGAGTTCTTTCCCTGAAAACACAACCAGCACAACTATCCAAATATGACTTAGATTCATCCGTTAGTTCATTATAAAATATATCAAGGAGTTCATTTTTAGGCAATGGTTCTTTAGGCAAAGCTCTAATTAAAGAACAAAACCTTGTCCAAGATTCAGGCAATTTCTCTCCTTTTTCCTGTTCAAAATCAAAGATTTTCTGCACAGCAGCATGTTGAGCACTAGCGGGAAAATATTTCTGAAAGAAAGCATTAACCAAAGCAATAGGACTAGTAAGGGATCCAGGAGACAAGCTATTAAACCAAATTTTAGCAGCATCTTTCAATGAGAAAGGAAAAATCTTAGCAACAAAGTAAGTGCGGAGCTTAATATCATCAGAAAACAAATTACTCAAAGTAGAAAGCTCATTCATGTGCTCCATAGCACTCTCATCCTTAGTACCACAAAAAGGAGTTTTCTCAACAATAGATATGTAAGATAAATCCAAAGAGAAATCATAATCTTTGTCTCTAATATTGATAGGAGAAGCAGCAAACTTAGGATCAGGAGACAAATTATATCTAACAGAACATTTAGCAAGAAGCTCTTTAATATTACCTGCATCACGAGCAGCACGTGCTTCTGCAATAAAATCATCATTAAGCTCAATATAAGCATCATCATCATAATCGTCACTAGGACATTCCCTAGACTCAGGTGAACTAACAGGTGTAACAGTGGTGTTTCCCAACTTAGCTCTAGCAATAGTAGCTTCTAAAAAGGAACCTAGTGAACCTCTCTCATCAAGCACAGTAGAAGCATCATCTAAATTATCAGTGGCACTTTCAATCTCAGCAGAAGTAGTAGCAGTAACGTGTGGGTGTGGTGGTGTAAGCAACTTACTCATAACAGAAGGTGAATCAAGAGCAACAGAGTTGTTGAGAGTCGTACCTCTTCTTGTAGTGGATGGTAATATAGGAACTTTTCCATCACGAGGTTTACCCATGATGAAAGGATTGCAGCGAACAATATGAATACCAAGTGAACTTACAGATAAAGCTATGCTCCCCGGCAACGGCGCCAGAAAATAGTCTTGATGACCCACAAGTATAGGGGATCGCAACAGTCTTCGAGGGAAGTATTACCCAAATTTATTGATTCGACACAAGGGGAGCCAAAGAATATATGCAAGCCTTAACAGATGAGTTGTCAATTCAGCTGCACCTGGAAACAGTCTTGCTCGCAGCGGTTTATCAGTAGCAACAGTTTTATAGCAGTGACAGTAGGAAAACAGTAACAACAGTAGTAAAATAGCAGCAGTAGAAGTAACGGTTGTAAACAGTAGGAACAAATACTGTAGGCATAGGGATGGATAACGGGCGTTGCATGGATAAGATAATTCATGAAATCAATGAGATATGGGCATTGTAGATAAATAATGATAAAGCATCCTAGTACAAACAATCATAGGCATGTGTTCCATATATAGTCGTACGTGCTCACAAGGAGAAACTTGCACGACATCTTTTGTCCTACCAGCCTGTTGCAGCAGGGCCTCAAGGGAAACTACTGGTAATTAAGGTACTCCTTTTAATAAAGTACCGGAGCAAAGCATTAGCACTCGGTGAACACATGTGATCCTCACATCATAGCCATCCCCTCCGGTTATCCCAATTTCTGTCACTTTGGGGCCTCGGGTTCCGGACAACAATATGTGTATACAACTTGTAGGTAAGACCATAAACAACAAGTATCATCATAGAAATAATAACATGTTCAGATCTGAAATCATGGCACTCGGGCCCAAAGTGACAAGCATTAAGCACAACAAGTTGCAACAATGTCATAGGCACTAAATAAAGATACTAGGCACTATGCCCTATCAATCTCATATCAAATTACATGAACAATCTCATCCAATCCCTACCATCCCCTCACCTACAGCGGGGGAATTACTCACACATGGATGGGGGAGTCATGGATGGTCGATGGAGGAGCGTCGGTGGTGATGGTGATGAAGATCTCCTCCGAATCCCCGTCCCGGCAGGGTGCCAGAACGGAGTTTCTGGTTCCGAATCGCGGTTTCTGATGGCGGCGGCGCAGCGGAAGTCTATCTGGAAAAAACACCGTCTCCCCGATCATAAGTCGTCAGGGGGTATATGTACGCGAGAGAGGAGGTCGAGAGGAGGCCTGGGGCCACCTCACACAGGGGTGGCGCGGCCAGGGCTGGGCCGCGCCGCCCATGTGTGACGGCTCCTCGAGCCACTTCTCCCTCCGGTCTTCTGGCTCCGTGGGTCTTCTGGTGAAATATGATTTTTGGTGATTTTTCCCGAATTTTTACTGGAAGTTGAATTTCTGCACAAAAACGAGACACCAGAGCAATTCTGCTGAAAACAGCGTCAGTCCGTGTTAGTTGTATTCAAAACACTCAAGTTAGAGGAGAAACAATAGCAAAAGTGTTCGGGAAAGTAGATACGTTTTGGACGTATCAAGATCTAAACATGAATCACATGGTGGAGAAGACAACCATCTAGCTACTACTATGGACCCATAGTCCAACATAGACTACTCACTCATCGCTCCGGAGGCAAGCATGGCGATGAAGAAGACCTCTGGTGGCGATTCCCCTCTCTGGCAGGGTGCCGGGAAGAGCTTTTGGGCCCTCCCGATCTTTGGGTCGACGGCGGCGGCGGATCGCGATGTGTTCTGGAAAACTGATCGGGTCCTCAGGTTTTTCTCGTCAGGGGGTCTTTATAGGCAAAGGGGCATCGTCAGAAGTGGACCAAGGCGGTCTCACACATAGGGGCCCTGGTGTGTGGGCCCCTCGTGGCCCCACTCCAACTCCTCTTCGGTTCTCTGGAAGCTCCGATAAAATTCTGGGCAACTGGCTTTGGTTTCGTCCAATTCCAAGAATATTTTCTGTGTAGCTTTTCTGAAACACAAAAACAGGAGAAAACAGGGAACTGGCACTATGGCGACTTGTTAATAGGTTAGTTCCAGAAAATGCATAAAAGTGCCACGAAGTGTAACGAAACATTAGGCAAATGGTGTAAAAACAAGCATGGAGCATCAAAAATTATGGATACGTTGGAGACGTATCAGCATCCCCAAGCTTAACTCCTGCTCGTCCTCGAGTAGGTAAGTGATAACAAAAGAAATAATTTTTGAGGTGACATGCACCTACATAGTCTTGATCATCTATGTAAGCGTTGTGAGCTGGGATCAAAAGAACTTAAAACATGGGCATGAAAAACATAATCTTGATAGAAGAACTTAGCAACCATGTTATAACATGAAAATGAACACAAACAAAAGATCATGAAAATGAAACAATAAAAGTCAAACGTGTGTTCAAATCATAAGAAAAAACATACAAATGGTTTTTAGCTTGTCCTTAATAGAGAGCAAAACATAAATGCATAGGACACCTTCAAGTTTAAGAGGGCGACTAGATACAAATAATTTGAGAATAAGTGAAACTAACAATATGAATCAATCAATGAAAACTTTAGGACAATGCACATTATACTAAGAATAACAACTATGCTCTCTTAATTAATGGTGCATAAAGATAGAAGGTGGTGACTCAACATAAAAGTAAAATAAAGGCCCTTCGCGGAGGGAAGCAGTGATTGCAAGTTTTATAACCTTCAAAAATTATGGTACTTACCGGCTTTGAGCTCTCATTGCCCCCATCATAAGCATCTTGAATGGTTAAAGTTAATGCGAGAACACTTATGCTGCATATGCTTGACAAATCATAAGTTGAAAACCTCGTGTCCCATGAATACGAGTACCCAAACCTCATGCTACTTTACTTAGAGTCCCAAGCAAGCTCTTGTCATTGTAAGTATACACGTATCATCGAGAACCGCCAACGGGGTACCTCCGTACCCGATGACATGGAACAAGCCCACATCGAATGTCCACTATGGGCATGCTGCAAATTTCCACCATGAATTATGCATGGCTTAGATTGGCGGCCCAAGTGTTTCTCTAACACATATACAAACTCCATGATCCTGCAAGATTCCCAATTCATTTCACACCGCGAGTATCCATAAACAAAAGATCACGATATCAACTCAAATAAGAAGTGCAATATTGAAAGCTTGCCCCATGACGGCATGGCTGGGATAGTTCCCAACTTACAACTTGTAAGCATAACAACTGAACATAAGAGACCACAATGTCAAATTTTTAAGAACGAGAAAAAGTAAAGTGTGCCTTCCGGTTCATGAGAGCTTTACTGACCAATTTTTGCATAAGACTGGTAAGAGTTTAATTTGAAGAGTAAATAAAAGCAAGTCAAATTTACTTTGGAATAGCAAATTGCTAATAGGTATGTATGGTGGACACTTTGACAAAACTTGGTTTTTAGGAGTTGGATGCACGAGTAGAGCTCATACTCAGTACAAGGCGAGGGCTAGCAAAAGACTGGGAGCGACCAACTAAGAGAGCAATAACGGCCATAATCATGCAAAGCGACAACGCGACATTAAAAGAAGCATAAGATGGCATCAAAAATCAAAAACTAAATGATCATAGAGGCTATTGGCGACTTTGTAAGAGTCTAACATGTGTGAGCATGCACCAAGTCAACCCAAATAAAGCATCAAGGAGAAAACCAAAATAATGCTTCCAAACGATAAAAACAACGCATGATTTTTTCAAAGGCTCATTAAGCAATCTCAGTTATTTGAGACAAGTCATGCTACAGAAAAACCACTAAGCATACTATCAAAAAGACATCAAGCACGACATGCAAAAGCCTAAGCTGCAGTCTACACAAGCTCCTTCTTGTACCACTTTTTTGCATAAAGCTTTTTCTCTTTTCCAACACCATTCAAACTTTTTATAAACACCTCTTTTGATGAAAACCAATAAAGACCAGAGGCAAAAATACACCTTGATGAAAAGATATATCAAGATCTGAACACAAATCAAGGCGAAAATCGAAAGCTAAACGCAGTTCTAGAAAAAGAGAACACTCGTTGAAATTATAAGAATGAAAAACGGAGTGTTCTTGGCAAATGAAAAGCAAGGCAACTTATCCAAAATAAATTTGTTGGGGTCCAACCATTTATTGCAGAAAACTAAACTAAACTAAACTAAAAACTAAAAACAACTGACGCTCCAAGAAAAACGCATAATGCATGAAGCAATAAAAATATAGTGTCTTGAAAGGTGACATGATTTTTGCCGATGAAGAAGGGGTGCCTCGGGGGCATCCCCAAGCTTTGACGCTTGTACTTCTTGAATATTTCTTGGGGTGATGCATGGGCATCCCCAAGCTTGACCTTTTGTCCATTCTTCAACTCATGTCATCACTCTCCGATCCCTACACTTGAAAGCTTCCTTCATACAAAACAAAACACAAATCTATTAGCAACTTTAGTTTAAGCATAACATATAATCAACCCTTTTTGCTTCAGGTTTCAACCCAAAACCACCACATATTAAGCATATACTACTGTAGCAATTTCCCCAAAAAGTTTCATGATCAAAAGAACTAAAAAAGAAAGCGATAAAGCGGCAAACACAAATTTTGGCAGAAATCTGTCAAAACAGAACAACTGATAAAGGTCAAATTTTTAAGGTGTTTTCTGTTGCTCAAATCAAAAAGTGTTCAACTAATGAAAGTTTGGATATAACCTGGGGCATATGCACAAGAAATCACAGGTCCAAAAGATATACAGAGAATGTTCACGAATTTTTACGGTGCAGCACCAAAAACAGTTTCAGGACAGCAAAATCCCCAAATCTTACCTCGCTCAAATTAGAGGCTTCTCTTGGCACAAAAACGAAATAAAAAGGATAAGGGGAGGTCATTACAGTAGTAATAACTTCCAAGACTAAAGTAAAAGAAAAATAACTAAATGTAAAAACATTGGGTTATCTCCCAAGAGTACTTTTCTTTAACGCCTTTGAGCTAGGCGCAGAAAATTGCGAATCAAGTAATGTCAAGTGATGAAGCATCAAACTCATAATTTGCTCTAAGAATAGAGTCAAACACTAATTTCTTTCTCTTGCTAGGGAAGTGTTCCATACCTTTCTTGAGTGGAAATTGATATTTGATGGTGCCTTCCCTCATATCAATGATGGCACCTACAGTTCAAAGAAAGGGTCTTCCCAAAATAATAGGACATGAAGCATTGCACTAAACATCCATGTCAAGAAAATCAACGGGAACAAGGTTATTGTTAACCACAATAAGAACATCATTAATCCTTCCCAAAGGTTTCTTCTTAGCAACATCAGCAATAGGAACATCATAATAACACTTTTCAAGCGGCGGTAAATCAAGCATATCATAAATCTTTCTAGGCATGATAGAAATACTAGCACCTAGATCACATAAAGCATGGCAATCAAAACCGTTAACATGCATATCAATGATGGGTTCCCAACCATCTTCTAACTTCTTGGGAACAGAAGCTTTTTGCTTTAACTTTTCATCCCAAATTTTTATGAGAGCATTGGTAATATGCTTAGTAAAAGCAACATTTAAAGAACTAGTATTGGGAGTCAAAGCAAGCTTTTGCAAGAACAAAATAACTTCAGATATATTGCAGCCATCAACATTAAAATCATTAAAGGAAATAGAGCTATCATCTCCTACACTCCGAAAAATTTCAGCACTCTTTTGAGAAAAAGTTTTAGCAGTTTTGGGCTTTTTAACACAAGGAGTGGGAGTTTTCTCTACACCAATCAAAGTAAGAGGATTGCTAGCATTAGGAACAACATCATTAGAGGTAGTAATAGTAAAAACTTTCATATTCCTAGCAATCTCATCCTCTCTTTCCCATCTAGCATGTAATTCTGCTAATAATCTAACATTTTCATCAATTCTAACTTGAATAGCATTAGCAGTAGCAAAAACATTGTTCTCTTTCACATCATTAGGCAACACTTTGAATTTCAGAAGTTCAACATCATGAGCAAGGCTATCAACTTTAGAAGCAAGAATATCAATTTTGCCTAACTTTTCCTCAACAGACTTGTTAAAAGCATTTTGCTTACCGATGAAATCCTTGAGCATTACCTCAAGCTCGGAGGGCGCGGCCCTAGTGTTGTTGGAGGAATTACCATAAGAATTACCATAACCATTACCATTGATAGAAGGATACAGCCTATAATTGTTACTACCAAAATTGTTCCTATAAGCATTGTTATTAAAATTATTGTTTCTAATGAAGTTTACATCAACATGCTCTTCTTGAGCAACCAAAGAAGCTAAAGGAACATTATTAGGATCTACATGAGTCCTATCATTAGCAAGCATAGCCATAATAGTATCAATCTTATCACTCAAGGAAGAGGTTTCCTCGACAGAATTTACCTTCTTACCTTGTGGAGCTCTCTTGGTGTGCCATTTGGAGTAATTTAACATCATATTGTTGAGTAGCTTTGTTGCGGCGCCCAAGGTAAGGGACATAAAAGTGCCTCCAGTAGCTGAATCAAGTAGGTTCCTTGAAGAAAAATCTAGTCCTGCATAAAAAGTTTGAACAATCATCCAAGTAGTCAGTCCATGAGTGGGACAATTCTTTATCATAGATTTCATTCTTTCCCAAGCTCGAGCAACAATTTCATTATCAAACTGACTAAACTTCATAATATTGCTACGCAAAGATATAATCTTAGCAGGAGGATAGTATCTACCAATAAAAGCATCCTTACACTTAGCCCATGAATCAATACTATTCTTAGTCAAAGACAGCAACCAATCCTTAGCTTTTCCTCTCAAAGAAAAAGGAAACAACTTAAGCTTAATGATATCACTTTCAACATCCTTATATTTCTGCATCTCACATAGCTCAACAAAATTGTTGAGATGAGCTGCAGCATCTTCAGTACTAGCACTAGAAAATTGCTCTTTCATAACAAGGTCCAATAAAGCAGGCTTAATCTCATAAAAGTTTGCAGCAGGAGCAGGTGGCGCAATAGGAGTGCAGATAAAATCACTATTGTTCGTGCTAATAAAGTCACACAACTTGGTGTTTTCAGGATTAGCCATTTTAGCAAAACTAAAAGCAAGCAAGTAAAAACAACTATCAAGGATTCTAATTTTTTTGGGTTTTTGATAAAACGATGCAAGTAAAAATAAATAAAGTAAAGAAAAACTTAAAACAAAATAAAGGATGTGTGTGCGAAAAACTCCGCTCGCAGAAGTCTTCTACTTCCTCCCCGGCAATGGCGCCAGAAAAGAGCTTGATTGCTGGTTGATGACCAGCCCGTTGGGAACCCCAAGAGGAAGGTGTGATGAATATAGCAGCAAGATTTTATCTCAGTTAAGAAACCAAGGTTTATCGTTCAGGAGAGGAGCAGACAAATGACTGAAGGTGATGCTTGCTAGCTTGCGATAGCTCAGGACAATTTATAAGGCGCCTCGTCCAAGCTTTGCTTTGCTAGCTGCAACGTGGAACCTGCACACAACACAACCAAATACTTTGTTCCCAACTTACGATGAGGTTGTCAATCTCACCGGTTTGCTTAAAACAAAGGGTATGAGCGTATCGAGTGGAAAGTGTAATAGTATGCGAGTAAAGTAAACAGGTGATAGCAATATAATGGAAATAGGACCGGGATCCACAGTTCACTAGCGGTGTCTCTCCATAAGACAAAATAATACAAGCTGGGTAAACAAATTACAGTTGGGCAATTGATAGAATAAAGACAACGTGCATATGATGAGAGGATCACTATGAGATTTACTCTGGACATTACAAAAAATACTTAGACCGCCATCCAACTGCATCTATGACTAATAATCCACTCTCGGGGATATCGTCCGAACACCCCATGAGTATTAAGTTGTGAACAACAGATAACTGCATTAAGCAAAGTGTGTAATGTAAACAAAGCATATACGCTCGAGCATATGAATGTTGTTTTCCCCCTAGTAGCAACATCACATCTACAACCTTAGAGGTTTCTGTCACTCCCCCAGATTAAATAGAGGCATGAACCCACTATCGAGCATAAATACCCCCTCTTGAAGTCACTAGCAACTACTCGGCCAAGATAGCTACTAACAACAGAGAGCATGCAAGATCATAAACAACATAGAGATAACAAAAGATAAATTTCAGTACTTCAACTCGAGCATAACACCAATATTCATCGAATCCCAACAAACCAAACATGTAGAATTACATAACGGTGATCTCAATCATGTAGGGCAGCTCATGAGATCTAAACATGAAGCACATGGTGGAGAAGACAACCATCTAGCTACTGCTATGGACCCATAGTCCAAGGTAGACTACTCACTCATCACTCCGGAGGCAAGCATGGCGATGAAGAAGACCTCCGGTGGTGATTCCCCTCTCCGGCAGGGTGCCGGGAAGAGCTTCTGGACCCTCCCGATCTTCGGGTCGACGGCGGCGGTGGATCGCGATGTGTTCTGGAAAACTGATCGGGTCCTTAGGTTTTTTCCGTCAGGGGGTCTTTATAGACGAAGGGGCATCGTCAGAAGTGGACCGAGGCGGTCTCACACATAGGGGGCGTGGCATCAAAAGTCAAAAACTAAATGATCATTGAGGCAATGGCGACTTTGTATGAGTCAAACATGTGTGAGCATGCGCCAAGTCAACCCAAATAAAGCATCAAGGAGAAAACCAAAATTATGCTTCCAAATAATTGAAACAACGCATGATTTTTTCAAAGGCTCATTAAGAAATCTCAGTTATTTGAGACAAGTCATGCTAAAGCAAAACCACTAAGCATACTATCGAAAAGACATCAAGCATGACTTGCAAAAGCCTAGGCCGCAGTCTACACAAGCTCCTTCTTGTACCACTTTTTTGCATAAAGCTCTTTCTCTTTTCCAACACCATTCGAACTTTTTATAACCAACTCTTTTGATGAAAACCAATATGGACCAGAGGCAAAAATACACCTTGATAAAAAGATATAACAAGATCTGAACACAAATCAAGGCGAAAATCGAAAGCTAAACGCAGTTCTAGAAAAAGAGAACACTCATTGAAATTATAAGAATGAAAAACGGAGTATTCTTGGCAAATGAAAAGCAAGGCAACTTCTCCAAAAGAAATTTGTTGGGGACCAACCATTTGTTGTAGCAAACAAAACTAAACTAAACTGAAAACTAAAAACAATGACGCTCCAAGAAAAACGCATAATGCAGGAAGCAATAAAAATATAGTGTGTTGAAAGGTGACCTAATTTTTGCCGATGAAGAAGGGGTGCCTCGGGGGCATCCCCAAGCTTTCACGCTTGTACTTCTTGGATATTTCTTGGGGTGCATGGGCATCCCCAAGCTTGAGCTTTTGTCCATTCTTCAACTCATCTCATCATTCTCCAATCCCTACACTTGAAAACTTCCTTCATACTAAACTAAACACAAATCTATTAGCAACATTAGTGTAAGCATAATATTGAATCAACCCCTTTTGCTTCAGGTTTCAACTCAAAAACACCACATATAAAGTATATACTACTGTAGCAACTTCCCCAAAAGTTCTGTGATCAAAAGAACTCAAAAAGAAAGCGATAAAGCGGCAAACACAAATATTGGCAGAAATCTTATATTTACTAATTGGAGGCACCATACGAGCTACCACGTTAATTCTGGAGAAAACTAACGCCTTAACCATCGGATATATCTCTTTGTTATGTTAAACCGTTGGATGTACATAATACCGGTATATCTCGGCTTCCTGAAAGAACGGACTCTCCCCGTCTCCTGTGGCAGCTGCCGGATAGAGTTTCTCGGTGGTACTCAAGCGCCGCATCCCTTCACCGTGACATCCTCAATTTCTTGCACCGTCGATATGCTGCAGATCGAAGACTACCATCTAATCTAGCCTCTCGCCAATCGTATTGTGTAATTAAGCTTTCAATCTCCTCAGCTTACAATTTCTTATCAGGTTACAATCTAGATTAGATCTATTCTTTCTGTGAACCACGCCGGCGGTGATGTCAATGATATGATCTGGTGTTTCTAGGCCACCACGCCGCTGGCAACATTGCCGCTGCGGAACAGGCTCTTCGACACAGGCGGGAATATCAGATTTTTCTTCTACGGTATTACAACTTAGAAGCCGCTCGCATACTTCAAGCTTTTTTTACTTTCTATCTCCATATATCGCTGACATATTCTATGAGTTGAAACTCCAGGTGAGACTGCTGGTGGCGGTATGGACTTCTAGACTACGACCGTGAACTCTAGCACTCCAAACGAGGCTCGACAAGAAGAACCTGTTGCGGGAAATAAAAGCAGCAGGTACGTGCATGTGTGGTGAGTAGTGATGGCAAGGATTGGCTGCACAAGAACATGCAAGTCATGTGTCATCTCCGGTAAGAGAGAGGCTACATGCGTATTGTTGTAGAGTACTTCGACCATTTATGTTTGGTATTCGTTCTACATGCTTGCTCTGAGTTCTATATATTTGAAAGGGACTGTACAAAGGGTAAGTAAGGTCATATTTTTTAGGGACTGTACAAAAGGTAAGTATTATCTCTGATAAGGTTCAAGTAAACCGCTGCAGAGGCTGGGGCGTTCTTGCTCCCGTTTCGAAAAAAAAGTAAACCGCTGCTATTTCCCATTTGAGTAGCCAGGCTGGTATTTGCATGAACAATATAATTTTTTTTTCTAAGATCTATCTCCTACGCACTGATCTTGGTGGCTAAGATGAGAAATATTTTTTGAATAATTAGCTCTATAAATTATTAGTATAATATCATTCACATAATTAATATCATGTTCTAACTCCAAAAACTGGTCAGTGTATTAAATTACATTTCCAATAAAATGGATGAATTTATAAAGGCTACTAAATCAGATTCAATAATTATATTCTCTGTACTTCAAAGGCTAAAATTTAGATTATGACCTAGAAAATTCATGTTCCCTAATCAAGAGCAAGTGGAAGAAATATAGACATTTTTGCCCTATTAATTACGGTGCAAACTATATTAAATGTTCTAATATTCAACTATATATATATCTTTACATATTCTAATGTATTCAGGTCTGTGAAAACTAATTCTCACGCAAGAATTTTGTAGATCAATATGATCATACGATTTTACTATGTACATCTGAACCATATAAAACTTCTACATATTCTAATACAAACACATTATAAAATTGTATTTGTGTGTTTTAACCAGTTTAATGTTTCAATGATTAATATCATATTATTTTCAATAGCTAGCCCATGCAGGAGCATGGGTTGATGACTAGTCTATCAAAACAGAATAGCTGACAAAGGTCAAATTTTTAGAGGGTTTTCTGTTGCTCAAATAAAAAAGTGTTCATCTAATGAAAGTTTGGATATAACCTGGGGCATATGCACAAGAAATCGCAGATCCAAAAGATATACAGAGAATTTTCACGAATTTTTACGGTGCAGCACCAAAAACTGTTTCAGGACAGCAACATCCCCAAATCTTACCTCACTCAAACTAGAGGCTTCTCTTGGCACAAAAACGAAATAAAAATGATAAGGAGAGCTCATTACAGTAGTAATAACTTCCAAGACTCAAATAAAAGAAAAAGAACTGAATGTAAAAATATTGGGTTATCTCCCAAGAGTGCTTTTCTTTAACGTCTTTGAGCTAGGCGCAGAAAATGCGAATCAAGTAATTTCGAAAGAAGCATTAAGATCCACTATAGGAGTCGTTTCAACAATGAATTGAATTGTGTCCAAATGAGATTTTGAAGATCCTTTATGATCACGCTTTGGTACACTACTTTCATCAAAAGGATTTTCAAGACAAATCCAACTAGAATTCTTTTCCCAAGCATCATGAATTCCTACAAGTTTACAAGGTATTGGCACTCTAAAGTCTTCATTGGGTGTACCTACAACCGCTACAGGTGAGCCAAGCTTATTAAATTTCTTAAAAACTTCCCTAGCCTCAATGGCAACATCTCTAAATTCTATGTGCAAAGTTTCCAAGATAAAAGCTTTCTTTTCAGGATCCTCAATTTCATGAAGCTTAAGAAACATGTATTGCATAAAAGGATTAAGGCTAGCAAACCTAGCTTCTAACATGTGAACTAAATAAGCAGAAGCAACTTGATACGTCTCAAACGTATCTATAATTTTTGATGCTCCATGCTTGTTTTTACACCATTTGCCTATTGTTTCGTTACACTTAGTGGTACTTTTATACATTTTCCGGAACTAACCTATTAACGAAGTGCCACAGTGCCAGTTTCCTGTTTTCTGCTGTTTTTGTGTTTCAGAAGTGATACATAGGAAATATTCTCGGAATTGGACGAAACAAGTTCCTGAAGTCATATTTCACGGGGAAGCTCCCAAACATCCGAAGACCTGACGGAGAGGGGCCACGTGGGCCCCAGACACAGGGGCGGCGCGGCCACCCCCCTGGCCGCGCCAGCCCCATGTGAGGGGGCGTGGGACCCCCTCTGACATCGTCCTTTCGCCTATATATACCCCCTGACGAGAAAAACCTAAGGGCCCGATCAGTTTTCCAGAATACATCGCGATCCGCCGCCGCCGTCGACCCGAAGATCGGGAGGGTCCAGAAGCTCTTCCCGGCACCCTGCCGGAGAGGGGAATCGCCACCGGAGGTCTTCTTCATCGCCATGCTTGCCTCCAGAGCGATGAGTGAGTAGTCTACCTTGGACTATGGGTCCATAGCAGTAGCTAGATGGTTGTCTTCTCCACCATGTGCTTCATGTTTAGATCTCATGAGCTGCCCTACATGATTGAGATCACCGTTATGTAATACTATGATGTTGGTTTGTTGGGATCCGATGAATATTGGTGTTTATGATTAAGTTGCTGTACTGAATTATATCTTTTGTTATCTCTATGTTGTTTATGATCTTGCATGCTCTCCATTGTTAGTACCTATCTTGGCCGAGTAGTTGCTAGTGACTCCAAGAGGGGGTATTTATGCTCGATAGTGGGTTCATGTCTCTATTTCACCTGGGGGAGTGATAGAAACCTCTAAGGTGGTAGATGTGTTGTTGCTACTAGGGAGAAAACAACATTCATATGCTCAAGGGCATATGCTTTGTTTACATTACACACTTTGCTTAATGCAATTATCTGTTGTTCGCAACTTAATACTTTTGGGGTGTTCGGATGATATCCCCGAGGGTGGATTATTAGTCATAGATGCAGTTGGATGGCGGTCTATGTATTTTGTTGTAATGCCCAGAGTGAATCTCATAGTGATCTTCTTGACATATCACGTTATCTTTATTCTATCAATTGCCCAACTGTAATTTGTTTACCCAGCATATTATTTTATCTATGGAGAGACACCACTAGTGAACTGTGGACCCCGGTCCTATTTTAATCATATTGCAATCACCTGTTTACTTTTCCCGCACTGTTTACTTTACTAGCATATACTTTACTGTTTTCCACTCGATACACTCATAACCTTTGTTTCAAGCAAACCGGTGAGATTGACAACCTCATCGCAAGTTGGGGACAAAGTATTTGTTTGTGTGTGTGCAGGTTCCACAAACACCTTCAGTCGTCATCGTCTCTCTTCTCCTGATCGATAAACCTTGGTTTCTTAACTGAGGGAAAACTAGCCGCTACACTCATCATACCTTCCTCTTGGGGTTCCCAACGGGCTGGTCATCACCACGCACAAGGACTTACTGCTCCCACATCAACTAAACGCCACAGCTCTTTTCTGGCGTCATCACCGAGTAGCAGCTTCTTTTCTGGCGCCGTTGCCAGGGAAGAGAGAAGACTTCTGCGAGGGGAGTTCTTCACACACACATTCTTTACTTTGTTATTTGTTTTGCTTTACTTTATTTTATTTTACCTGCATTGCTTTTTATATCAAAAACCCAAAAAAATTAGAATCCTCGGTAGTTGTTTTTACTTGTTTACTTTCGTTTTGCTGAAATGGGTACTCCTGAAAACACCAAGTTGTGTGACTTTGCTAGCACGAACAATAGTGATTTTATCTGCACTCCTATTGCACCAACTGTTCCTGCTACCACTTTTTATGAGATTAAGCCTGCTTTATTGAACCTTGTTATGAAAGAGCAATTTTCTGGTGCTAGTACTGAAAACGCTGCAGCTCATCTCAACAATTTTGTTGAGCTATGTGAGATGCAGAAATATAAGGATGTTGATAGTGATATTATTAAGCTCAAGTTGTTTCCTTTTTCTTTGAGAGGAAAGGCTAAAGATTGGTTGCTGTCTTTGACTAAGAATAGTATTGATTCATGGGCTAAGTGTAAGGATGCTTTTATTGGTAGATATTATCCTCCTGCTAAGATTATATCGTTGCGTAGCAATATTATGAAGTTTACTCAGTTTGATAATGAACATGTTGCTCAAGCTTGGGAAAGAATGAAATCTATGGTAAAGAATTGCCCCACTCATGGACTGACTACTTGGATGATTATCCAAACTTTTTATGCAGGACTGAATTTTTCTTCAAGGAACCTACTTGATTCAGCTGCTGGAGGCACTTTTATGTCCCTTACCTTGGGCGCCGCATCAAAGCTACTCGACAACATGATGGTAAATTATTCCGAATGGCACACCGAGAGAGCTCCACAAGGTAAGAAGGTAAATTCTATTGAGGAAACCTCTTCCTTGAGTGATAAGATTGATACAATTATGGCTATGCTTGCTAATGATAGGACTCATGTTGATCCTAATAATGATCCTTTGGCCTCTCTGGTTGCCCAAGAAGAGCAAGTTGATGTGAATTTCATTAGAAATAACAATTTTAATAACAATGCTTATAGGAACAATTTCGCTAGTAACAATTATAGGCCGTATCCTTCTACCAATGGTAATGGTTATGGTAACTCTTATGGTAATTCCTACAACAACACTAGGGCCGCGCCCTCCGAGCTTGAGGTAATGCTCAAGGACTTCATCGGTAAACAAACTGCTTTTAACAAGTCTGTTGAGGAAAAGTTAGGCAAAATTGATATTCTTGCTTCTAAAGTTGATAGCCTTGCTCATGATGTTGAACTTCTGAAACTAAAAGTGTTTCCTAATGATGTGAATGTGAGCAATATTGTTGCTGCCGCTAATGCTACCCAAGTTGGAATTGATAGAAATATTAGATTATTAGCGGAATTGCATGCCAGGTGGGAAAGAGAAGATGAGATGGCTAGAGAGATGAAGGTATGTACTATTACTACCTCTAATGATGTTGCTCCTACTGATAGCAATCCTCTTACTTTGATTGGTGTAGAGAAAACTCGCACTCCTTGTGTTAAAAAGCCTAGAACTGCCAAAACTTTTTCTCAAAAGAGTGCTGAAATTTTTCGGAGTGTGGGAGATGATAGCTCTATTTCCTTTAATGATTTTGATGTTGATGGCTGCAATATATCTGAAGTTATTTTGTTCTTGCAAAAGCTTGCTTTGACTCCCAATGCTAGTTCTTTAAATATTGCTTTTACTAAGCATATTACCAATGCTCTTATAAAGATTAGGGATGAAAAGTTGAAGCAAAAAGCCTCTGTTCCCAAGAAGTTAGAAGATGGTTGGGAACCCATCATTGATATTCATGTTAATGGTTATGATTGCCATGCTTTATGTGATCTAGGTGCTAGTATTTCTATCATTCCTAGAAAGATTTATGACATGCTTGATTTACCACCGCTTGAAAAATGTTATTTTGATGTTCCTATTGCTGATGTTGCTAAGAAGAAACCTTTGGGAAGGATTAATGATGTTCTTATTGTGGTTAACAATAACCTTGTTCCCGTTGATTTTCTTGTTATGGACGTTGAATGCCATGCTTCATGTCCTATTATTTTGGGAAGACCTTTTCTTCGAACTGTAGGTGCTATCATAGATATGAGAGAAGGCACTATCAAGTATCAATTCCCACTTAAGAAAGGTATGGAACACTTCCCTAGGAAAAGAAAGAAATTACTTTTTGACTCTATTCTTAGAGCAAATTATGAGCTTGATGCTTCATCACTTGATGTTACTTGATTCGCAATTTTCTGCGCCTAGCTCAAAGGCGTTAAAGAAAAGCACTCTTGGGAGATAACCCATTGTTTACTTTTCAGTACTTTTTCTTTTATTTGAGTCTTGGAAGTCATTACTACTGTAATGACCGCTCCTTATCTTGTTTATTTCGTTTTTGTGCCAAGAGAAGCCTCTAATTTGAGTGAGGTAAAGATTTGGGGTTATTGCTGTCCTGAAACTGTTTTCGGTGCTGCACCGTAAAAATTCGTGAAAATTCTCTGTTTATCTTTTGGACCTGCGATTTCTTGTGCATATGTCCCAGGTTATATCCAAACTTTTCTTCGTTGAACACTTTTTTATTTGAGCAACGGAAAATCCCTCAAAAATTCGTCCATTATCAGCTGTCCAGTTTTGACAGATTTCTGCCAATATTTGTTTTTGCCACTTTATCGCTTTCTTTTGAGTTCTTTTTTATCGTGGAACTCTTGTGGAAGTTGCTACAGTAGTATATACTTTATATGTGGTAGTTTTGGGTTGAAACCTGAAGCTAAAAAAGGTTGAATATATTTTATGCTTGCACTAATGTTGCTAATAGAATTGTGTTTAGTTTTGTATGAAGGAAGTTTTCAAGTGTAGGGATTGGAGAATGATGAGATGAGTTGAAGAATGGACAAAAGCTCAAGCTTGGGGATGCCCATGCATCACCCCAAGAAATATTCAAGAAGTACAAGCGTCAAAGCTTGGGGATGCCCCCGAGGCACCCCTTCTTCATCGGCAAAAATCAGGTCACCTTTCAAAACACTATATTTTTATTGCTTCATGCACTATGTGTTTTTTTGGAGCGTCAGTTGTTTTAGTTGTCTTAGTTTGTTTAGTTTTTTTGTTTGCTGCAATAAATGGTTGGACCCCAACAAATTTCCTTTGAAGGAGATGTACTCGTTTTCATTTGCAAAGAATGCTCTAGTTTTCACTCTTATTAATCGAGCATTCTACTTTTTCCGCTACTGCTTTTGGTTTTCGTTTTCGCCTTGATATGTGTTCAGATCTTGCCATATCTTTTCATCAAGGTTTATTTTTGCCTCTGATCTTTATTGGTTTTCATCAAAAGAGGTGTCTTTAAAAATTTCAAATGGTGATGGAAAAGAGAAAAAGCTTTGTGCAAAATAGTGGTACAAGAAGGAGCTTGTGTAGACTGCGGCTTAGGCTTTTTCATGTCATGCTTGATGTCTTTTTGATAGTATGCTTAGTGGTTTTGCTGTAGCATGACTTGTCTCAAATAACTGAGATTGCTTAATGAGCCTTTGAAAAAATCATGCGTTGTTTTTTATTGTATGGAAGCATTATTTTGGTTTTCTCCTTGATGCTTTATTTGGGTTGACTTGGCGCATGTTCACACATGTTAGACTCTTCCAAAGTCGCCATTAGCCTTCATGATCATTTAGTTTTTGACTTTTGATGCCATCGTATGCTTCTTTTAATGTCGCTTTGTCGCTTTGCATGATTATGGCCATTATTGCTCTCTTAGTTGGTCGCTCCCAGTCTTTTGCTAGCCCTCGCCTTGTACTGAGTATGAGCTCTACTCGTGCATCCAACTCCTAAAAGCCAAAGTTTTCCATTGTGTCCACTATAAATTCCTATGCATGGTATTTGTAAGCCATTCCAAAGTAAAATTTTCGTGTGCTACCTTTCAAAAACCTTCAAAATACTTCTCGTTTTGTGACACTGTTTTCAGCTCATGGGGACGTAGTGGTCGGATTTGCTATCTTCCATATTGTTTATTCCAAAAAGAAAAAAAAGGAAAAAAGAAAGAAAAAAAGGCACTCCTCCAAAGAATGTGAATGTTGGTGGGCACCCGATGGAATCGGTTAGCCATGGTATGTGAAAGGAAAAGGTGGGGAGGAGTGCCAAGTTTTATAAAAAGAGCACGAAGTGCCATTCTCTCTCTCAAAAACTTGCTTTATTTTTGTATGGAAGATAGTAAGAACCCCATTGCCAGTCGTTGACAAAGACAACCACCTCTCAAAATCAAGTTTTATCTCTGTTTTACAAATGAAAAGCTCTAGCACATGTTTAAATCACTGCTTCCCTCTGCGAAGGGCCTTTCTTTTACTTTTATGTTGAGTCACCACCTTCTTTCTTTATGCACCATTAAGAGAGCATAGTTGTCATTCTTAGTGTGACATGCATTGTCCCAAGGTTCATTGATTGACTCATATTGTTGGTTTCACTTGTTCTTAAATTATTTGTATCTAGTCGCCCTCTTAAACTTTGAGGTGTCCTATGCATTTATGTTTTGCTCTCTTTGAAGGACAAGCTGAAAACCATTTGTATGTTTTTCCTTATGATTAGAACACACGTTTGACTTTCGTTGTTTCATTATCATGATCTTTTGTTTGTGTTCATTTGCATGTTTACAACATGGTTGCTAAGTTTCTTATTGTCATGATTATATCTTTCATGCCCATGTTTTAAGTTCTATTGATCCCAGCTCACCAATGCTTACATATATGATCAAGATTGTGTAGGTGCATGTCACCTCAAAAATTATTCTTTGTTATCACTTACCTACTCGAGGACGAGCAGGAGTTAAGCTTGGGGATGCTTGATACGTCTCAAACGTATCTATAATTTTTGATGCTCCATGCTTGTTTTTACACCATTTGCCTATTGTTTCGTTACACTTAGTGGTACTTTTATACATTTTCCGGAACTAACCTATTAACGAAGTGCCACAGTGCCAGTTTCCTGTTTTCTGCTGTTTTTGTGTTTCAGAAGTGATACACAGGAAATATTCTCGGAATTGGACGAAACAAGTTCCTAAAGTCTTATTTTACCCGGAAGCTTCCAGAGATCCGAAGACCTGACGGAGAGGGGCCACGTGGGCCCCAGACACAGGGGCGGCGCGGCCACCCCCTGGCCGCGCCAGCCCCATGTGAGGGGGCGTGGGACCCCCTCTGACATCGTCCTTTCGCCTATATATACCCCCTGACGAGAAAAACCTAAGGGCCTGATCAGTTTTCCAGAATACATCGCGATCCGCCGCCGCCGTCGACCCGAAGATCGGGAGGGTCCAGAAGCTCTTCCCGGCACCCTGCCGGAGAGGGGAATCGCCACCGGAGGTCTTCTTCATCGCCATGCTTGCCTCCGGAGCGATGAGTGAGTAGTCTACCTTGGACTATGGGTCCATAGCAGTAGCTAGATGGTTGTCTTCTCCACCATGTGCTTCATGTTTAGATCTCATGAGCTGCCCTACATGATTGAGATCACCGTTATGTAATACTATGATGTTGGTTTGTTGGGATCCGATGAATATTGGTGTTTATGATTAAGTTGTTGTACTGAATTATATCTTTTGTTATCTCTATGTTGTTTATGATCTTGCATGCTCTCTGTTGTTAGTACCTATCTTGGCCGAGTAGTTGCTAGTGACTCCAAGAGGGGGTATTTATGCTCGATAGTGGGTTCATGTCTCTATTTCACCTGGGGGAGTGACAGAAACCTCTAAGGTGGTAGATGTGCTGTTGCTACTAGGGAGAAAACAACATTCATATGCTCAAGGGCATATGCTTTGTTTACATTACACACTTTGCTTAATGCAATTATCTGTTGTTTGCAACTTAATACTTTTGGGGTGTTCGGATGATATCCCCGAGGGTGGATTATTAGTCATAGATGCAGTTGGATGGCGGTCTATGTATTTTGTTGTAATGCCCAGAGTGAATCTCATAGTGATCTTCTTGACATATCACGTTATCTTTATTCTATCAATTGCCCAACTGTAATTTGTTTACCCAGCATGTTATTTTATCTATGGAGAGACACCACTAGTGAACTGTGGACCCCGGTCCTATTTTAATCATATTGCAATCACCTGTTTACTTTTCCCGCACTATTTACTTTACTAGCATATACTTTACTGTTTTCCACTCGATACACTCATAACCTTTGTTTCAAGCAAACCGGTGAGATTGACAACCTCATCGCAAATTGGGGACAAAGTATTTGTTTGTGTGTGTGCAGGTTCCACAAACACCTTCAGTCGTCATCATCTCTCTTCTCCTGATCGATAAACCTTGGTTTCTTAACTGAGGGAAAACTAGCCGCTACACTCATCATACCTTCCTCTTGGGGTTCCCAACGGGCTGGTCATCACCACGCACAAGGACTTACTACTCCCACATCAACTAAACGCCACAGCTCTTTTCTGGCGTCATCACCGAGTAGCACAACTTCATAACTAGGAGCAAGCTCAGCCAAAGACTTTTCCTCAACATCTTTATGCATACTAATATGATTAAAGAACTCCTCAATGTTATTTTTCCCAATAATTGAACCACTACCTACTGAGAGGTCCTCCAAAACGTACTTAGGGAACAACATAATGAACTAAAAGTAAAGAAATAACAACTACAAAGGATACTAATTTTTTTTGGGTTTTTGATAAAACGATGCAAGTAAAAATAAAGTAAAAGCAAAACTTAAAACAAAGTAAAGGATGTGCGTGCGAAACTCCCCTTGCAGAAATCTTCTTTCCTCCCTGGCAACGGCGCCAGAAAACTTGTTGGTGGTTCGGTGATGATAGTGTGAAAGCTTCTTCTTTAATACACGGCAACGGTGACAGAAAACTTTTGTGCCAGGTTGACGTGGGACTATGTAGTAAATGACTGGCCAGTTGGAAAACCCCAAGAGAAGGTTTTGATGAATATAGCAGCAAGTTTTCCCTCAGTTATGAAACCAAGGTTATCAATCCAGCAGGAGGATGATTACGACTGAAGGTGATGCCCGCTAGCTTTGTGACAGCTTCGGACAATTTATAGGGCGCCTCGTCCAAGTTTGCTTTGCGAGCGGCAACTGATACGTCTCAAACGTATCTATAATTTTTGATGCTCCATGCTTGTTTTTACACCATTTGCCTTGTGTTTCGTTACACTTTATGGCGTTTTTATGCGATTTTCGGAACTAACCTATTGACAAGTCGCCACAGTGCCAGTTCCCTATTTTCTGTTGTTTTTGCGTTTCAGAAAAGTTACACAGGAAATATTCTCGGAATTGGACGAAACTAAAGCCAATCGCCCAGAATTTCACCGAAGCTTCCAGAGAACCGAAGAGGAGGCGGAGTGGGGCCACGAGGGCCCCACACACCAGGGCGGCGTGGCCCAGTCCCTGGCCGCGTCCCCTATGTGTGAGGAGCCCCTGGCAGCCCCCTGACGACGCCCCTTCGCCTATATAAAGCCTCGGGACGGAAAACCCTAGGGGAGTCGGCAATTTTCCAGAAAGAGTTCCGCAGCTCCGCCGCCGCCATCGACGAATTTCGGGGGATAGAAGTTTCTGTTCCGGCACCCTGCCAGGATAGGGAAGTGCCCCCGGAGCCATCTCCATCGGTCTCCATCATTGTCTCCGCCGCCTCCATCGACCTCACCGCCATCTCCATCAACCTTGCTGTCTCCTATGATGAGGAGGGAGTAGTTCGTCCCCGGGGCTGAGGGCTCTACCGGTAGCTATGTGGTTCACCTCTCTCTCCCATGATGTGATCTTTATGTGATCGTGAGCTTTGTATCATGTTGAATAAGTAGATGCTACTCTTCATCATTATGTGTACTCTAGTGGTGTTATTAAAGTAATCTATTCCTCCTGCCATGGTGTAACGGTGACAGTGTGTGCATCGTGGTGGTACTTGGTCTAGGCTACAATTATGATCTCTTATGTATTATGAGAATAATTATCACTATGATAGTATTGAAGTGATCTATTCCTCATTTCATGGTGTAATGTTGACAGTGTGTGCACCGTGTTAGTACTTGGTCTAAGTTGCAACAATATTTATCTTGAGTTGTGATTTGATTTGGATATCTCTATGAGTGGTGTTTGTCAAGTACTTGATGAACTTTAAGGGGTGCTTCTGTAGCCACTACGCAATGATTAGTGTTATTCAATAGGAGAGTAATTCAGAGTAGCATAGTGAAGAGAAGTTATTTATTTGTTCAATTATGTTATATTTGTTGGGAGTGTGTCCACTAGTGAAAGTATGATCCCTAGGCCTTGTTTTCAAGCTTTGCACACCGTTTACTTGCTATTTTGTTAGTTGTTTGCTTGCTGCCATTTTTATTTCATATTGCATTTACTACTTATAATCATCCATACCACTTGTATTTCACTATCTCTTCACCGAACTAGTGCACCTATACATCTGACAAGTGTATTGGGTGTGTTGGGGACACAAGAGACTTTATGTATCGTAATTGCAGGGTTGCTTGAGAGGGATAGCTTTGACCTCTTCCTCCCTGAGTTCGATAAACCTTGGGTGATCCACTTAAGGGAAACTTGCTGCTGCTCTACAAACCTCTGCACTTGGAGGCCCAACACTGTCTACAAGAACAGAAGCGTGTGTAGACATCAAGCTCTTTTCTGGTGCCGATGCTGGGGAGGTAAGGTAAAAGGTACTTGCATCCTCCTGTGTGAGTGCTCGGAGTTATTTCCTTTAGATTCTGCAATTACATCTTTTTGTTTCTTGTTTTAATTTTCACTAGTTAGGCTTAATGGAAAATAAAGAGTTCTTTAGTCTTTTTCCTGAGTTTAGATACGAAGTGTTTGAAGAGAAAATTGAAAAACCTTTGGAGCTTAATTTGCATGCTAATAGTGTTGTTAGTATGAATGCTTTGAACATCGTTATTGCTAATGCTATAGAAAAGCCTAAGCTTGCGGAAGCTGGTTTTGTTAAGCATGATATTTTTAGTTCCCCAGCTTTAGTGGAGAAAGTTTGCTCTGATGATATTTTATCTCTCCTATGTGATGTTCCTATGCCTATTACCTATGTTAGTGATCATGATTGGGAAAAGCACTCTACTTTTGATATTGAAAATATTTTTGGTACCAATTCTAAGGTTAATAATTGTTGTACCATTAGAACTATCCATGTTCCTTCTTATGATGATATGTTTGCTGAATATGCTTTGAGAAATAGCTGTTCTCTAGCTTGTGATGATACTAAACCTCTAGTTTATGATGGCTATGATGATGAGTATAATGTTTTCAGTTCACCTACTTTTGAGGAGAAAATTAGTTATGATTACAATACGCCTGCTATTTTTGATGATTATGGTGATGAGAATAATCATTCTGTTGAATCTGCTCGTACTATTGTTGTTCATGTGGGGAGTATTAATTCTTTTATGCATGTGGCTCATGATAGAGATGCTTTATGTGATAGTTATATTGTTAATTCTATTCATGATGCTACTGAAAGTTATTATGAGAGAGGGAAACATGGTTTGATGGATCTCAACAATATTGAGTTTCCCCTCTTTATGTTGCAATTCGTGAAGTTGTACTTGTTTTGCCTTCCTATGCTTTTTGCTTTGCGCTTTCATGACTTGTCTCTTTACAAGATTATTTTTCATAGGAAGTGGTTCAGACTTAAATGTCTTTCACATTTGCTTTTTGATGCTCTCTATTGCTTTAAGTTCCTATATGGCGCCTTTGCCTCAAGCTCTTATATGGCGCCCACATGAGCATCTTTGCAAATTACTGCGCCTAGCTCAAAGGCGTTAAAGAAAAGCACTCTTGGGAGATAACCCAATGTTTTATTTCCAGTATTTTTTCTTTTATTTGAGTCTTGGAAGTTACTACTGCTGTAATGACCTCTCCTTATCCTTTTTATTTCGTTTTTGTGCCAAGAGAAGCCTCTAATTTGAGTGAGGTAAGATTTGGGGATGTTGCTGTCCTGAAACAGTTTTCGGTGTTGCACCATAAAAATTTGTGAAAATTCTCTGTATATCTTTTGGACCTGCGATTTCTTGTGCATATGCTCCAGGTTATATCCAAACTTTCATTAGTTGAACACTTTTTGATTTGAGCAACAGAAAACCCTCTAAAAGTTTGACCTTTGTCAGCTGTTCAGTTTTGACAGATTTCTGCCAATATTTGTGTTTGCCGCTCGATCGCTTTCTTATTGAGTTCTTTTGATCACGGAACTTTTGGGGAAGTTGCTACAGTAGTATATACTTTATATGTGGTGGTTTTGAGTTGAAACCTGAAGCAAAAAGGGTTGATTCATTACTATGCTTAAACTAATGTTGCTAATAGATTTGTGTTTAGTTTTGTATGAAGGAAGGTTTCAAGTGTAGGGATTGGAGAATGATGAGATGAGATGAAGAATGAACAAAAGCTCAAGCTTGGGGATGCCCATGCAACCCCCAAGAAATATCCAAGAGTTACAAGCGTCAAAGCTTGGGGATGCCCCCGAGGCACCCCCTTCTTCATCGGCAAAAATCAGGTCACCTTTCAAGACACTATATTTTTATTGCTTTATGCACTATGCATTTTTCTTAGAGCGTCAGTTGTTTTTGTTTTCAGTTTTCTTTTGTTTTGTTTGCTGCAATAAATGGTTGGATCACATCATGTGTTTGGAGAGAGATATGCTCCGTTTTTCATTTGCTAAGAACACTCCGTTTTTCACTCTTATTATTTCAACGGGTGTTGTCTTTTTCTGCTACTGGGTTTAGCTTGCATTTTTTTGCCTTGATTTGTGTTCAGATCTTGTTATATCTTTTCATCAAGGTGTATTTTTGCCTCTGATCTTTATTGGTTTTCATCAAAAGAGGTGTTTATAAAAAGTTTGAATGGTGTTGGAAAAGAGAAAAAGCTTTATGCAAAAAAGTGGTACAAGAAGAAGCTTGTGTAGACTGCGGCTTAGGCTTTTGCATGTCGTGCTTAATGTCTTTTTGATAGTATGCCTAGTGGTTTTGCTGTAGCATGACTTGTCTCAAATAATTGAGATTGCTTAATGAGCCTTTGAAAGAATCATGCGTTGTTTTTATTATTTGGAAGCATTATTTTGGTTTTCTCCTTGATGCTTTATTTGGGTTGACTTGGCGCATGCTCACACATGTTAGACTCTTACAAAGTCGCCAATAGCCTCTATGATCATTTAGTTTTTGACTTTTGATGCCATCTCATGCTTCTTTTAATGTCGCTTTGTCGCTATGCATGATTATGGCCGTTATTGCTCTCTTAGTTGGCCGCTCCTATTCTTTTGCTAGCCTTTATTTTGTACTGAGTATGAGCTCTACTCGTGCATCCAACTCCTAAAAACCAAGTTTGTCAAAGTGTCCATCATACATACCTACTAGCAATTTGCTATTCCAAGTAAATTTGACTTGCTTTTATTTACTCTTCAAATTAAACTCTTACCAGTGTTATGCGAAAATTGGTCAGTAAAGCTCTCACGAACCGGAAGACACACTTTACTTTTTCTTGTTCTTAAAATTTGACATTGTGGTCTCTTATGTTGATTTGTTATGCTTGCAAGTTGTAAGTTGGAGACTAGCCCAGCCATGCAGTCATGGGCAAGCTTTCAACATTGCACTTCTTATTTGAGTTGATATCGTGATCTTTTGTTTATGGATGCCCGCGGTGTGAAATAAATTGGGAATCTTGCGGGGATCATGGAGTTTGTATATGTGTTAGGGAAACGCCTGGGCCGCCAATCTAAGCCATGCATAATTCATGGTGGAAATTTACAGCATGCCCATAGTGGACATTCGACGACGCATCTCAAAATAAAAAGCTAAACAAATGGTAAATAAAAGAGATGTCGAGGTGTTCATTGTCTGCTTGTCCTGTCATTTTGATGTGGTCTTGTTCCATGTCATCGGGCACGGAGGTACCCCGTTGGCGGTTCTCGATGATACGTATATACTTACAATGATAAGAGCCATGCTTGGGACTCTAAGTAAAGTAGCATGAGGTTTGGGTACTCGTATTCATGGGACACGAGGTTTTCAACTTATGATTTGTCAAGCATATGCATCATAATTGTTCTCGCATTAACTTTAACCATTCAAGATGCTTATGATGGGGGCAATGAGAGCTCAAAGCCGGTAAGTACCATAATTTTTGAAGGTTTATAAAACTTGCAATCACTGCTTCCCTCCGCGAAAGGGCCTTTCTTTTTACTTTTATGTTGAGTCACCACCTTCTACCTTTATGCACCATTAAGAGAGCATAGTTGTCATTCTGAGTATAATGTGCATTGTCCCAAAGTTTTCATTGATTGATTCATGATCATGGTTTCACTTGTTCTTAAATTATTTGTATCTAGTCGCCCTCTTAAACTTGAAGGTGTCCTATGCATTTATGTTTTGCTCTCCATGAAGGACAAGCTGAAAACCATCTGTATGTTTTTCCTTATGATTTGAACACACATTTGACTTTCATTGTTTCATTTTCATGATCTTTTGTTCGTGTTCTATTTCATGTTATAACATGGTTGCTAAGTTTCTTCTATCAAGATTATGTCTTTCATGCCCATGTTTTAAGTTCTTATGATTCCAGCACTCAATGCTTTCATAGATGATCAAGATTGTGTAGGTGCATGTCACCTCAAAAATTATTTCTTTTGTTACCACTTACCTACTCGAGGACGAGCAGGAGCTAAGCTTGGGGATGTTGATACGTCTCAAACGTATCTATAATTTTTGATGCTCCATGCTTGTTTTTACACCATTTGCCTTGTGTTTCGTTACACTTCATGGCGTTTTTATGCGATTTCCGGAACTAACCTATTGACAAGTCGCCATAGTGCCAGTTCCCTGTTTTCTGCTGTTTTTGTATTTCAGAAAAGTTACACAGGAAATATTCTCGAAATTGGACGAAACTAAAGCCAGTCGCCCAGAATTTCACCGAAGCTTCCAGAGAACCGAAGAGGAGGTGGAGTGGGGCCACGAGGGCCCCACACACCAGGGCGGCGCGGCCCAGGCCCTGGCCGCGCCCCCTATGTGTGAGGAGCCCCTGGCAGCCCCTGACGACGCCCCTTCACCTATATAAAGCCTCGGGACGGAAAACCCTAGGGGAGTCAGCAATTTTCCAGAAAGAGTTTCGCAGCTCCGCCGCCGCCGTCGACGAATTTCGGGGGACAGAAGTCTCTGTTTCGGCACCCTGCCGGGATGGGAAAGTGCCCCCGGAGCCATCTCCATCGGTCTCCATTGCCGTCTCCGCCGCCTCCATCGATCTCACCGCCATGTCCATCAACCTTGCTGTCTCCTATGATGAGGAGGGAGTAGTTCATCCCCGGGGCTGAGGGCTCTACCGGTAGCTATGTGGTTCACCTCTCTCTCCCATGATGTGATCTTTATATGATCATGAGCTTTGTATCATGTTGAATAAGTAGATGCTACTCTTCATCATTCTGTGTACTCTAGTGGTGTTATTAAAGTAATCTATTCCTCCTGCCATGGTGTAACAGTGACAGTGTGTGCATCGTGGTGGTACTTGGTCTAGGCTACGATTGTGATCTCTTATGGATTATGAGAATAATTATCACTATGATAGTATTGAAGTGATCTATTCCTCCTTTCATGGTGTAATGTTGACAGTGTGTGCACCATGTTAGTACTTGGTCTAAGTTGCAATAATATTTATCTTGAGTTGTGATTTGATTTGGATATCTCTATGAGTGGTGTTTGTCAAGTACTTGATGAACTTTAAGGGGTGCTTCTGTAGCCACTACGCAATGATTAATGTTATTCAATAGGAGAGTAATTCAGAGTAGCATACTGAAGAGAAGTTATTTATTTGTTCAATTATGTTATATTTGTTGGGAGTGTGTCCACTAGTGAAAGTATGATCCCTAGGCCTTGTTTCCAAGCTTTGCACACTGTTTACTTGCTGTTTTGTTACTTGTTTGCTTGCTGCCATTTTTATTTCATATTGCATTTACTACTTATAATCATCCATACCACTTGTATTTCACCATCTCTTCGCGGAACTAGTGCACCTATACATCTGACAAGTGTATTGGGTGTGTTGGGGACACAAGAGACTTTCTGTATCGTAATTGCAGGGTTGCTTGAGAGGGATAGCTTTGACCTCTTCCTCCCTGAGTTCGATAAACCTTGGGTGATCCACTTAAGGGAAACTTGCTGCTGCTCTATAAACCTCTGCACTTGGAGGCCCAACACTGTCTACAAGAACAGAAGCGTGTGTAGACATCAGCAACATGGAACCTGCACACAACACAACCAAATACTTTGTTCCCAACTTACGATGAGGTTATCAATCTCACTGGTTTGCTTGAAACAAAGGGTATGAGCGTATCGAGTGGAAAGCAATAGTAATATACGAGTAAAGTAAACAGTGCGAGTAAGGTAAACAGGTGATAGCACTATAAAGGAAATAGGACCGAGGTCCACAGTTCACTAGTGGTGTCTCTCCATAAAATAAAATAATACATGCTGGGTGACAAGGGTATAGTTAATAGAGCCCGTTAGTTGAGTACCCCTGAGGCCCGTTAAGCTAGGCCCAATTGCAATGATAGTCGAATACGAGTCTTTACCGTATGTCGATATTGTAATCTGTATCGGACCCTACCCGATCCTCGAGACCTGGCCACCTATATATAGGGGCCAGGAGGGGACGCTGTAGGGCAGATTGAAAGCAAGCCAGGTTGAACACTCAAGTTTACTTTCGACACACACCTATTTCGACTAACTTTACCTTCGAGTTCATCCGACGCCCTATCTCCCCGATCCTAAGTCCTTCATCTAGGACATTTGTCGAGTTAACCCCTCGTCAATTGGCGCCGACCGTGGGGACTCTGGGCGTTGGAATCATGAATTCGACGGCTTTTTCGCTCTTAGCCAACAACAATTCGGAACTCGACGGAAATCAGGAGATGGAGTTAACAATCGGAAGTTTGAGCATCCTCATCGGGCCGTCGGGTTCATCCCGCCTCTCGGATTCGACGAAACCAGATCCGTCGGCAAACGAACCCGACACAGAGGAAACATTGAAGTCATCAGAAGGCTCTTCCAGTGAGGTAAACTCGCCGGTCAGCTTAGAAAAAGCATCAATCATAGAAGGCGACACAATTCAGGAAAATTTCGACTCAGAGGAAAAAGTGTATCAGCCGCACAGCAACGCAGAAGACCTCGCCGTAGGAAGTAGCGGCGTCTCCAAAGTGCATCAATTATGCGTCATTATCACCGAAGCAGAAGAGGAAAGTAACAGCGAAAGAAGTAAAAGGGTCGACAGGCAAGTCGACAAAGTAAAAGAACACAACAAAAAGGAAAAGGAGAAAGTCCACGTCTCGGCTGGCGAATGGAGAATGATCAAATCGGCTATCAATAACGGTACAGAGGTACCCGAAGGATCGAGAAGAGAAGTTCTAATGGGATATCAGTATGCATTATACCAACACAGGAAGAAACTAAGGGAGGAAAGAGAAATGATGTTTTAAGACAATAACAGTATATCAAGGGAGGAATACTGTGAAGACTATAGTGAAGATTCAGAATATAGCAGAGAGAGGCGCGGAGACCCAAAACACAACAGGGGGGCGACAGCACGCGGCAGAGAAGAAGGGTACTCAAGGAGACTCACCCCGCAGCTAGAAGAGGAGGAAGGTGACTGGATACAAAAAACGCCAGAGGCAGCGTTAGCAGCAGCACAAGCGTATTTGCTAGCTACAAGACCAGAACATGGAGACCCGCGAGAAGATATGCACCGAGCCGCGATACGAAGCCTTGGAATAGTAGAAGATAAGATCAGGGAACAAGGCCCAGAGACGAAGTCGACAAGCTACAAGGGAAATCGAAAGGAGAAGTCCAGATACAATTGCGCAGATAACGAGTATAGTGAGTCATCAGAAGAGAAAAAGCAACAGAAAAGGAAGGAGGACGCAAGAAGTATAATAGCGCAAGCTCGAGTAAATAAATCACGACATACTTGGAGGGAAGAGAATTATGAGGACGACAATAACGATATGGGTGCGTTATGCTTTACCCGCAGGGTTCGCAAAACGCGGGTACCCAAAGGATTCAAATTACCGCACGACCAGAATAAGTACGACGGGTCGCAAGAACCTACCTTATGGCTATCAGATTATCTACAGGCAGTGCAGATACTAGGGGGAACAAAGGCGACTGCAATGCAAAGTTTGCAGCTGCACCTCACCGGCGCCGCACGGTCCTGGTTGAACACCCTACCCGACGAATCCATTGGAAGCTGGGGGGAACTCGAAAGTCAATTCACAAGAAATTTTCGTTCCACCTACAAACGCCCAGCATCACTAGAGGAAGTTAAAGCATGTGTACAGAGGAAAGGCGAAACGCTACGTTCTTATATACAACGCTGGAGTATAATCAAAAACTCAGCAGAGGACGTCTCCGACGAACGAGCAATAGACGCCTTTTCGGAAGGACTTCGTCGCTCAGATCTTGTGGAAGAAATAGGAAGAACAAGACCTACGACAGTAGCTGAGCTAATGGAACAAGCCAACAAATTCGCTGATGGAGAGGACGCATATAACAACAAAAGAGGACGTTCGCCAGAAGTCGACAGAATAAGTCGACAGAGGAGACAACATCGCAGCAGGGATGATCAAGGAAGGCGGAATCAGGTAGCCGCGGGTTACATACTAGAAGAAGAAGAAGGGTATGAAAGTAGGAGGTTTCAGACAAAAGGAGTAGAAAAATCGAGATACTCTGGTCCTTCGGCCGAGGATATGCTGTACGGACCTTGTCGAATCCACTACGCGTATCTCGACGGGAAAAGGGTCTCAAATTATCAGATGAAGGATTGCAGAACATTCCTAAGGTTGCAAAGTGCCATGGGCTCAAACCAAGAAAGGAGGCAAGGAGAAAGACATAGAAGTCAAGGATATCAAATGCAAAGGCTAGCAAAGCACCTAGAGTCGAAAGTGTACATATCAGCCATGATTCAACCAGTGCCCAAGTCAAAGAAAGAGCGAAAGAGCATATCCAGGCAAGTAAACCTAGCAATATCATCACCACCAGCTACCACAGAGTACCTACGGTGGTTAGAGCAACCAGTCAAGTTCAGTAGAGCAGACCACCCAAGAAAGGTTCCCAGGCCAGGTCACTCGCCTATGGTTCTAAAAGCGCAAATAGGAGGATATGACATCGGAAGAGTGTTCATGGATGCAGGGAGCGACATAAACTTAATATATGCTAGAACACTAAAGGCAATGTGCATCTTGCTGACAAGTCTGAAGCCAACAGATTGCTCTTTCCATGGAATAGTACCAGGAGCAGCAAACTACCCTCTGGGAAGAATAGAACTCGATGTCTGCTTCGGCAGCAGCGAAAACTATAGAAGAGAGAAACTGGAGTTCGAAGTTATGGATTGGCCGTCACAATATCATGCAATCCTGGGGCGCCCAGCATTTGCAAAATTCATGGCAGTACCACACTACGCGTATCTGACGTTAAAAATTCTAGGGCCCAAAGGAACAATTACAGTACAAGGGAGCTTTGAAGTAGCCAACACATGCGACAGAGAATTCAACAGGATGGCGCAAACCTTCGGCATGACAGCAGAGTATGAGAGGTTAAAAGGAGAAACGGATCATAATGTGCTACCCGACGTTGGACGATCCCTGCCAGATAAGGCTTTCGACACAACGCAGGACTCAAAGAAAATTCAGGTCCACCCCACTAATCCAAACAAGACAACATCAATTGCGGTGAACTTGGATCCCGCATAGGAAGGCGCGCTCGTCGAGTTCCTCCGTGAGCGCTGGGAAATCTTCGCCTGGTGTCCATCGGACATGCCAGGGGTTCCCAGGGAACTCGTCGAGCACGCACTAAATGTAGATCCCAAGGCAAAACCAGTCAAGCAACCATTGAGGTGATTTGATGAACCTAAAAGGAAGGCGATAGCGTCAGAATTGCACAGGCTAGAAAATGCCGGATTTATCAGAGAAATCAAAACTTCGAGTTGGGTATCGAACCCAGTTATAGTACCCAAGAAGAACACAGACGTACAAAGAGTATGTGTCGACTACACATCTCTCAATAAGCATTGTCCAAAGGATCCCTTCCCTTTACCCCGCATCGATCAAATAATCGATTCAACAGCGGGATGCGCAAGGCTTTCCTTTTTGGACGCATACTCTGGCTACAACCAGATCAAACTGAAGAAAGAAGACGAAGAAAAAACGGCCTTCATCACACCGTATGGGGTGTTTTGCTACCAAGTGATGCCGTTTGGCCTAAAAAATGCAGGAGCAACTTACCAAAGGATGATGCAAAGCTGCCTCGGGAACCAAATTGGGCGCAACATACAAGTCTACATTGATGATGTAGTCATCACCACAAGAGAGGAGAAATCTCTAATAAGCGACTTGGCAGAAACCTTCGACAACCTAAGCAGGTATAAGCTTAAGCTTAACCCGACAAAGTGCTCCTTCGGCGTCTCAGCAGGACAACTTTTAGGGTTCCTGGTATCAGCACGAGGAATAGAGGCGAACCCAGAGAAGATTCAAGCAATTTTGACAATGGGGAAACCCACGAAACTACATGACGTACAGAAACTTGCAGGACGCGTCGCGGCACTAAGTCGCTTCGTTGCTCGACTAGGGGAGAAGGCACTTCCTTTTTATGCACTTATGAAGAAGTCAGATGATAAATTTGAGAGGACAGAAGAAGCAGACGTAGCGTTTGCACAGTTGAAAAAAGTGCTTTCCACGCCACCGGTGCTGGTCGCTCCAAGAGAAAAAGAGCCACTGCTGTTGTACATCGCCGCAACCCATCAGGTGGTAAGCACAGTTCTAGTAGTCGAAAGAAGCGAAGAAGGAAAAGCCCATGGCGTCCAGAGGCCGGTATATTTCATCAGTGAAGTGTTATCTCCAACCTAACAGAGGTACCCGCATTATCAGAAGTTGGCATACAGTGTTTTCACAACTGCACGTAAACTACGACAGTATTTTGCGGTGCACCCAATTATAGTGGTCAATGAAGCGCCACTATCGAACATATTGAACAACCCTCTAGCGACGGGACGTGTCTCTTTGTGGGGAATCGAGTTATCTCCCATGGACATCACGTACGAAAAAAGGAAGGCGATCAAGTCGCAAGTCTTGCCAGACTTTACAGCAGAGTGGCTCGAGCTGCAAAGCACGGGACCACCAGATTTATCGAGTACTTGGACGATGTACTTCGACGGTTCTAAGCGAGTTCAAGGCGCAGGCGCAGGAGTAGTGTTGATATCACCTCATGGCGACAAATTAAAATACGTCCTAAGGATGAGCTTTCCGCAGGCTTCTAATAATGAAGCAGAGTACGAGGCTTTGTTGCACGGAATGAAGATGGCTAAAGCGTGTGGAACAACTCGCCTAAAAATATTTGGAGATTCCAATCTTGTTGTTCAGCAAGTTATGAACAGATGTGACACAATCAATGACAACATGATGGCATACAAAAATTTGTACCATTATCTAGAAGGAACGTTCGATGGATGCGAAGTCTCGCACATAAGCAGGAATAGCAATGAAGAAGCCGACACTTTAGCAAACATCGGGTCACAGTGCTTACCTGTGCTGTCCGGAGTATTTTGGGAGGAAATAGTGGAAAGATCAATAAAAAGTGACAAAAGTTCGACTACCGCAGCAGGCTCGGGGGCTACATTAGAGCCAGAGGAGGTCATGATGATAGAAGAAACATGGATGCAGCCATATCTTGCATACATGATAAATAAAAAATTACCAGAAGATGCAGTGGAAGCCAAGAAGATAACTCAAAGATCGAAAGCGTTTGTCGTGTTACAGGTGAAATTATACAAGAAAAGTATTACTGGCGTTTTACAGCGTTGCGTAACGCCCCAAGAAGGACAAAAAATACTACAAGATATACATGGTGGAGTATGCGGCCACCATGCTAGCAGCAGAGCAATAACAGCAAAAGCTTTCCGAGCAGGATTCTATTGGCTAACAGCCATAGAGGACGCAAAAGATATAGTTCGAAAGTGTGAAGCATGCCAAAGGTTTGCATCCAGGCCGCATGCACCAGCAGCGGAGCTACAAACAATACCATTATCTTGGCCCTTCGCACAATGGGGCCTTGACATGGTGGGAAAGTTGCACAAATCTTGGCCAGGAGGGCATGTCTACATGCTAGTGGCAGTCGATAAATTTACCAAATGGGTGGAAGCGGCCCCAGTAACAACTCAAGATTCTACAGCAGCAATCAGCTTCATCAAGTCAATAGTTTTTCGTTTTAGTGTACCATACAGCATCATCATAGACAACGGGACAAATTTTACTTCAAAAGAATTCAAGAGTTACTGCGAAGGATTGGGGATCAAGCTCAAATTCGCATCTGTGGCGCACCCGAAGACGAATGGGCAGGTCGAAAAAGCCAATGGCCTGATATGTAGTGGAATAAAAAAGAGGCTCTTAGCACCTCTCGAGAAAGCCAAGAGCGCTTGGGTAGAAGAATTGCCCTTCGTTCTTTGGAGCCTAAGAACTACGCCCAATGCAGCAACTCAAGAAACTCCTTTCTTCCTGGTCCATGGTGCAGAAGCCGTGCTTCCAGTCGAAGTTACACACGAGGCTCCAAGAGTGACAGCATATGACGAGACGACGTCGACAGAAGCATTGCAAGACGATGTCGATGCACTAGATGAAGCAAGAGATAAAGCACTAGAAAGGGCTACGCAGTATCAACAAAACCTACGAAACTACCATAGTAGTCGAGTTCGTCCACGGTCCTTCGTGGTGGGAGACCTAGTTTTGCGACTCAGGCAAGACAGCCACGACAAATTGGAGTCCCCTTGGGTGGGACCTTACATCGTCACCGAAGTAATACCAGGAGGAGCGTATCGACTACAAGACAAGAAGACTGGGAAGGACGAGAGCAACCCGTGGAATGCAGAGCAGCTACGACATTTCTACGCGTAGAATAAAAATAGTGTTATCAGTAAATTCGAGTTAACCTTCTGAACCCAGAACATGAGGCCACAGGCCGGGTTTTTTGGGTTGAACTTGACGAAATTGTACAAATATTTTTTCTTCTTCGCCTAGGGGGCTTTAGCCCTCGGGTCGTACGAACGGAATTCTTATCGCGACTTGGAAGACCTTTTTCATTACAAGGTTGCACAGACAACCCGATGAATATTGAAACAACTTGGTTCGCAAAGGAACCCGATATTCTTCTTATAAATTGGTTCGCAAAGAACCCGATAGATGGAAAATATACCTCGGAACAACGACTTGTTTTCCTGGTACTAGCAAAAACATCGACACCAAGTACGAGTATTCTTTACAGATAAACATGGCAGCAAGGGCATTGTCAAACAAAATTACATAAAACAAGTCCTAATGGAAGTGGACTTCAGCTTCATACTTCTTCTGGCAAAGAGTGCCGTCGTAGATCTTCACGTCGAACTTCGACGTGCCAATGTGGAAGTCGAAGGCCATGAAGAAGCCCTGATGAATGTCGTGGTCTTCTGCGAACTGCGACCAGCCACCCCTGAAGTATTGTTCGTCGTCGCCATCATACCACACTTCTACCTCGTATGGGACGCCACTGCCAGATTGTTCGCGGAGAACCGCCTCTCGCAGTTCGCGCCCATCCATGAAGTTGGTAAAGTTCAGCGGCAGGCGCTGAATCTCACGGCATTGCGCCATGGCGATGCAGAGGAAAGAAAAGATTTGGGGAGGCGCAGCAGAAGCAGCAGAAGTAGCAGCAGGAGGAGTGATTGGACCTGAAGCAGCGCCAATCACCTTGGGCTTGTTCTTGCTACCAGGTGGGCGGCCGGGACGATGCTTAGCCGGAGCATCCAAAGAAGTTCCTGCGGCGGCCGGCGTGGTGTTCTTGTTCTTACTTCCACGAGGGCGACCACGACCTCGTGGTGCTACCGGGGAGCCAAGGTTCAGATGAGAACCTTCAGCATCAGCCATGGGAACAAAGGAAAAACCTCGAAAAACCCTAGATGGAGAAAGAAGATGAGGCGGCGGAGAAGGAATCTGATTAGGGTTTTTTACCTTAACCAGTAGATGCTTTATTTATAAGCACGTGTTATTGGGCCCTCCTGCTATAGCAAAAGCCCGTAAATGTATTCTACAACAGGAGTTAAATTCTGTGCACAGCAGACGATAATATCAAAGAAGAAAAATAAGAGAAGGAGACTATGGTCACACGATATGAAAACTTCGACTTGGGCTCGGGGGCTCGCCAACAATAAGACGTTTACAGAAGAAAGAGGAATAGAACTTTGAGCCTATGCTTGACTACAAGTAGCCAAGCATAGCCTCGGGGGCTACTCCCATCGGGAGCGCTGAGCGCGCACCCGATAGAGGATAAGATAATCTATATTGGATATGCAGAAGGAGACTACATAGTCGATAAAACTAAAAGAGAGATTACTCCCATCGGGAGCGAAGAAGATTAATTTAAAATCCAATATTCTTTGGTTTTATCAGTCAGAAACTTGGCTGCGAAATTTAAGATTCTCGAGTTACGTTATCGCAATGAAACTCGAATGCCGTGACTTGTCACGAAGGTAAGACCCCGGGATCCGTCCTGTGTGGCCTGGTATACGCACATGGATGCGCTCTGCTGGTATGTATCCGTGTCTACGATGCGAAGAAAATCCTGGTGGACGCACTGGGTACCCTGAGAACCACTGGGAATCATTCTTTGTAAGTCCTAAATGTGGCAAAAGAATGGATTTGACCGGTATCCCGAATTCAAGTCCAAGGGGATTGAATTTGAAGTAGGTGACAAGTATCTGCTCCGGCAGTTAACTGACCTCTTGATCCGTCAGAGTTGTCAGGCTTGCTCATCAAAACCCCTTGCAAAAGAATATCATGAAAATAAGTCGAAAAGACTAAGTCGAAGATTTGAAGATGAGAAGAAGTCGAAGAATTGATCAAGTCAAAGATTTGAAGATTAGAGATTCAACCTGAATCTATAATTCTGGTAGAATCTCAGGGGCTACTGACAAGGGTATAGTTAATAGAGCCCGTTAGTTGAGTACCCCTGAGGCCCGTTAAGCTAGGCCCAATTGTAATGATAGTCGAATATGAGTCTTTACCGTATGTCTATATTGTAATCTGTATCGGACCCTACCCGATCCTCGAGACCTGGCCACCTATATATAGGGGCCAGGAGGGGACGGTGTAGGGCAGATTGAAAGCAAGCCAGGTTGAATACTCAAGTTTACTTTCGACACACACCTATTTCGACTAACTTTACCTTCGAGTTCATCTGACGCCCTATCTCCCTGATCCTAAGTCCTTCATCTAGGATATTTGTCGAGTTAACCCCTCATCACTGGGTAAACAAATTACAGTTGGGCAATTGATAGAATAAAGACAACGTGCATATCGAGAGGATCACTATGAGATTTACTCTGGGCATTACAACAAGATACATAGACCGCCATCCAACTGCATCTATGACTAATAATCCACTTGTGGCGAATCAATCCGAGAACTCCACAAGTACTAAGTTGCGAACAACTGATAACTGCATTAAGCAAAGTGTGTAATATAAACAAAGCATATGCCCTCGAGCATATGAATGTTGTTTTCTCCCTAGTAGCAATAGCACATCTACAACCTTAGAGGTTTCTGTCACTCCGCAGATTAAATAGAGGCATGAACCCACTATCGAGCATAAATACCCCCTCTTGGAGTCACTAGCAACTACTCGGCCAAGATAGCTACTAACAACGGAGAGCATGCAAGATCATAAACAACATAGAGATAACATAAGATAATATTCAGCACATCAACTCAATCATAACACCAATATTCATCGGATCCCAACAAACACAACATGTAGAATTACATAAAGGTAGTGTCGATCATGTAAAGCAGCTCACGAGATCTAAACATGAAGCACATGGTGGAGAAGACAACCATCTAGCTACTGCTATGGACCCATAGTCCAAGGTAGACTACTCACTCATCGCGCCGGAGGCAAGCATGGCGATGAAGAAGACCTCCGGTGTTGATTCCCCTCTCCGGCAGGGTGCCGGGAAGAGCTTCTGGACCCTCCCGATCTTCGGGTCAACGGCGGTGGAGGATCGCGATGTGTTCTGGAAAAGTGATCGGGTATTTAGGTTTTTCCCGTCGGGGGGTCTTTATAGGCGAAGGGGCGGCATCAAAAGTGGTACTGGTGGGGCACACCATAGGGAGGCGCGGGCCAGCCCCAGGCCGCGCCCCCTAGTGGTGTGGCCCACCAGTGGCTCCTCTCTATCTCTCCTTCGGTGTTCTGGAAGCTCCGTGAAATATCTGGATGTCTGGCTTTGGTTTTGTCCAATTCCGAGAATATTTTCTGTGTAACTTTTCTGAAACACAAAAACAGCAGAAAACAGGGAACTGGCACTGTGGCATCTCGTTAATAGGTTAGTTCCGGAAAATGCATAAAAATGCCACGAAGTGCAACGAAACACTAAGCAAATGGTGTAAAAACAAGCATGTAGCATCAAAAATTATGGATACGTTGGAGACGTATCACCAGGCCGCAAAATCAAAACGCAAAGGCGCTCATGATTTTCAGATCATTCAAGCCGAGTCACACACACCTTGCTATCCGGCAAAATGCAGTAGATAGTGACTTCGCCGTATACTCTCCTTTCACCTCCCAAGGCCAAGTCCACTTTATAATTTTTTTTTGATGAGGATCAGCATAAATTCTCTGATTGTAGGTGGCCTCCTGATGTCATGCAACCATCTGCATGCTGAATGACATCTGCCTCCTAGCTTTTATAGTTGGATGTATAGCTCATACATTTTAGGTTAGGGCAACTTTAATGGGCTGCCGCATACGGACCGCTGGCATCTGATTGTGTCCGTGCAGGCTAAATGCGTGGACCAACGGTGGACGGTCCGTTTAGGCGCATTCCTGGCCCAATAATGAGCTGGGTTTGCGCTCGCACGGATAGCCTACACGTCTGATTAGCGCAGCCTTTTGTTCGGATCGGGCTCGCTGGTCAGCCACACAAAGGCAATCGCCCTCTTCCAACCACCCTAGCTGAATCATACCCTCCGCCGCCGTGACAACGCCTCCGCTGGCCAGGACCATCCCCACCGCCATTTTCGGCAGCTCCTTTCTGTAAACTTTCCTGGCTCGCTCACCGCTGTTGATTGGGAGTACTCCTTCCGCCATTCGCGCCAGTATTCTGCCCATGCACCTGTGTGTTCTGCACCGCCCACGCAGGTTCTTCGGACATTTCCCGCGAGATTTTATCCTCGGCTACCATTTTTTGCAAACTAGTGGCATGACCATGATTGCTCATAGCAAGATCGAACTGTTTTAGGTCACGGCGGATTGTTTGGATGAGTTTTTCTATGAAGATGTCATCGAGTCATCATCGAACGAGTCCAACAATGACTCCAGGATCATGGTGGTCTTCGCTCTTCTCGTACACAACCATGAAGAGAACCAAAGGCCCATGTTCAAAGGATCATTACAAGGAGTGCGGCGTTGAAACGCAACCGAGAGGCTGGGCAGGCATGCCTATGGAAGGATTATTTTCATCGTACTTATCCTCTCTGCAAGGAGCATCTTTTCCCAAATTACTTTCGGATGTCAAGGAAAGTTTTCAAGACTATTCTCCACAGGGTGTCGGCGTATGATGACTACTTCCATTTGAAGAAGGATGCGACATGTAAACATGGCTTCACTTCATATCATAAATGCACTACCACTGCCAGGATGCTTGCGTATGGAGTTGTTGGTAACCTTGTCGATGAGTACATGCGCATGAGTGAGTCCACTTGCCTCGCGTCAATGTACAAGTTCTGCAAAGTAGTGGTTCAGGTGTTTGCTCACATGAACTTGACAGAACCAAATGCTGCCGATACATCCCGACTCTTGTCCACCAGTGAGTCTAGACGATTTCCTAGAATGCTTGGAAGCATGGACTGCATCCACTAGGAATGGAAGAACTGTCCATTTGCTTGGCAACACCAATACAAAGGACATGCAGAGGGGTGCATAGTCATTTGAAGGTAGTAGCTTCACAAGATCTCATGATTTGGCACTCTTTCTTTGGCATGGCAGGCTACCACAATGATATCAATGTCCTTTAGTGATCACCGGTGTTCTCTAGACTTGTAGAAGGCCATACTCCGACCATCGACTATGTGGTCAATGGACACCCTTATGACAAAGGGTATTATTTAGTCGATGATATCTATCCTTCATGGTCCACATTTGTGGAGACAATTCACACAGTTAAAGATCCCAAAGAGGCTACATTTGTTAAAGAGCAAGAGTCTGATGGGAAGGATGTGGAGCGGGAATTTGGTGTGCAACAATCTCGTTGGACGATTGTTCGGCACCCTGCCAGGACATGGAGCACAAAGGTCATGTGGGAGGTGATGACCACTTGTGTGATCAGGCATAACATGATCATGGAGGATGAGCGCGACAACAACATCTATGACCGAGGATGCGAGTTCCAAGGTGAATTGGTAGAGCTAGAGCCTAGGCCACCCGCATCATTTGAAGATTTTCATGCAATGCAACATGAAATTTGAGACCGTGCATCCCACAACAAACTCCAAAATGATTTGGTTTACCATATGTGGGATCATGTTGGCAACCACTAGTCCTTTCCCTTGTGTGAAATAAGAAATTTGTGATTCATGAACTATCAAATTTCCTTGTAATAAACTATGTGTCCCAAGACTATAAATTTACTAGAACCTGACGCGCGCTTTGCCGCGCGGATCTACTTTCTGGTACAGTATTTCTCATTTTGTTGAGTCTGGTAGATTCTCAGTCAAAAGTATATATTTAGACATGTTAAATGATAATACAGTTTTTCTAAGAAAATATATATGGAAAATGAAAGTTCCTTTGAAGATCAGAATATTTATGTGGTTCGTTTATCAAAAAGAAATTTTAACGAAAGATAACTTGAAAAAAAGGAATTGGCAAGGGAGCTCAAGATGTTGTTTCTGTGATCATGAAGAGACCGTGCAAAATCTTTTCATTGACTGTCCTTTTATTAAAATTATTTGGACAATTGTTCACATAGCTTTTAATATTACTCCACCAAACAGTATCGATCATCTTTTTGGAACTTGGCTGAATGGCATTATCAAGTCTGAATAAGTTAACATAAGAGTGGGAACTTGTGCTCTTATATGGGCGATATGGCATGCGAAATAATTTTATATTTAACAGATCAATGTTACCAACTTTTTTGCACGTTATCCCTTTGGCTACCCACAGGATCCATATGTGGTCCTTTCTCTGGCCGGTGGAGCCACGCCGGGACATGGATATTGGGTGCAACCGTTTGGCAACGGTTGCACGGGATATTTACAGCCGATTCGGGTGGCGCTCTGATAGAAGATTGACAGGATGAATTCAAGCCTACATTTGTCTCGTTGTATTTTTAGATGGCTGATTCATATATCTACCCTCTCTGATCCGTGAACTGTAATAATGTGGATACTTTAATAATTTTAATAAAAAGCCGTATGCATCAATTGATGCAGAGGCTGGGACGCCCCATTTCAAGGTATCTCTCATTTAATCTGTAGGCAAGAAAAGAAAGTAAAAGTCGTGCGTCTCCTAACAATTTGTTTCCTAAAATCGGAAAAGATATATTTTCATGTAGTATGCTTATCTTGTTTCCTAACATCCATGGCGCTCATGGCCAGCCAAACAGGAACGATTTGGTAACAAGAAAAACCAAATAAAAATGCCTCTAGGTAATCACTGGGAACATCCGAGAAGAAAGCATTGGTTTCTAAAGAATACAAGGTCACCAAAGGAATGATGGGTTCAGCCGCCATCGCCCTTTGCCGCTGACAGACCCTATTCCTCGTTGATCCTTGCCTGAGACGCACCGAAAGGGCATGGACTCCGACGACCTAGTGGGCGACGCCAACCGATCCGCTCTCGAGCCTCATATTGTCGAACGCAAAGGAGCACAACTGCCCAGATCAACCATGGCGCTGCTCGAGTTGAGTGCTCAACTTGTTTTCTAGCAGACAGGCCCTATAGGTGATAGCCTAGGGCTGACCGGTACTATGCCGCAGATGACGCGACTGGTTCATGCGTGGCCAGTTGACATTGTCCACCTCCACACCGCGGTGGTGCCTAAGGGCATGGTTGAGCCCTGCTGCTGCTGCCTCCTCGGCCGTGGAGACGTAGCCGCGGGACGCCCACTCTGTGCGGTAGTTCGTGTCACAAGCACCGAGCTTCACAATGAGATAACGAGAGATCTGCACCACAACGCACCGGCACGGCCACAAAAACAAAAACAGATCAGAGCGCATCGACGAACAGATCGGTTTCATCTAGAACTGTCATTCCTTTACAGTTACAGTCCGATAGAAAGCAGAAGTTGCCGACGACCCAGCAGCGGCGCCCTCCGCACCGACACGGCCCGAAAAAACGCACTTCAAATTGCACGCTGCTCTAATGAGTCTTCAACGCCGCTGCAAAGAAACCGTCGAACTGAAACTCTGAAATCCAATAAGACCGCTCTATCCTCTTTACCTCAACCCTCTAGGCCCTAGCAAGTAAACAGCTGTAAAAAAATCGACCCCAACGCAGGTAACTCAAAATGTTGCCACGCTGCCCCCAGCCTTCCAGCACAACCTTTCTCTCACTCACTGCAAGGCGGCCCCACACGCTAGCAATACGTGAATCAACCACAGGACACCATTTGATTCACCAATACATATTGGAGAAGATTTGTGTGTATGACCTATAAAGCGACTATTTGTGCAAACAAACTTACGTTTGAAATCCGACAAATGCAACATCCGCCGACCGAATCCGCTACCCTGTCGGGGGGCACTACCACCCGCATTCGGACAGGTGCCACGACGAGTCTGTTCACGAGCTAGCGCAAACGGACAACATCAGACCAAAATGTCGTCCAAAATACGGTCCACCATTAGAATTTCCCTGAATGTTCAATTGTCTTGTTGTTGATCCATTTATCCAACAAGAAGAAACGCCTCCCAACTTCAACTTTTTCCGTGTTGAAAATTCATCTTATTATTCCATCCATTTAACGTCCTGCATATCACCTCGTGTACTTTTAATTTCTTATTCACCTCAGAAGATATTTGGTGCATATGTGCACCAGTGCTCTCTTCAATTTTAAAATTTTAATTTTTTAAAAAATCCCACACTTCTATGTCTTCAAAAATTATGACGTTAAATATATAGATATACAGGAGTAGTGTATGCAAAAATGTCTGGTTAGAAAATATTTTGTATTTTGGGAAATATAAAAAGGAAAAATTTATGAGAGTAAATAGTAGTAAAATCGTATATCTTTTTGTCAGAAAAATTTGTCTTTTTTTGTATTTCTCAAAATATAAATTATTTTTAACGGGACCTTTTTGCGTATGATCCTCCTATATATATATATATATATATATATATATATATATATATATATATATCTTTCTATATATTCAACGTCATAATTTTTGAAGATATAGAAATGTGAAGATTTAAAATTTTCAAAAATCTGAAAGTGAAGGGATCACTAGTGCCCATGTGCCAAAGACACTTTCCCTATTCATCTCTACTTCAAACTCATGTTGACCTTTACTTTACTTGCACTTTCTGGATGGGGCAAGTCATGGACTAGGGCCCATGCCGAGAAGGTCCATAGGGGACATAGGTCGGCGTGACCATGCCGAGGTGGGCAACAGTAATACATAAATAGTATATGTGGGTGTGCTAGAACGACTGAGTAGCGGTGGCGCTGGTGTTGCCGATACTGGTGGGAATGTGATCACTGTTCGGTGGAGGCAGGGATGGAATCTAAGGTACCGCAAGGAGAACTATTTGAGGGCGTAGAGAAAGAAATAATCGACCAGGTTGCTTTGGGGGCGTAAAAGCCGAAAGAGAACCATCAAGAGATAGTGGTGGAGAGGGCTACCATTCACCGGAGTAGCAGGGTGTATGACGCCAAGTGAGAGAGCGGGTTCTATTGGGCTCTGTCTGATAGGACACTCTAGGTGGAAAATACGTTTCACCCCATTTTAACTATAATATTATAATTTTGAGATAATAAAATAGTACCCCAACAATGAATCAAACAATTAAATATAGAGTACAAAAACTCTGAAATCCAGTATAATACCAAAAGGTATTAATTTTTATCTAAAAGTGAAATGTTACTTTAGCTCTAAATTAATTTTTAGGTATTTACAAAGTTACAATTATAACTTTGATATCCTATAATTAAATAAATTAAAGTCAACTAATCAATTCTAAGAAAATCAAAATAACACTATAATATATTAAAAAATTCTAGTTTATCTTACAAAATAATACAGAAGACATAATTAATTATTAAAAGACCTGCAATTAAGATTTTGTAATTAAATACTCATTCATAGAAATAAATAAATTATAATAATTAGGAAATTTATGAAAAAAATCCTAAGATATCTATACAAGATATTCTAAGATTCTGGAAGATTTTAGTGAATATTTACAATCAATGAAGAGTAATAAATCCAATTGATTATCCAAGGAAAAAAATATTTAATGAAATTAATTCGCCATAAATACTAGGGAGCTAATGGGAAGAAAAGCATAGCATATGGCTTATGCATAATAGCACACTGCCAATTATTTAAACATTACTCATCGAACATTGATGCAATTTCAGAACCGGAGGTTCTGCCACGTCTAGGAGCTCCGTAGTGCATTCTCTCGCGGCCACAAGGTATGTTCATTCTTTCTCATGTCCTTGTCAATTTTTTTATTAAGATATTGCGATCTATATATATTGTGTATTGCCTGGATTGAAATGAATCGTTAGTTTCTTATAGCTATGAATTTACCATGTGATGGATAACAGAACCAAAAATTATATGTCCTGGTGGAGGTTCCAATCGATCAGGTTATCAATATAGGGTTAAGAAAAAATTCACCAAGTATCAATCTTCCTTATAAATAGTCTTAACCATAAGACCAGAAATGGGGCTAGCTAATTTGTCACACCTTTATCTAAAAAAAAAGCTAATTTGTCACACCTTCTTTTGCATATCCTTGGACAGATAGTAGTACCATAGGGCTTATTTTGCCAATTTACGTGGGGGTACACAATCTCCCCAATTCGATGAGGGATGACAGTGTTATTCTTCTTGGGGAGGGGCAATTATGGCCTATGGGGTATGGTGCTGGGTTGGTCGCTGGTCCTCCTAGTGGATCGCGCTGCGATGACTACTCCCACAGCGAGGAAGAGGCCAAGAGGCCGCGGTAGCCGAGGGCGCTGCAGCGGTGTGACGACGCCGTGAAGCAGGAGCTCCGGCGAGACACGTATAAACAAGCTTCGTTTGTCACACACACACACACATACGAATCAGCTAGCACCCAAGCATCTTGATGGATTATTAGCTAGCAGCGACGAACCCACGGAAAAACTCGATTGGATCGCAACCTGTGCGTATCACAACAGGTCCGGCGGAAATACGGTATGACAATACTTGGGGATACAGAGCTGGATATGGGCTTTGCTGGGCAAACAAATTTAATCCCTTGAATATAATTATAATTAAATTTAGAAAAAAATTGAGTTTGGGAGGGGGTGTAAAGGAAGCACAGCTCTTAAATTTATGTATACAGGCGGAGGGTACTGATTATCATATTCTATATAATCGAATCATGTATGCAATGTAGTATCATTGTTTTATACGAGAAACTATAAATAAATATTTTAGGAAGTACTAATTGTTGACACACATTATGTGGTAGTAATTGATTTTTTTGTACAGACAAAATCAGTCGTGTGCACACAGTATAAGAACATAAGGATATATAGATAGACCAACTATGTCAACATACTATTTTAGCAACAATTAATTGATTAACGCGTGCAAGCTGCTAGGATTCAAAATTGCAGTAGCTGTACAACCTAACGCAGCCTCAATCTGTATTCCCGGGCACGACTAAAATTGAAATATATTCTCTTCATGTAGACATTCCCTCCTCCCCCATCCCAACCAAGTCTCCCGGCCTGCCGTCGAGCGCTTCATTCTTCTACACCACTAAAACAAGGTTTGCTTTCATCTATAATTCTTGTATATGTTGTATCTAATATCTTCATCCTAATGCTAACCTTGTACACCCTAGGCCAAGATCTAAAAGGAGGTATGGGAAAGCAAAGCATGGAGACACGTGATGAAATGGTGGCAGATTCGCTTGACAGTGAGAGAACATTCACCGCCGATTTTGCGGGGAACCAAGAACAAGATGACGTGCTGGAAGTAGAATCTACAATGTTTGAGAAGGAAAAAGTATCAGATAGTGAGACAACACTGCAGGGTAATAGCTTTGGGCACATCGTAGGTCATGGTTATACCGATGTCCAGGAAGTAGATTCTGACTCTCGTGCTAAGAGGGCGGTTATCAAGTCAAAATCCTTGAAGGCGGGGTTCATACATACGCTTAAACCTGGTTGGCTGGAGGAAATCGATTCAGGTGAAGGCATATGGATAGCCACTAAAAAATATCGAGCAAGTGGCGAATCTGACAAGGTTAGTACTTAGTAATTTTGTGGCGCTCTCAGATAACTTTTATTATAAAATGTTTGTTTCCATTGTGTATGAATCATCTTATAACATAAGTTTATGTCATAATTGTTGGGCCCGCTGCACGAGCGTCTCCGCCTACCAACCTAGCCCAACTGGAGTCCAACCTGACTTACAACAGAAGTTCAACCTTCTCCCCTTGAAAGACTAGCCTATCAGGCATCTCCTCCCACAACCGATGTGAGACTAAACCCAACAAATCTTTCCTTGAAAGACTAGCCTATAGCGTTTCAGCCCACCAATCATGCATGATCGACCGCTGCAAGTACATACAAGATTTGCATCCGGGCACCTGAGCTATGATACCAATTGTAACAGTTGCTGGGCTCGCTGGACGAGCGTCTCTGCTCACCAACCTAACTTATCCGGAGACTAACCCGACTTACAATAGGCATTGGGTTCTCTCTCCTGAAAGACTAGCCTATTAGGAGGGGACACTCTCAGCCTTATAAATCGCTTCACTTCTCCTCCCACAGTTGATCTGGGACTAAACCCGGCACGTTTCACTGGTGGAAAAAGGGGCTTCCATTCGACACATTTGTCTCGAACCAAATTCGATCCGCGACCAAAGGGCTCATCAGTCCCGGTTCATATGAAAATGTGGGCCAGGGAGCATTAGTCCCGGTTCAAAAGGGACCTTCCGTCCCGGTTTCATCTAACAGCCGGGAGTAATTCCCCGTGGACCTTTAGTCCCGGCTCGTGTAACAAACCGGGACTAAAGGTGACCTTTAGTCCCGGTTCGTTACACGAGCCGGGACCAATCACCCGTTCAAACGAACCGCCACTTCGCGCCAGTTATCGATCGACGACGATCGACATGCATTAACGACGACGCTTCGTATTTCGTCGTGTGCTGATCGGGAACCGCCGGCGACGCGCGTTGGAACTCGCTCGATCTGCATTCACATCGCCGCCGGCGTGTGATCTCTCATCTTCTCCCTCTTTCCTATATAAATCACTCATTTGATCATCTTCTTCCCCAAACGCGCGCGCTTGGACTGTGAGTTCACCACTCACGCGCGCCCTCAACGTGCCGCCGTCCTTCAACTCTCGATGGAGTCCGAGGTGTTGGTCTTTCAAATTTGCAAGGCCAATGCCGTGCCGCAACTCCTCAAGGACTTCTTGAAGGCCACCACCATCAAGTTTGTTGGTGCCGCCATCAACAATGATCTGCGCATGCTAAGCCCATACGGAATTGTTATTCCGTCCGCATATGATCTTCAACAAGTTGTCCCAAACCCCACTAGCAAGCCAACGCCAAGTCTCTATGATTTGGCCAATGCTACTATTGGGACACATCTTGTGAAGAAGAAGAGGGACAACAACAAGAAGAAGAAGGACAAGAAGAAGAAGGGAGAAGAAGAAGAAGAAGATGAAGAAGCAAAAAAGAAAAGAAAAGAAGAAGAGGATCTAATTTTTGGTTGGGAAAAAGTTCCATTGAGCATGAACCAACTCAAATATGCCGCTTTAGATGCTCGCCTAGGCTTTGAGATAGCTAGGAGATTCTGGAAGCTAAAGGGCTACAATAGCAATGTTGATCGTCTTAACCTTAATAATTAGGTGTGGATGATTATATGTATGGAAAAATGTTTGGATGAGCAATTGGAAAAATATGTTGGATGAGCCATATTGGATGAGTATGTTTGAAAAAATGTACTCCCTTTGTTTCGGTTAACAAAGTCAATTAATTTTCGAATTTGTGATTTTTCAAGTATTTTTGCTTTTTTGAATATTTTAATCATCTGAAAATTAATAATTAAATTATATATAAAGAATATTTGAAATTCATTGGTGCTTATTATTCGTAATCATTGTTTCTTATTTTGTGAATTTATTTGGAATTTAAAAAAGTAATATTATATATTACCAAAGTGTATAGGTTAATAGAATAGGTGCCATACCATTATCAAGAAGTCGCGAGCGCAGTCTTGGAAGCTAGTAGGGAAGGAATGGAGAAGTTAAGCGTGCTAAGGGTGGAGCAGTGTGAGGATGGGTGACCGACCGGGAAGTGAGGACCACAAGTACTTATAATTTGATATGTGATATGGAGTGAGAGCCATAAGTATCTAATTCTATATGAGAATAGAGATGATTAGATAATAGAGAAATAAAGAAAAATAGAGAAATAAAGAAAATACAGAAATTCTGAAACAGAAAATACAATTTTATACCGAATGGACCTATAGTCCCGGTCCGTGTTAGGAACCGGGACCAAAGGTCCTCAAGCCGCAGCACATGCCCAGGGCCACGTGGCGGACCATTGGTCCCGGTTCATAAACGACCGGGACTAAAGGCTGAAGCCTTTAGTCGCGCTTTGTTAGTCCCGGTTGCGAAAACCGGGATTAATGGTCTTTACAAACCGGGATTGAAGGCCTTTTTTCCACCAGTGTTTATTTTTTACAATTAGCATGTAGGATATTTTTATGATCTCATTTTCTTTGAATAATTATTGTATGGTTTTGCTTCAAATTATTGTATGGTTTACAATTAGCATGTAGGATTATTGATGAACACAACTATTCTTATTGCAAAGTTCAGAGTGCTTAAAGGATTACAGTCACATCCATCGGTGAAAAGGTGAAAGAAGAAAACGCTTATTGCTAGCCATTGTGTCGCTTATAAACCCTCGGAAATGCTTGGTTACCTCACATTCTCTAGTGTTCTTCAAGCCATCGACTGACGAACAAACGCATGCATTGATTCGTAGGCAAGCTAGGTAGAAAAATTGTTGCACTCGACCCAAATGTTTTAGCAGTTCTGTGTGTTAGCAACCTATCAAGAGCTCCGCTACTAATATATATGATCTTCAACAAGTTGTCCCAAACCCCACTAGCAAGCCAACGCCAAGTCTCTATGATTTGGCCAATGCTACTATTGGGACACATCTTGTGAAGAAGAAGAGGGACAACAACAAGAAGAAGAAGGACAAGAAGAAGAAGGGAGAAGAAGAAGAAGAAGATGAAGAAGCAAAAAAGAAAAGAAAAGAAGAAGAGGATCTAATTTTTGGTTGGGAAAAAGTTCCATTGAGCATGAACCAACTCAAATATGCCGCTTTAGATGCTCGCCTAGGCTTTGAGATAGCTAGGAGATTCTGGAAGCTAAAGGGCTACAATAGCAATGTTGATCGTCTTAACCTTAATAATTAGGTGTGGATGATTATATGTATGGAAAAATGTTTGGATGAGCAATTGGAAAAATATGTTGGATGAGCCATATTGGATGAGTATGTTTGAAAAAATGTACTCCCTTTGTTTCGGTTAACAAAGTCAATTAATTTTCGAATTTGTGATTTTTCAAGTATTTTTGCTTTTTTGAATATTTTAATCATCTGAAAATTAATAATTAAATTATATATAAAGAATATTTGAAATTCATTGGTGCTTATTATTCGTAATCATTGTTTCTTATTTTGTGAATTTATTTGGAATTTAAAAAAGTAATATTATATATTACCAAAGTGTATAGGTTAATAGAATAGGTGCCATACCATTATCAAGAAGTCGCGAGCGCAGTCTTGGAAGCTAGTAGGGAAGGAATGGAGAAGTTAAGCGTGCTAAGGGTGGAGCAGTGTGAGGATGGGTGACCGACCGGGAAGTGAGGACCACAAGTACTTATAATTTGATATGTGATATGGAGTGAGAACCATAAGTATCTAATTCTATATGAGAATAGAGATGATTAGATAATAGAGAAATAAAGAAAAATAGAGAAATAAAGAAAATACAGAAATTCTGAAACAGAAAATACAATTTTATACCGAATGGACCTATAGTCCCGGTCCGTGTTAGGAACCGGGACCAAAGGTCCTCAAGCCGCAGCACATGCCCAGGGCCACGTGGCGGACCATTGGTCCCGGTTCATAAACGACCGGGACTAAAGGCTGAAGCCTTTAGTCGCGCTTTGTTAGTCCCGGTTGCGAAAACCGGGATTAATGGTCTTTACAAACCGGGATTGAAGGCCTTTTTTCCACCAGTGTTTATTTTTTACAATTAGCATGTAGGATATTTTTATGATCTCATTTTCTTTGAATAATTATTGTATGGTTTTGCTTCAAATTATTGTATGGTTTACAATTAGCATGTAGGATTATTGATGAACACAACTATTCTTATTGCAAAGTTCAGAGTGCTTAAAGGATTACAGTCACATCCATCGGTGAAAAGGTGAAAGAAGAAAACGCTTATTGCTAGCCATTGTGTCGCTTATAAACCCTCGGAAATGCTTGGTTACCTCACATTCTCTAGTGTTCTTCAAGCCATCGACTGACGAACAAACGCATGCATTGATTCGTAGGCAAGCTAGGTAGAAAAATTGTTGCACTCGACCCAAATGTTTTAGCAGTTCTGTGTGTTAGCAACCTATCAAGAGCTCCGCTACTAATCTCCACTAATATAAAAAGACAGAGAGAGTCCCATCCAACGAATCTGAGCCATACAACTAAAAAATCTAACGACCTAAAACTAATCTGTGATTTGACAGAGCAGACAATCTCCACCTCCACTAATCGATCCCGATACTTGTCTAGAAAAAAAAAGGAAACTGCTTACCACAACCGCTCACCACGACCGCTCACCCAGACCGCCTCACCATCCTCCGCCCGCAGTCCTCTCGCCAGGCCGCGCCGCGCCTCCGCGTCCTCCGCCCGCGAGTCTCAGCATCCGCAGCCCGAGCTACTCACCATTCGCCGTCGTCCGGTCGCCGTCATCGGCCTGCCTCTTCTCCACTAATATAAAAAGACAGAGAGAGTCCCATCCAACGAATCTGAGCCATACAACTAAAAAATCTAACGACCTAAAACTAATCTGTGATTTGACTGAGCAGACAATCTCCACCTCCACTAATCGATCCCGATACTTGTCCAGAAAAAAAAAAAGAAACTGCTTACCACAACCGCTCACCACGACCGCTCACCCAGACCGCCTCACCATCCTCCGCCCGCAGTCCTCTCGCCAGGCCGCGCCGCGCCTCCGCGTCCTCCGCCCGCGAGTCTCAGCATCCGCAGCCCGAGCTACTCACCATCCGCCGTCGTCCGGTCGCCGTCATCGGCCTGCCTCTACGCCGGGAAATCGAGGACAGAGGATACGACGGGGATTCCACGCCGCTGCCCGAGCGACTCACCGTCCGCCGTCGTCCTGTCGCCGTCGTCGGCCTGGCTCTACGCCGGTCAATCGAGGGCACAGGAGACGACGCGGATTCCACGCCGCCGCCTGGGCGCCTCACCATCCGCTGCCGTCCTGTCGCAGTCGTCGGCCTGCCTGTACGCCGGGGAATCAAGGACAGAGGAGACGAGGCGGAATCGACGCCGCCCTGAACGCTGGGGAATCGGCGCCAGACTGCAGGAAGGAGCCCGAACTGCTGGCCGGGGTCCCGGAGACGAAGCCAACCTGCACGTCGGGGCCGGTGAATCCAGGCAGCCCTCCACGCCGGTAAGCTGACGACACCAGCAACATCTGGACCATCTTTCACCTTTGGCCAAGCTGCGTGCCTGTAATCAAAGAAATAAAATGAGTACATTTGGATTGCCGATAATCCACAAGGCCATGGTATTATGTGTATGCAGTGAAGTTAAATTGCCGATAATACTACATCATAATATTTACTTTTTAGGATAACAGACAAGTATATCAGTCTATGGTCTCCAACTAGCATCACCACCAAATTAATGCCATATCAAGATTTTGTTGTACTTTGTTCATCTATCTCTTATTTCCCTGAAGAATAGCATCAGGTCTGGTAGCACAGAAAGCTATGAGAAAATGCTCCAGGTCATAGACATGCGTTCACAATCATAGGACATATGCATTTTTGACACTCTGTATTATTACTTCAAATTCAAGCATGAGTTCAGCATTTTATTCTCTTTGTTGCTTTGTTCATCTATCTCTTATATTTCCCTGGAGAATAGCATCAGGTCTGGTAGCACAGAAAGCTATGAGAAAATGCTCCAGGTCATAGACATGCATTCACAATCATAGGACATATGCATTTTTCACACTCAGCGGAACTTAAAAAGTTTAATAAAAACATGGACGGTACTAATCGGTTATTACTAATCTGCTCACTCTACTGCAAGAAGTTGATAAGAAATTATGAAATCTAGGATACGAATCAACATGGACAATCCAAAATGAATGGCGATGCACCTTCTCTGCTGGTGAGCATGTTCGCCCAGAAACAAGAAGGACATGATGAAAATCAATAAAAATTTAACCTCAAGCGTGAATGAAACCCTGATCAATAGGTATCATCTCAGCTCCGGTGTTTTAAAATTTAGGTTGGGTTGTAAGCACTGGACATGTTATACCACTGTCAATACTACCGAAAATTTTCTTTTGGTTCAAATCTGTGCAATAACCTCACAACACAAGCAGTTTTATAAGAAGATTTCGTTAACTGTCATACATGCTCTGAACTATGTAGTATGTTACAGTCTAGAACATATACCTTTTCTATGTAATCACTTGTAGGAATGTGATTTACAGTCAATTCTCTGTTATATTCATTTAGTATACTACAATTTGTAGTATCGTGGAGGGTATGTCGTCTTCCAGAAATACTCCGTTTCAGGATATAACCAACAAGCAGAATCAAGGTAATTGAAAACGAGCAAAATGTTTATTACCATACTTATTATTATCGTAATATACTGAAGTGGTGATGTGTACGCAGATCCTAGAGAGGTCAAAAGGCAGAGGGAGAGGGAACGATATGCAAACAATAAAGATGAGATTTTAAAACGCCGACGCCAAATACGGGAACTAAAAAAACAGTCAACGGCCGCTGTGAATGATGAAAACATACAATGTGCTACCCAAGCAACTGGACAATCTGGAGTCACCCAGATACAAAACATGGCTACTGAAGAAGGTAATGTGGACTGTAATTGCATCATGTATGTGGCATGATATATAAAAGACTGATTTTGTAACTGCAATGTATTAATATAGGTATGGTTCCGGATGTTCAGCACTATGCATCTCAGAATCGTGAACCACCTTCTTCATCAATAGTACATGGCAGCATTCCTTTGATGAGTGATGACGATGAGTCTGACTGGTTGCACAGAAATGATGCATACAACATGCACGCAAAACATCGAGGAACTGGACCTAATCTTAATGCACATACCAATTTTGATGGACCATGTTCAGTCACCCGACTACCGGGTAATATAATATTGTGCATCATGTTTTATTTATTCCAACAATATATATGCTCTCCAATACCAGCTAACATTCCAATACCAGCTAACATTGTTGTTTCCATGTTCAGGTGGGGATGATACTGTGGGATGCAAAAGTGTTTCACCCCAACATACCATGGCATCGTCTGGTCCTGTGACAAACCCAACTAACAATCGTGGTAGCACAACTCGGCGCCCACTGCAGGCTGGTCAATCGTGGTATGCTCGATTGTCTGACGAGAAGAGAGCTGAGTATCTACATAGGCAGCGTATAGCCCGCCAACAAAAAAGAGCTGCAGCAAGTACTGGTGTCGAGGCAACCCAGACATCACCTGCTTCTTTCCCGAGTTCACCGCATACCCCTTTCAGCAACGTGACCAAAACACATACAACTGTTGTTCAAACGCCATGTTGCGAATCAGCTATGGGATCTGCATCTGCAGATTTCCATGGGCAAGAAAGCTTCCTGTCAAAAAATTCAGATCCCGAGAAGAGACGGCATCGTCGCAGGGAAATGTACTCGCAGATGACGGATGAACAAAGGGTAATAAATTTGCGCAAGAACCACGAGTATAAAAGATGCAGACAGGAAACGACAGGTGGCTCCGCATGTAGCCCGCAAACCACTCCTGTCATGCAGACTTGAAGCCGGGCAGACACCACAGGACCGTCCTGACCTTGTGGCGAGAGTATACAGGGCCAAGTTGCGAAGCATGAAAGATCTGCTGATCAAGAAAAAGTACTTCGGTGCGGTTGCTGCATATGTCCATGTTACTGAGTTTCAAAAGAGGGGGCTGCCACATGAGCACATGCTTCTGATCATGCGCTCGGATAGCAAGCTAACAAACCCAGACTCATATGATAAGGTGATATCAGCAGAAATTCCTGACAAGGACAAATATCCTGTACTGCATGCTCTTGTGGTCAAGCATATGCTCCACGGACCATGTGGTGCTCTCAAGAAAAATTGCCCTTGCATGATAGATGGTGAATGTCGATTTCGCTATCCTCGGCAGTTCTGTGATGCTACGCAGCAAGGGAAGGACTCATATCCTATTTATAGGAGAAGGGCGGATGGTCGTCAAGTCAAGGTCAGAGGGGCAGAACTTGATAATAGATGGGTTGTTCCATACAACCCTGGTCTTCTTATGCGGTACAACTGCCACATGAATGTTGAGGCTTGCTCTAGCATCAAGGCAGTTAAATATTTATTCAAGTACATCTATAAAGGACATGATCGTGCCTCATTCTCAGTCGATCCAGCAGTAGACAACAATGGAGTTATCAATGAGATTAAGCAGTACAGAGATGCTAGATTCGTGTCACCGCCGGAGTCTATCTATAGACTCTGCGCTTTTCCAATGTATGGTGTCTCTCCCGCTGTTCTTCAACTTCAGCTTCATTTGGAAGACATGCAGCCCGTCACATTCAAAGAAGGCGATAATCTAGATGATGTCGTTAATCGGCCCTCTTCTTCCAGTACCATGCTTACTGAATATTTCAAGATGAATGCTATCGATCCTTATGCGAGGAATTTCTTGTACAAGGAGTTCCCAGAATTCTATCGGTGGAATAAGGGTACGAAGAAGTGGCAGAGAAGAAAATTGAAGGGGTGGGGGCAGGTTGGAAGAATTGTTTATGCACATCCTGCAGAAGGTGAGAGATACTTCCTGAGAGTGCTCATGAATCATGTAAGGCGTGCAACATCATATGAGGATTTGAAAACAGTAAATGGCAATACATGCTCGACGTTCAGACTATCGTGTGAGCAAAGAGGTCTCATAGAGACTGACAAGTCACTTGATGACTGCTTGACTGAGTCTGCGACATTCCAAATGCCATATGCTCTAAGAAGGCTTTTTGCTACCATTCTTGTTAACTGCGAGGTGACCGAAATCCGATCATTGTGGGAAAAGCACCTCGAGTCAATGTCCGAGGACTACCGTCGTAACCAGTCCAACCAGGCTGTACTTGAGCAGATGGTCCTTAGAGACATTGCGAATCTGGTGCATTCGATGGGGAAGGATATTAAAAGTTATGACCTCCCAGATTTGGATCCTGTGGATGACAGCTGTTCCAATGGTCATCCGAGAGAGGTTCAAGAGGAGTTGTCCGTCCCTTTTGACAAAGAAGACATAAATATGTTTACATCTCTGAACCCCGAGCAACGTGCTGGCTTTCATGAAATCCTCTCTCATGTCCTCAACAACAGGAGCAAGATTTTCTTTGTGGATGGTCCGGGTGGCACGGGGAAGACATATCTATACAAGGCACTCCTTGCTAAGGTCCGTTCCTTGGGAAAAATTGCTATTGCAACAGCGACATCCGGTATAGCAGCATCAATCATGCCCGGTGGACGCACTGCCCACTCCAGGTTTAAAATACCAATTAGGCTCACAGACAACAGCACTTGCAATTTCACCAAGCAGAGTGGTACCGCAGAGCTGCTCCGTAGGGCATCTTTGATAATCTGGGATGAAGTTGCCATGACAAAGCGTCAAACAGTGGAGACACTTGATAGGACCCTACAGGACATCATGGGATGTGCTTTGCCTTTTGGTGGGAAGGTCGTGGTGTTTGGCGGAGATTTTAGGCAGGTCCTTCCAGTCGTAACACGTGGGACAAGAGCACAGATTACCGATGCTACGCTACAAAAATCTTATTTATGGGGGCAGATTAGGAAGATACACCTCAAGCGTAATATGAGGGCACAAACGGACCAATGGTTCTCCAGTTACCTCTTGAGAATTGGCAATGGAACGGAGGAGACAATCGGTTGTGATTACGTGCGTATGCCGGATGACATTGTCATTCCTTACGCTCCCACCGAAGAACCAGTGAACAAGCTTATTGAAGATATCTTTCCATCGCTTCATGTGAACGCAGCATCTGGATCGTACATGAGTGCCCGTGCCATTCTATCAACCAAGAATGAGCATGTGGATGGTCTGAACACAAAGATGATTGACAGGTTTCCTGGCCAAGAAAAGATATATTATAGCTTTGACTCTGTCGAGGATGATGCACGCAATAACTACACAATTGACTATCTAAACTCTATCACTCCAAATGGCCTGCCCCCGCATGCTTTGAAACTCAAAGTCAATTGTCCCGTCATTCTTCTCCGAAATCTCGATCCTCACAACGGGTTGTGCAATGGAACAAGATTGATGATTAGAGCATTCCAGAATAATGCAATTGACGCCGAGATTGTTGGTGGACAGCATGCTGGAACTAGAGTTTTCATACCGAGAATCCCTTTGTCACCCTCAGAAGACATATCACTTCCTTTCAAGTTCAAGAGGAAACAATTCCCAATCCGGTTGAGTTTCGCAATGACCATTAACAAAGCCCAGGGGCAAACCATTCCAACAGTTGGTATTTATCTTCCCGAGCCTGTATTCTCGCATGGCCAGCTTTATGTTGCATTGTCAAGGGGCGTGTCAAGGCAGACCACTCGGATTTTAGCCATGCCAAATAAAGACATAGATCCCACAGGAAAAAGCACAAAAAATATTGTGTACAGGGATGTCTTGGAGGAAACAAGTAAGTTTTTTCTTCCTTTAGGCCAGTCTTGGTTTTGATCTCCTACTGGTACTGTTTCATTTCTCTGATTCTCTTATGTTCATGTTATGCAGCTTCATGAGTTCCGTGACCCAGTTCAAATCTGACGATAAAAAGCATCCAATGCAAGTCCACGATGCTATACTTCATCGATCAAGAGGTTAGCAAATGCTTTAAAAATGGACAAGCACATATTCTGCCCAAATCTTTACCTTTGCGGATATTCAGAAACTTGCAATTGCCTTTTTTGTTCTCTCAAAATAACATGATCTCTTGATATATACCACAACTTTGTATTTCCTTGTGTATTCTCCTGATTATCGAGTCCATATGCTGCTTGGGTAATAATTTATGCTTTTTGAATATTAGTGCTGATGATGAGGGCACCTGAAGCTAAGAGATCATGCCCCATTGTATTCTCCTGATTACTGTGTCCTCGCCTTGACGCCGGCATGCGTAGCACACGCCGTCTCCTAATCCTTAAGACCTCTCTGCCATGAATTATTTACTGAACTCCTATCCAAAAGAGTTACGTTTTGCGGAGTCGTCTGTCTTCCTATTTGTTTGGTCTGGTAGTATGTTGGACATGTAAGCTTGCAATTATTGTTCAGATTTACTTATGCTTTTTATGCCTCTGATTCAGCTTAGAGTTTCTGATTCATGTAATGTATATTTAGGAGGCTAGCTGAAAGGTCATGCATGCTATTGAGTTGGTTGTGATATATTTGGAGTTGCCCAAAAGATGAATGGAGGTTCAAAGAAAGGGTTGGTCTTATCCATTTTATTTTGAGAGAAGATAGAAGGCAAATGCAAATTTCTGAACATCTGCAAAGGTAAAGGCAAGCTTGCACACCTAAATTTCAGAACCAGCAGCTTCAGTTATTTTGTGTTTATCAGATTGATTTACATTTCTTTAAGATTGGGATGTATGTTTCATGCTACTGCTTCTCATTTATTTTGTACATTTCTTAAACTGGACTGGCTCAGGCTTCCGCGAGGTTTTCCGGTGACGAGTGTGAGTTGATGATGTTTGCACCTCTAAGAGGTTCCTGGAGCTATGGCAGAGCGTCTGATCTTTCTCTGAGTGACCCGTTTCTGTCAAGGCATGGCATGGAGATCGGGTAGCTAGAGCATCAACCATTTCTGGCTTTTCTCTGAAGAACATAAGAGCAGCGCCGATGTAGCAGCAACTAGGCAAAAACCCTCTTGCATGGCTCGTGTAAGATTGCTTCTACAATTTTTCTAGGGAACTCTGTCTGTTTGTTGTAATCTGCAACAATGGGTTGTTCCTAGCTAGCCTTTTACGGATGTCACTCAATTGCACATGTTGTCATTTAACTTTGGCCTGACTTCGTGTTATTTAACTCCCAATAGTTCTATATCCATGGCCTGACTTCGTGTTCCATTATCTGATGATATATGTCCTATATTATACGTGCGTGGCACGTGCACATTTACTAGTATATATAGGTTGCGATGAGGATATTGGCAGTCCATCTATCCTGGACGGGATAAAATTAAAGACTCTGGGAGCAACATTGGACGGCTAAAGACCAAGCGAGGGAAGCAAGAGAATAAGAAATTGCTTATCTTCTATAGTTATAGGTAATAAAACAAGTAGGAGAGTGTGCATAACTCCAACCCACATAATTATTCTAGAATAGTATATGGAACCAATTTTATACTATGTAAAACAAAACATATGCCAGTTATTAATATATTGGTTTTATATATAACTATTTTAACTTTGTCAAAAAACATAACTTTTTAAAAAAAATCGACAAAATTTACATGTGGGTAAATATTTATTTAGCGTACTATTTCACGATATATTACCAAGATTAAGCATGTGATCAGCCGGATTTGTTTAGTGTGAAGTTCCTATCATGAAATAATGAAACTGGAGTATGGTAGCTAGTTGAGTTGGCGTTAGGAAAAAATGTACTGATGTAAGAAATGGTTTTCCTAGCTATTAACCTGGGTTACTATATACCCATCAAGGCAAAATAGTGAAAAGTCCAATAAGAGATGTTAAGCTTTCAATGGATAAAAACAAATTGAAGTGCAACAGATAGATAATGTTTTGACTGATCAACTATAAGACTAACAGAGACATGGTGATTTGTTGACTCAATAATCCTGAGCTATTGAATAACTAACGCATCCTTCAGTGTAGCGACTCGATAAAATAATTTACGGCTACCTGAGTAATCATGCATGTTGATGTTTACAAAGTGGTTGTATACATGCTGATAAACATGATTCACAATATTGTAGTTTACTAGTTTCCAAGTGATGGATTATCCGTGTGTAATTCTGTTACCAACTCAACAGAACTAATTATTTCTTATCGTATTTACAGAAAATATAAACCCGAGTTTCGACCTGGGCAATGCTTGATCTACCCAACTCCTTTAATACATCATTTCTTATCATATTTAGCAATCTGCAAATGAAACATGCATAATTTTGGGCTGATACAAAATAAATTATGGAAGTACATAGTTTTGAACAGTCTCAGTTCTCCCACTGCAGCAAAACTATTTTTCCTTTATTACTATAATGTTATTCTTACTTCCATATTGTCATTTTTACCTTTTGTATTTCTCTGTCCAATCTTATACCGATGCAAATTTAAAAAGTAGTTATATATATGTTAACTGCAGTATATTATGATGCTCATTTCAGTTCTACTTTCACAACGAGTATAATTATGCCTTCCGCTCCAAACGTGAAGTTACTGAATTTCTAGCAACTGGAAGTATAACAGGAAAGGGCGTCATTAAGAAGGTGCCTAGATACATAAAAGCATATAATTGTTACAGAAAGCTGTATTTCAGTCTATATTTTCCCTGTTTAATTAAATGTCTTAAGTTGATATCGTTTCCTATTGTCGTGCAGAGATCAGATGATACTACAAGAAATGGCCACGGTATGTGTAGTTTGAGCCAAGATTTTAAATATTATATGTCTGTTGTTTCTAGTATACTCAAATTTAGACCGGCATATAATCCATATTATGGAGAGAATGTAGTACAACTAAATAGGTGTTTCATTAACAGATCAAGACAATGCTTTCACCATCAATTAATATCTAAAACAATAATTTAGGTTCTTTTTTGTTAATGTTTCTTAAAGAATTTGTTTAAATAAGATTGCATTATTCCATTAAGTTCTTCTAGCTTTGTGATAGTTGCAAGCATATATATATGCTGTCTTAACAATATAAATTAATCAGCTTCATTATACCATGTGGATCTAACTCGCTTGATATCATAGCCACAACTTCAAGTAATCATTTTCTATAAAAAATATATATTTCTTTTAACTCGAGGTATAAATTGTTAGTTGTGCATTCAACACTTGAATAGCATAACAATATTTTCTCCTAGAATTACATTCCAGCAACATCAAATTTGCAAGCGTGGGGGTTTACATTTTGCTATGGTTACTTTCACGATCGAGATAATATTGTATCACAACATTAATAAGTTTTAAAGATTAGAGAAATATTACCAACTTATTATAGCTATAATGTTTGCAGATCATAGAAGGACTACTAAAAGAAGAAGGATAGGGGATGCCCAACCAAGTAATCCTTCATGTAAGAAACATTATGTTTCCTTCCGGCATGATATCATTTGCATGTGCTAGTGCTTTTAGTAGTTGAAACTTCATTTTTATCTTGTCTTCCATCAATTATCTGAAACAGAACCTATTACAAAACGCATAAATTTAGCATGTCATTTTTCATGGTTGTGGCTACTTTTTGGTATTTTTGCAACACCTTCATGGTGTGGAAGTTGTTGTCTAGCTAAATATCTTCAAAATGGTAGTATTGGCATTGGGTGTAGAAACAATGTTCCTCAATTTGATTGGTAAGGTTTCATTGATATAATATCACACAGGGAGATAAATAGGCAGGTTTAAAAAAATCCCTCTTTTCCTATATTGGTTGCTAAAGAACGCATGTGGAACGCAAATTACACCAGTGAGCGGGGTAAACCCTAGCGTATTAATGTGAGATAATATAGCAATTTGTATGAGATAAGTAAACGTAATCCCTAAAAATACTATCGATACGAGTGGTGCAACACAATAAACCTTGGCATCATTTTTATTATTTGTCAGTATCTAGCTTTTTTAGATTAGTACTATTTGACTGATGTAGTATTTGTGTGGCCAACGACACGTGCAGGTTCTGGTGGGTCGACAAGAGGACGAATGGCCATAACTCGCACCAAACTTCCGCATGGTTTCTTGTGATTTCATGACGATATGTCCGTCTCTTAAGACAAAGGAAAATTTCCTGTAAATTTCTGCATGGAATTATTTCATTCAAAACTTCAATATTTGCATGAGTATTGATACTAAGATTAATGACTGCACTTCTTAAAGCTTGAAACGTTAATTGTCATTCGATATATTAAATTGTGTCTTTGTTGAATTGTCGGCTATGTGATTTTTTTTAAAAAAAATTGAAGACATTGTTGGGTGAATAATTTGGTTTCTTACAAGGGGTTCAAGACTCCCTAACTGACTTTCAGGGCAACACCTTATTTTCCACCATTGTTCTGGATTTCTTAACTATTTTGAATAGTAAAATGGAGTGAACTGATCTTGAACTTCTACTGCACAAAGCAAGGTAGTGCACGTACTTGCGCCCAAGACCAACGAAAGGGCGGACAGCTTCAAGCTCCTTACGTCCATGTTTATGCAATGCAGTACTATAGGAACCCCATTCCATGCATTCTTCCAACTTACGCATGAAAACAATCGCACTATTGTAGCTAGTTACAGTACCAATCGTATATTAACTCGTCCCAACTACTTTAGTCCTGACGATTTATAAGCTCGTATATATTGGTACATGTACGCTCTTAGCTATGAAGTTTATGAGCCACATATACGATGTGAGTTTCAGTAGTTGTGAGAGCACAGTACACGTGGAGATATGTTGTGTGGCGGTAATAATAGAAAGGGTGAGGAAAGAAGGAGGAATTAGATAAGTGGCAAGAGGCCAGATTATAGTTTTGAAAATATAAGTAAATTATCATAAGATTTAATCTAAATTAATAGAACATAAACATGATCATATGATGCCGCTTGTATGTTCTAATGGTGCAGTGGCTTGCCATGCCACCACAAACATGTGAAGCAATGGCATAGCGCGCCCCACGCCACGAGAATCAGGCGAACCTATGCGGCACGCTCGGCCCATGCCACAAGTCGAGTGAACCGACGCGCCAAAAAGATTGTTTTTTCTTCCATTAGCGTTTGACTTTTCATTAAAATGTGGCGTGGGAAATAAAAAATTATCTGCAAAAAACTTAAAAGAAGAATTTCATTTAAATATAGGATATATTATGTCGAGGTTTGAATGGAATTGCAAAAGGAAACTAAATTATCTAGCGCCAGTCGAAGACGCCATAGTCCTTGCCTCCGTCCTCGCCTCAGTCGTCACCGTAGCCATCGTCGATCGTGATGATGTCGGCCTCCAGCACCAACTGTTGAAGCGCGGCGCTCCATCTGGCCGACTCCCCGTTGTCGGGGCAGTAGTAGACTAGAGGGACGAATTACCTCGCGCTCGAGGGCTTCAACAACGGTGGTGGCGACAGCGAAGGTTCTGTCGTTGGAATCGGCCTCGGTTTCAGCATGACGATGCCCAGCTCCGTCTTCGGCTTCTTTGTTAGCCTCCGGAACTAGAGGTGGCCGCGTGGACGAGCGGTGGCTCCATTTCTAACTCTGGATCCATCATCTTTGGCTCCTCCTTGAGCGTCTGGAAGCTTATTCTGGGCAAGGCCCGGCACATCCTAGCCCGTTGCAGTATCAAAGCAGCAGAGCTGGCACGGTGCAAGGAGGAAGGCTATGAGGAGAAGAATGTTGCTGCAGAATTTGCCAGCATGGAGGTAGCATGCTTCAGTGGCGGCGGGAGTCGCGGCCGTCCCAACACGCACTAGTAGAAAAAAGGGCTTCCATCCACCCCCTTTAGTTCCCAAACAATTTGGTTGTGCAAACAAGATGGATGATGAGCGCCATGTTCCGCCCCGTCAGGAACAGCGGGATAGGGTACCCACCTATGCTGATGTTCCATCCTCCAAGCAGCCGGGTATCTGGCGGCACCATGAGGCCGGAAATGACAAGCTCCTCCGTCGGCTCCTTGTTGAGGGTGCGAGGCCACAAGCCTCACGGCGCTCCGCTGTTGTCTCTAGATTCGTAGTTATTCATCATGGCTCTCGAGCTCGAAGTCTATAGGGTCTATGGGGAAGGTGTGTTGCTATGCCGCCATCGGAGTGAGAGTTTATTGGGACGCCGCATTTAATCTGGCAAGCGAAGACACACTCACGCCACCAGGAGGAGTGGCATTGGCCGAGGTGACAACACGAGAGGTCTCAGGCAATGGAGGTCATGGTTGCCAACACAACAATGAAATTATTTAATAAATTAAAGTCAATTAATCAATTCTAAGAAAATCAAAATAATACTATAATACCTTTAAAAATTCTAATTACTCGTTAATAAGACTTGCAATTAAGATTTTGTAATTAATTACTCATTAATAGAAATAAATAAATTATACTAATTAGGAAAATTCATGAAGAAAATCCTAAGATATCTATACAAGATATTCTAAGATTCTGGAAGATTTTAGTGAATATTTACAATCAATGAAGAGTAATAAATCCAATCGATTATCCAAGGAAAACAAATATTTAATGAAATTAATTTGCCATAAATACTAGAGAGCTAATGGGAATAAAAGCATAGCATATGGCTTATGCATAATAGCACACTGCCAATTATTTAAACATTACTCATCGAACCTTGATGGCATTTCAGAACCGGAGGTTCAGCCACGTCTAGGAGCTTTGTAGTGCATCCTCTCGCAGCCACAAGGGTGAGCTCATTCTTTCTCATGTCCTTGTCAATTTTTTTATTAAGATATTGCGATCTATATATATTGTGTATGGCCTGGATTGAAATGAATCGTTGGTTTCTTATAGCTATGAATTTACCATGTGATGGATAACAGAACCAAAAATTATATGTCCTAGTGGAGATTCCATTCGGTCAGGTTATCAACATAGGGTTAAGAAAAATTTCGCCAATTATCAATCTGCCGTATAGATAGTCTTAACCATAAGATCAGGAATGGGGCTAGCTAATTTATCACACCTTATTTTGCATATCCTTGGATAGATAGTACCATAGGGTTTATTCGGCCAATTTACATGGGGGTACGTGATCTCCCCAGTTCGATGAGGGAATCACGACAAGTCTACAACATTATAATTGAACTGAATATATTAGAGGGTCAAGTTAAATTTGCACAGATCCATAGGCGTACTCGTATCCATATACATACAAAATCTACATGTCGTCGTAAGAATCTTTGGTCTTGCGAAGCGTGCGTGTGCCAGCGCCGTGATGTGGTCGTTCTCGCCGTAGCTTTGAGGTGGGTGCTGCGTTGGTGGTTTCAAGCTGGTACTCGCATCTCCTCCACCGCGCCGCCGCTGATCATCGTTGTAGTCGTAGTCGGTGCTGCGGTCGTGTCGGCGTGGTGCTGCGGTCCTGTCTTCGTGGTCACAGAACGTAGTGCTCGGTTGGTCACAGAACGTAGCGCTGCGATGACTGCTCCCAAAGCGAGGGAGAGGCGGAAGAGGCAGCCGGAGGTAGCTCCTCCTCATCGTCCTCCCCCGAGCTCGTCCCCTGCCACAAGGTGGTCGTCGCCGGCAGCTGAGGACACGGCCGCGGCAGCCGAGGCTGAGTGGCGCAGCGTGCCCTTGTAGACGTCGAGGATCCCGACGACGGCGCGCGGTCCACTACTGCAAAGCAGCAGCTAGCGGTATGACAACGCCGTGAAGCAGCAGCTGTGCGAGCTGCATTGGAGCGTGATGTGAAGGCAGCGAGTAAATCCGAGGGAGGCACGGCGTTGGCGTTAGCTAGCAGCGACGCACCCACGGAAAATCACGATTGGATCGCAACCTGTGGGTATCGCAACAGGTCCGGCGGAAATACGGTATGACAATACTTGGGGATACAGAGCTGGATATGGGCTTTGCTGGGTAAACAAATTTAATCCCTTGAATACAATAATAATTAATTGAATAAAAAAGTGAGTTTGGGAGGGGGTGTACGAAAGCACAGCTCTTAAATTTATGTATACAGGCGGAGTTTGGCCGGGCTAACCTCCGTGTATAGGTGGAGGGTTGACAAGTAGTTGCGTGTGTTCTTTCTGTTTTTCTTACTGTCCTAGAGTAGGCAACGTAGAGTTACGTCCTCGACGTCTATGTCGACCGCGTTGTACTTCATTCTCTTAGCCCTTTTTCTATGATTCCTTGAAAAAAGCGAATTATGTATGCAATGTACCATTGTTTTATATGAGAAACTATAAATAATTATTTTTTAGGAAGTAATAAGTGTTGACACATATTATGTGTACTTGATATTTTGTACATACAAAATGATTCGTGTTCACACAGTATGAGAACATGAGGATATATAGAGAGAGCAACTATTTCAACATATTTTTAGCAACAATTAATTGATTAACGCGTGCAAGCTGCTAGGGTGATAAGAGATTCAAAATTGTAGTAGCTGTACAACCTAACGCAGCTTCAATCTATATTTCCTGGCACGGCCAAAATTGAAATCTATTCTCTTCATGTAGATATTCTCTCCTCCTTAGTTCCCAACCAAGTGTCTTGGCCTGCCGTTCAGCGCTTCATTACTCTACACCGCGGAAACAAGGTTTGCTTTCATCTATATTTCTTGTCTGTTGTATCTAATATCCTCCTATTTCTTCTCCATTCGTTAATGCTAACCCTGTACAGCTTAGGCAAAGATCTAGAAGAAGGTTTGGGAAAGCAAAACATGAAGACACGTGATGAAATGGCGGCAGATCATTCGCTTGATGGTGAGAGAACAATCACCTACGATTATGCGGCGAACCAAGAACAAGATGACGGGCTGGAAGTAGAATCTGCTATGATCTTACCTGCTATGGTTGAGAAAGAAAAAGTATCTGATAGTGAGACAACACTGGAGGGTAATAGCTTTGGGAACATCACAGGTCATGGTTATACTGATGTCCAGGAAGCAGATTCTGACTCTCGTGCTAAGAGGGCTGTTTCCAAGTCAAGTTCCTTACGGGTGGGGTTCATTCGTACGCTTAAACCTGGTTGGCTGGAGGAACTTGATTCAGGTGAAGGGGTATGGATAGCCACTAAAAAATATCGATCAAATGGGAAGGCTGACAAGGTTAGTACTTAGTATACTGATTTTTCGGTGCTCTCAAATATTTTTTTATTAAATGTTTATTTCCATTGTGTACGAATCACCTCATAACATAAGTTTATGTAACAATTCTTGGGTCGCTGCACGAGCGTCTCTGCCCACTAACCTAGCCCAACTGAAGACCACCAATTCGACTTACATCGAGCATTGAGCCTTCTCCCCTCAAAAGACTATCCTATTAGGAGGAAATATCCTCAGCCTTATAAATCGCTTCGCATCTCCTCCCATAACCGATGTGGAAGTAAATCCAACAAATCTCCTCCTCACACATCGCTCACCACAGGGCCCGCTGAACACAACATTCTAGCCCACTAACCATCACTAGTTGGAAATAGCCTAGTGGCGTTCGAAAAATGGGTTAGTGGCGTTCAGATGGCACGCCACCAATGTTGCGCCACTCGTAACGTATATTGGTGGCATGCAATGAGAAGGTCACCAGTAACAAATTAGTAGTGGTGTTACCAAATTCACGAAGTTACCATTGACACTAGAACTGGTGGCGTGTATTCTAGGCGGAACGCCACTACTGATAAATTTGAGTATCAAAAAAAATACTAGCACTACCCACCTCAGATCTTGTCCACACTAAAATTTCCGGCCCAAGCTCACGTTCTCACGAGGACCCTAGCATAGCTGGAGTAGTTTGCTGCTTGAGACACTCCTCGTTCGATGCAGCGGCTAGAGGTACTTGCGGTCAGAGGCCTTTCATACCGGCCGCCCCGCGGCTATCTTTTTTGCACATCATCCTCCTACTCCATCCCATTCCTCCTAGCCGAGGCCACCACAGGCACCTCGCAAGGTAGGCCATGCTCGGAGGCGTTGGATCAAGGGGGAGGACGACTTGGATGGCCACCTGGCCGAGGGCGGCTGGGAAGGCGTGGCGGCCGTGGCCAGAGTGATTCCGCGCCCGTATCAACGTCGCTGCCACTAGGCCGAGGGCGGCGAGAAGCCAAGGCGGGCACAGCCAGAGAGCAGCAACGCCAACTCCGTCGCTGGAAGCGTCGTCCTCTTTGTCATTGTAGAATGACCCCGAGCCCGTCGATGGTTTTGAGTTCTGCATGACCATGAACAGGGGCATGAACATGAACATGATCAAGCTTCCTCGGCGGTTCGCGGCGGTGGTGGACGAGACCACCAACCAAGTGCTTCTTCGGGTATGTGGCGGTGCGACCGGCTATTGGACCATGGCGGTGCTCTTCGACCGTTTCGGTGAGATGTACAATGCCAACGGTTGGAAGAGGTTTTGCCGCGTGCACGAGATAGAAGACGGCCACTTTCTTTTCTTCAACTACGATGGCGATCACATCATCACCATCATCATGTTCGACGAGTCTATGTGCCATCGCCACTACAACGCTGGTGCCCACTACTCCAGCGCCGATGACGAGTAGAAGACTAGTTATTTTCCTTCTATTTTCCTGTGTGTTGTATGCAACTAGTTTGCAAGTCAAGAAGGACTAATTCAAACTTCCATTAACGATTACACGCCGGCAGCATCATGCCGCCTTCCATAGAACGCACCATATCCCCGGTCGGCATCCGGCTGGTCCTCCACTGGGACCACCACCTTCTTCTTCCGCGGTGGTGGCTTCTTCCCTGTCGAGGAAAATGCGCCGACGTCGGGTGCAGGCTTCTTCCCTATCATTCTGTTGTTGCCAAAGGTGGACGCGAAGGTGGTGCTCATGGTTCCTGCCGCGGCTGCGCCTTTTAAAGGGAAAAGGATGCACCATTAATGGCGGCACAGAAACGGAAGAGGCGGGGTGACGCAGAAGCAGAAGCGGCATTGCAGCCTTTCCCGATCAGACCATTGATGGTGGCGCAAGATGCCAAGAGGCCACGGTCGATGACACGCAGGCCTCCGGGTTGAAGTAGGAGGACACACACGGACACAGCGATCAGTCCGCGGCGATGCAAACCGCGCCCACAGTTGGGCCGCGTTTGCGTCTCCACGTATAGGCTGGCGAAAATGCATCGTGCTGGGTTGGGTTTTTCCGGTGCCTAGTCAAAACCGGATGGAAATGGACACCCGCGGTCCGAATGCATCGGGCCGCTAGAGATGCCCTAACTATCCTTTTCCACTAGCCCTGAGTTGCATTCACATAAATTGAAACTTCAACAGTAACTGATTTTACTTCTTTATTTTTTGAAATTAGTTAAACTACTAGCCACGCTGTCATAATAATTGATCACCTTTATTAATAAAGTAGTAGTGGTGTTTCAATATTTTTGCACGCCACTACTAGTTTGTACTCGGTCAGAATACTCTCAATTATTAGTGGCCCTCCTTTTGGTTAAACGCCAATAGTACCATATAGTACTGTAGCGCGTCATAATTATTAGTACATGCATGACCGATTACACACAAGATTTGCTTCAAGGCATCTCTTCTCTGATCAAGGCCGGCCCTGAAGGGGGACTGGAGGGGTGGCCGCCCCAGCCCTCCAAAATCATACGCCCTACTGTGCTACCACCATGGGATATGGATGCAGGTTGGAGGAGGGAGACGCTGAGAAGATAGAGGAGTCGATGTGAACTGGTTAATTATCGTACCAAAAGTTTGGGGCCCAGCCCCTGCTATGTATATACAACTGTATGACCTCGCTGTAGATTTACACTAGTAGAAAAATGGGCAACGGTCTACGCCTTTAGTACCGGTTCCCGTATGAACCGGTACTAAAGGGTACATTAGTACCGGTTAATCTGCCCAGCCCGCCGAGCAAGATTAGTACCGGTTCGATGGGGGCCTTTTGTACCGGTTCATACTAGGAACCGGTACTAAAGGGTTTTAGTGGGCCAGAGCTGAACCTTTAGTACCGGTTCATATGAAGAACCGGTACTAAAGGGTCCTGCCCTATTACTTCAAGCGCACGATCATCCCTGCATCTCATTTTCCTTCTTCTCTCTCACATTTCCAAACATTTTACACCTCTCACACTCCAATAAATCTTCATTTTTATCCACCATTTTATCAAGATTGACGGCACCCATCTATCTAAGGGTTAGCAATATCATCCTTTCTTCCGGCGTTCCTAATTTAGCTCATTTCTTTGCTAGTTTAACTCATATTATTTTTCTAGTGCTAGCAAGGTGTTTGATGAAATGCCAAAGTTAGGAATTTCATTCTTTTTGTATGCAATTGAGCTCAAATTAAATTATGATTTGTAGGTTTTAGTATCGTCCCCGTCCTCACCGCCGTCGATCGCCAGCGTCTTCCCCTAGCCGGCACTGTACCACCTCGGTGAGCCTCTTTTTTTTAATAAAAAAAACTTTGTTTTATGTGATGAACTTGAATATTAATTAAGTTGGTCACTCATATATCCATGATGTTGTGTAATTAATGATTTTTGATATACTTATATAATGCAGATGAATCGACAATGGATGTACGGTGACCGATGCCATCCCGACTTCATTACTGGCATGCATTATTTTCTCAACGTGGCGGAGGCAAACAGGCGGTCGAATGGTTTCATTTATTGTCCATGTAGTTCCTGTAGGAATACGAAGGATTACTCTACCTCAAAGACCCTTCACTTCCACCTGCTTGAGAATGGTTTCATGCCCGGCTATAATTGTTGGACCAAGCACGGAGAAAGAGGGGTTATAATGGAAGGCAACGAAGAAGAAGAGGATAGTGACAACTATCCTATATTCACTGAAGACGGTGATAGTAGTATGGGGGAAGACGAAGCTGAAGAAGAGCCCATTTTTGATGAGCCCATATTTGATGACCCCGATGACGATTTGGGTCGGGCCATTCTTGATGCGAAGATAAACTGCGGAAGTGAAAAGGAGAGGCTGAAGTTGGAGAAAATGTTAGAGGATCACAACAAACTGTTGTACCCAAATTGCGAAGATGGCCAGAAAAAACTGGGTACCACACTGGAATTGCTGCAATGGAAGGCAGAGAATGGTACTTCTGACAAGGGATTTGAAAAGTTGCTGAAAATAATAAAGAAGATGCTTCCAGGGGAGAACGTATTGCCCTCTAGTACGTACGAAGCAAAGAAGATTGTCTGCCCTCTAGGATTAGAGGTGCAGAAGATACATGCATGCATCAATGACTGCATCCTCTACCGCGGGGAGTACGAGAATTTGAATGCATGCCCGGTATGTGGTGCATTGAGGTATAAGATTAGGCGAGATGACCCTGGCGATGTTGAGGGTGAGTCCACCCACAGGAAGAAGGTTCCTGCGAAGGTGATGTGGTATGCTCCTATAATACCACGGTTGAAACGTTTGTTCCAAAACAAAGAGCATGCCAAGTTGTTGCGATGGCATAAAGAGGACCGTAAGAAAGATGTGATGCTGAGACACCCCGCTGACGGATCGCAGTGGAGAAAAATCGATAGAAAGTACAAGTCATTTTCAGATGACGCAAGGAACTTAAGATTTGGTCTAAGTACAGATGGCTTTAATCCTTTCGGGGAGCAGAGCTCCAGTCATAGCACCTGGCCAGTGACTCTATGTATCTATAACCTTCCTCCTTGGTTGTGCATGAAGCGGAAGTTTATTATGATGCCAGTGCTCATCCAAGGCCCGAGGCAACCCGGCAACGACATTGATGTGTACCTGAGGCCATTGGTTGAAGAAATTTTACAGTTGTGGCGTGAAGAAGGTGTACCTATTTGGGATGAGCATGAACAAAAGGAATTTAACCTACGAGCGTTGTTGTTTGTAACCATCAATGATTGGCCTGCTCTTAGTAACATTTCAGGACAGTCAAACAAGGGATACAATGCATGCACACACTGTTTAGGTGAGACTGACAGTATATATTTGAGAAACAAGAATGTGTACATGGGGCATCGTCGATTTCTTCCAAAACAACATCAAGTAAGAAAGAGAGGAAAGCATTTCAGAGGTGAGGCAGAAGACCAAATGAATCCTACCCGCCCTACGGGGGATGTTATATATGATATGGTCAAGGATTTAAAAGTGATCTTTGGAAAGGGTCCTGGCGGACAATCTGTTCCGCATGATATTGACGGACATGTACCCATGTGGAAGAAGATGTCTATATTTTGGGAGCTACCCTACTGGAAAATCCTAGAGGTTCACTCTGCAATCGACGTGATGCACGTGACGAAAAATCTTTGCGTGAACCTGCTAAACTTCTTGGGCGTGTATGGGAAGACAAAAGATACACCGGATGCACGGCATGACCAGCAATGTATCCACGAAGGAAACAACCTGAATCCAGAGAAGTATCAAGGTACTGCCAGCTACGCTCTTACCAAAGAAGAGAAGGAGATCTTTTTTGAAGTCCTGAGTAGCATCAAGGTCCCGTCTGGCTTCTCATCGAATATAAAGGGAATAATAAACATGTCAGAGAAAAAGTTTCAAAACCTAAAGTCTCATGACTGCCACGTGATTATGACACAATTACTTCCGGTTGCATTGAGGGGGCTTCTATCAGAAAATGTTCGAGTACCCATTGTGAAGCTATGTGCGTTCCTCAATGCAATTTCTCAGAAGGTGATCAATCCACTAACTCTACAAAATTTACAGAAGGATGTGGTGCAATGTCTAGTCAGCTTCGAGTTGGTGTTCCCACCATCCTTCTTCAATATTATGACGCATCTCCTCGTTCACCTGGTCGAAGAGATTAGTGTTCTCGGTCCTGTATTTCTACACAACATGTTCCCCTTTGAGAGATTCATGGGAGTCTTAAAGAAATACGTTCATAACCGTGCTAGGCCAGAAGGAAGCATCTCCAAGGGCTATGGAACAGAGGAGGTCATTGAGTTTTGTGTTGACTTTATTCCTGACCTTAAGCCGATCGGTGTTCCTGAATCGCGCTATGAGGGGAGACTGCGTGGAAAAGGCACGCTAGGAAAGAAAGCAACAATGTGTATGGACGGACATTCTTTCACTCAAGCACACTACACAATTCTACATAATTCCAGCTTGGTGGCTCCGTACAAAGTGGAACACAAGAATATTTTACGCTCTGAATACCCGGAGCAACGTGAAGATTGGATTGATGGAGAACACATGAAGACTTTCGGCGGTTGGTTGCAAACACGGCTCATGAATGTCACTGATGAAGAACAGCTATACTTGTTGGCCAAGCAACCATCTTCCACTATATCGACATTTCAAGGGTACGAGATAAATGGGAATACATTTTACACATTCGCCCAAGATAAAAAGAGCACCAACCAAAACAGTGGTGTCCGCTTTGATGCAGCAGAGGACAATGGGAAGAAGGTCACATACTATGGGTACATAGAGGAGATATGGGAACTTGACTATGGACCTAATTTCAAGGTCCCTTTATTCCGGTGCAAATGGTTCAACCTGAAAAACGGGGTACAGGTAGACCCGCAGTACGGAATGACTACAGTGGATCTCAAGAATCTAGGGTACAACACCGAACCATTTGTCCTAGCTAGTGAAGTGGCTCAGGTTTTTTATGTGAAGGACATGTCTATCAAACCAAAAAAAAGAAAAGAAAGGCAAGAGGACACATCATACGATGAGCCAAAGCGCCACATAGTTCTTTCAGGAAAAAGAAACATCGTGGGAGTAGAGGACAAGACAGACATGTCAGAAGATTATAATAAGTTTGATGATATTCCACCCTTCAAGGTGAAAACTGATCCAAGCATAATTTTAAATAATGAAGATTGTCCATGGCTGCGTCGCAATCAGAAGAAAGGGAAACACAAGAAGAAAACTCAGAAGACTAGATAGGGATCATAACTTGTGTATCTCAATATGGATTTTTGTGTAATGATGTTATTGTATGAGGGAAATTTTTCCGAGGCGGAGCTTCCGAAGATGCCGTAGGGCGTGAGCACCAACGACATCTTCGAGAAACTCCGCCACGGGAGATTTCCCAACCCTGTCCTCCATCCATGGGAATGAAACTCTCCCTACCTTCTAGGTTGGCTTGTTGAGCTGCTTGCCATGGCGTATCGATGCTCCTTTTATAGGCACGACACCGCTTCTACTTTGTCTTGTTCCTCCGACAGGGGCATCATGTGTCCACCCACGCGTCCTTATCTCATCGAGCAGTGCATCCACCCACGCATCCTTATCCTGCTGACATCTTTAGTCTCGGTTGCACCCACCAACCGGGACTAAAGGTTACCCACACGTCCTTATCCCACCGACAGCTTTGTTAGATGACACAAAAACCACCTTTAGTCTCGGTTGTACCCACCAGCCGGGACTAAAGGTTAGATGGTTCCCCGCGCCACCGCTTCTACTTTGTCTTGTTCCTCCGACAGGGGCATCGTGTGTCCACCCACGCGTCCTTATCTCATCGAGCAGTGCATCCACCCACGCGTCCTTATCCTGCCGACATCTTTAGTCTCGGTTGCACCCACCAACCGGGACTAAAGGTTACCCACACGTCCTTATCCCACCGACAGTTTTGTTAGATGACACAAAAACCGGGACTAAAGGTTCCCGCCTATTTTCTTCCCGCCCTTTCCACCGCTTCCCGCCTCCGTCTTCCCGCCATTTTTCACTATATATATGTAGGCTTGGCCTCCATTTACATATCACATCTAGACTCATATTTGCAAACCTCATCACTCTCTTCCATGGCTTCCATCGTATTTCTAACCCCCCAGGAGGCGGAGGCGCTTTGCGCCTCAAACTACCCCTGCCCGCCGGGCTACCGCGTCCCCACCGGCTGGATGCTGAGCGTCGGAGGCGTACCGGTCCCTCCTGTCCCTGTAGGTGTGGCGCGCCAGATGGCTATCACGAACCACTACTACTTCGAGCTCACGCCAGAGCAGCGGAGGAATTCTCAGTGGCATCCCGACTACAGCCCGACTTGGGACGCCTTCTTCATCAATCGGCGTGAGAGTGCGCTTGCCAGGCACGAGGAGGACGGCTCGCCTCGTTCGAACTTCAACGAGGCCGGTCGTCGGCTATGGTGGCGCGGCCGGACTCTCCAGAGCGTCATGGCCTACCGTGGCCCCCGCCTGCGCTACCCTCAGTCTCAGCCCACGCGTGCTCACCAGTCGAGGTTTGACTATCGCGACCCCGATGCCAGCGACGATGACACCGGTGAGTACGACGACTACAGTGGCGACGTTTATAGGGCTAGGCACGACTATGACTGAATCACTCCAACATTCGAAAACAAGCTCGGCCGATTGTGACCTAATCCGGCCATGTATCTTAAATTTCAGTTGAGATATGTACTTCTTTTCCCGTTCAATCATTTTCCCGCCCTTTTTCTTTCCACCTTTTTTCTTTTCGCCCTTTTCTTCCCGCCCTTTTCCTCTCACGGACGCAGCGTGCCGCCGCGCTAACCGACACTTAATTATGAAGCGAACATATGATCAATAGAAACTGCAACAGAAAAATTAAATATAACTAATCAAAAAGAAAAAAGAAAATCAAATATAACTAATCAAAAGAAAAAAGAAAATCAAATATAAGTAATCAAAAATAAAATCAAATATATGTAATCAAAAGAAAAAAGAAAATCAAATATAACCAATCAAAAGAAAAAAGAAAATCAAATATATGTAATCAAAAATAAAATCAAATATATGTAATCAAAAGAAAAAAGAAAATCAAATATAACTAATCAAAAAGAAAATCAAACATAACTAATCAAAAGAAAATAGGAAATCAAATATAACTAATCAAATATAAGTAATCAAAAATAAAATCAAATATAACTAATCAAAAGAAAATAGGAAATCAAATATAACTAATCAAATATAAGTAATCAAAAATAAAATCAAATATAACTAATCAAAAGAAAATAGGAAATCAAATATAACCTATCAAAAATAAAATCAAATATATCTAATCAAAAGAAAAAAGAAAATCAAATATAACCTATCAAAATCAAAAGAAACTGCAAAATAAAAAAGAAACGAAAATCAAAAGAAACTGCAAAATAAAAATCAAATAGAAACGGCAAAAGAAACAGCAAAAGAAAAATCCAACGAAAAGCAACAGAAAAAGCAAAAGAAAAAGAAAAAAACCTTTGGTACCGGTTGGTTGAAAGAACCGGTACCAAAGGTTAAAATCGCGAAAAGAAATTTCGTAATTATATTTGGTACCGGTTTCTGTTACGAACCGGTACTAAAGGTTACCTTTAGTACCGGTTCGTAATAGCAACCGGTACCAAAGGCCCTTAGGCCATTATCTTCCACGCGCCGTCGCCGAACCCTAGCTAGTCTGCAGAGCCCTCTCTGCAAACACACGCCGCCGGAGCACGCGCAGCGCCTGGAGCCGCCGGAGCACGCCCGCGCCTCGAGCCGCCGGAGCACGCCCGCGCCTCGAGCCGCCGGAGCACGCCCGCGCCTCGAGCCGCCGGAGCACGCCCGCGCCTCGAGCCGCCGGAGCACGCCCCCGCCACAGATCAAGACCCGGCCTCCTCCCACGCCCCCGCCACAGGTAACTCTCCCTCTCCCCTGCACTGATTTGTCCGAGGTCACCGCTGTGCGAGGCGTGCCGAGGCGACGCCAGAGGCCACCGCCGGCGACGGAGCGGGAGCGCCTGACGGGGCCACTGCGGGAGCGCCTGACGAGCGGGAGCGCCTGACGGGACCGCGTGCCGAGACGACGCCCATGGCCACTGCGGGATTGAATTGGGCATGCCTCTTTTTGAGAATCATTTGCGTTTCCTGTGATGAAATCAAACAAATTTGGTTCATTTAAATTCCTACTGCTGTACAGTTAGAATCAATGTACAATGGCTTTGGTGCAATTAGTGGAACTATTTAACTCTGAATAAGTTTGTTTACTTGTTGTTCAAATAGGATTTGTCTTCAGTAGTTTCTATTATATATCTTCTATTGCTGTACAGTTAGAATCAATGTACTGAAAGTGCTCCTTGGTCATATGTACCTTTATACTACACTGAGCACTATAATCGCTTCACTATGTAATAAACTATAATCTCTAAGTGTCCAATTCTGCTCTCTCTTTCTTACTTTGGTTTATTTATACAAGAACATAAAGAAAATTCAGTACATTGAGGAAATCTGCAACTAGATTGGCAACTCCATGCCCTTTGTGGTTGTGTGTGATCTCTAATGAAGTTATGATGTTTCACACAACAAGAAAAAATCATGGTGTTTTTTAATTAAACATTTAGACCTAAACTTAAAAATGATACTTTTTTGCTGGAGGATGTGCTACTCACAGGCAGAAGGATTCATGTGAAGCCGTATTTTTATCTTAGTCAGCACACATGTTTGTGCAGATAGCTAACTGTCAAAAATAGCTTCAGACATGACATGACTGACTATCTTTCATACCCATAATTATCTATCCTTAGCTATTGCATATATTTCTATTTGCAAAGCATGTGGTGCTATCTTTTCTGTTGTGCCAATTTTATATTTTTCCTTCAAGCAGAACGACTCTGCATCTGGTTTGGAGCTTGATTTAGAGAAGTATGTAGTTCCAACAACACCCAAAATGGGCTCAGGTGTTGTTTATGCAGCTTAGTTTTCTCTGTTCAATTGACAATTGGCTGTTATTTTAAAAATCTTGTAGCATTGACATTTATTCGTTTATATAGTTATTATTGAATGGTAGTTGCTGCCCTTTTTAGTAAAGTATGTGATAAATTTGGGAAGCTTGTAGTAGAAGGCACTTTGATCAGTTGTACATACTTAAATGTTCATGTCTTCTACTGTCTCTGTTTTAGTTGAACATTTGCTTCAGGATGAGTCCTAAATGGTGAAAGCAAAACCATTATATAATTAATTTTGTTTTCTTCTATTTACGAGTGCTTGGTATAGCCTCTCTGTTAGGATCCTTCTGGTTTGAGTACTAGTTGCTGCTGCTAGCCGATACTTAAAAATTAATTTTGTATTGGCAAATGGCAACGCACCATGTCTTGATCTTCTTATTATTTTGTACTAGTTGTTGCTGCTAGCCGATACAAGCTACTTATAATTTATGGCTGTGATTTTTACCCCACATATAGTGCAACAAATGGGGCTTTGTTTAGTTAGGTTTTTAGTGTCTTGTGTGATGTAGAGGAGCCCAAAGTTTATGTTAACTTAATTTATTCTTGAATCATACACAGGTCCTTTATTTCCTTTCTATAATCACAGGTGAGGTGGTTTAGCTGGAAGCACTGAGATGGCATGCTAATCTGGGATACTATGCAGCTATAAAATAGATTGTCCTTTTTTGTTTTGACCTATGTATGTTATGAAATCTGAACAAATGTTGCTGCTATGTATGTTGTTGTGAAATCTCCATCATAGTGTTGTAAGTGAAACTATGAAGGATCTGACATGCTTACTTGTTTCTCGAGATAATGATGTTGTTGTGTTGTGAATTCGAGATAATGATGTTGTTGTGTTGTGTCGAGATAATGATGTTGTTGTGTTGTGAATTCGAGATAATGATGTTGTTGTGTTGTGTCGAGATAATGATGTTGTTGTGTTGTGTTGTGTTGTGTTGTGTTGTGTTGTGATTTACCACTAGTTGTTCTCATGGTTTTAATCCTCAATTCCATGTGGTCCCCTTCCATATATGTCCGAGTTCTTCTATAGTGTTCTATAAGACATTGTTGTCATCCTATACATATATCTTGTCCATTAATAAACACAAAATAATTGCACTTAATTTTGCAGTGACATTGAGCTATGGAGGACGACACCTTCATCCGAGATGAGGAGCGAGAAGAAATGGTGCAGAAAATGATATTTGAGAGTGCCCGTGGACCGGAACCCAATGGAGAACCCGATGGAGATGACGATGATTTCGGCTCACAATTTTTGAATGATGTCGGTGAGGGACTTGAGTCTGAAGAAAGAAGAGACAACGAAGTGTCCTTAATAAACTTCGGCGAGGTGTATATCAAGGCTATATGTTCATCACTTGATGCATTGATTTATTTGTATTACACTTATTAATGAATCATTTTTCTTTTAGCCTTCTGGATCATCGAGCAAATCTGTTAAAAAGCAACGAGGCCCGACGCAACGTCTAAAGGGCGAGGGTAGGTTAGCCCTCACCGCATTTAAGGCTAGTGGTCAACCGGTGGAGCCCAAAGAGCACTGTCGTAAATTCATAAACCAGGCTGGAGTTCTTGTTAGGGACCATGTACCGATCAGCATTGTAGAGTGGCATAAGCCGAAGAACGCGGGGGCTGAAGCTAGTTATGTCAATGATACTCTAAAGGATTTTCTTTGGGACAGTCTACTGACACACTTTAGCCTACCGGAAGACATGACGGAAGGCCAGAAGAAGAAAGTCAAGGAATGGACTCTTAAGAGGATGGCCACACAATTCCAGACCTGGAAGAAAAATTTATGGGCCAGATATGCAGATAAAGATCCAGTATTCACTGGAAGTCTAGTGAAGATAAAAGATCACTGGCCCGCATTTAAGAGCTATAAGAAATCTTCTACTGCTGTGTCCCGATCAGTCACAAATACGAAAAATGCTTCAAAGAAGGAACATTTCCATCATTTGGGGTCAGGTGGCTACAAGACTGCCATTCCGAAGTGGAGAGCATTTGAAGCTAAACTGATGGAGGCAGGAATCACTCCACAGACATGGGACTGGCCCGACCGGTCCAAGTTCTGGTTGTTCGCGCATGGGGCAGGGTTGGACCCAAAGACAGGGCAGATCGTTGCAAAGGGAAAATGGAAGGATAAAGTTAATGCAATCAAGACGCAGCTTATAGATGCAATTGAAAAGGTTAGAAAGGGAGAGTACATTCCCGATAGAGAGAATGACGAGCTGACACTCGCTCTTGGGAATGCGGAACACGTTGGACGGATACGAGCCCTCCCAGGTGTCACCTTGAAGGAAGCATGGCCGGAGTGCGCTGACACTTATAGAAGCCGTTCGAGAAAGAAGAAGCAGGACTTAGACAGGTTAGCGGAATTGATAAATAGGGTGGAGGTGCTTGAGCAAAATCAGAGGGCACCTGATCAGCCGCTGTTTATACAAGATCCTCAACCCGATGCCGCCCCATCTCAGCGAAGAAGCAGTGTGGGTTCCTCGCATCTTGAATGTGCAGGAAGCTACCCCGTGGATTATATCACGGAGAAGACAGATTGCGAGCTACATGTGCAAATGAGGAACGTGTCCGTTAAGGTCGCGGTCGGCTATGTTTACCCAAACGAAGATGGAGCAACGCACCATCATATGCCCATTCCAACTGGCTGTGTTCGTGTCGGAGTGGATGACGTTGTTCCGGGTTTTGAAACAATGGACCTTGATTTTCCTGGAGGTGACGAAGAGAAGACACTGGCCGATGTCAAGCGCGGTTTCGCCATATGGTCCAAGAAATACATCGTCCTTTTGCCAAGGCCACCGACTCCTCCTCGTAGCACTCCACATGAGCAGCAAATTCCACATGAGCAGCAATGGCCATCGACTCCGCCTGGTAGCAGTCCACATGAGCAGCAAAGTCCACACCTACCGGAGAGGGACCCCAGCGCGAGTCCACCATCTCGAGATCCTCCGCGTAAGACTGCGTTTTTTAAGCGGAACGGTACGCCGCCTAGGAAGAGACCTCGAAAGGAGAAACCACTGCCGCCTATCGAGAAGTTACCTTGGGAAAGAACTATCGAGGAATGCAGCGAAATCTCTAAGTCCGAGGTGGCAAAACATTTTGCTAAGAAAGTGCCAGAGATACCTTTTGAGAAGACTCTAGATCCGGTGAAAGTTATTCGTACCGTTGAGAATCTATATGACCCTCCACCATCGCCGCCATCTGACTATAGGCGTTCTATTGAAAAGTCGTATGACGCTATGGTGGAGGTGAAAAAACCCGATCAATCGGTGGTCTCGGCGAAAACTAGGAAACAAGTGTACCAGCTCGGAGAACAACCCGTTCAATCGGTCCCCCCTCTCAAGGTGTTTGACGAGAAGGCCGTTGAAAGTTCTCGACAAAACACAATTGATTACCCCATGGCTGAAGTAGTATATCAATTTGATCAAGGGAAAGATCTGGTCGAGAATATCAGGTCGCTACCAACATGTATGCGTAATTTGAATGTGTGGTACACTAATGCCATAAAGAGAGGGATTGATTGTATTATGGTGCGAGTTAAGGATGAGCACTACTTCCAAGAATACTCTGTGAGCGTTGACTTCCTCGAACTTTTTCAGTTATACAATCTCCGGGCCATCGACAAATCTATCATCAGTTGCTATTGTCTGTAAGTGATTTATTAATATAATTTGAGAAGTCTTTAGCTCAGCTCATTCTTTGTCTGCAAATTATCCTCAATTTAATCTTTTGTGCGCTATATTATGCAGATCGAAGAAGCTCGAATGCAAAAGGGATGAAATCACGGACATTGGGTTCATTGACCCAGATACAATGCATGAAAAAACCATAGAAGATCCCATCTTTAACAAGGATACACCAGAGACTTTGCTAAGGTTTTTGAAGCGACAACGTGACAAAAAGATAATACTTTGGCCTTACAACTTCAAGTAAGTGTAACTGTCTTATAACACATTCTATTTTGCTCACCATATGTTAAAATTTGAACTGATGACTTATATCTATGACACTGCATATTTAAACGTGCGCAGGTTCCACTTTATTCTTATCGTCATTAAAATGTACGATGGAGAGGTTGAAGTCTATGACTCACTAACCAAAGAGCCTATACTATACAAGTCGGCTTTTGATATGCTCAAAAGGTAATTTTAATTCTTATCGGTTTTTTCGTTAATTTCCTGATATCAACAAATTAATAACTCTTTTATGCATTTTCTTTTGTCGGGCAGCGTATGGCAAACGTTCATCCAAGAAGATCCGACCGGTGGATGGAAACCGAAGCTGATATGGCGTGCGAACAAAGTAAGTAGTACTACCTAGGTCCACACACCTTTATCATACTTGATTATTATTTGATTGAATTATATTCTTGTACAGAAATGCGCGCAACAACCCGAGGGGACTAATCTATGTGGATACTATGTTTGCGAGAACATCCATAAGATTGTCAGCGAGAGAACGAATAATCAAAGAAATAGAGAGGTACGCTAACAATATTCACAAATTTATTTTGTTACCATAACTTGTGCTAAGTTTCAGTCATAATTGTTTAATTGTGATTTGATATATATATATATATATATATATATATATATATATATATATATATACATAGCTCATGTATTCATTTGAATATCATTCTTTTACAGTTGGCAAGAAAGCGTGACAGGCTCCCAATCGAGCACCGCTTCAAAGCAATTGGCGAGGAATTGGCGGGATTTTTCCTTCGGGACGTCATACCTAATTTCGGAGAGTACCACTATGAATGAAGATCTATATGTAATATATAGCTAGACTCGGAGAATACCACTATGCTACATGTAATAGATAGTATGCCTCGGAGAGTACCACTATGCATGAAGATCGATCTTCATGCATGTACTATTTAATTTGCGATCTTATGCAATTACATGTGTTATATTATATGCACCAAGTTGATATGCATTACCTTGATCTTCATGTACTCCTAAATCGAAACACGTTTCTGGCGCATCGACGCGATCCTCGTACAATGAAATGGTCCGATACCCCTAAACCCCTAAACCCCTCCTAATTAAAACCCTAAACCCTGAAATCCTTTGGTACCGGTTCGTGTTACAAACCGGTACCAAAGGTCCCTAGCCCTGCATTCTCCTGGAGCCAACGTGGAGGCCCCTTTAATACCGGTTTGTAAGGAACCGGTACCAAAGAGGGGGGGGGGGGGGGGGGGGGCTTTTGTCCCGAATCTTTTGTACCGGTTTGATTTCCGGTACAAAAGCCCCTCTGGAACCGGTATTGATATCCATTTTTGGACTAGTGTTAAAGCCCAACCAAATTGGCAAACCATCACAAAAAGCAATTTAGTAGAAGAAAGACTTAGAGGCAGCCCAAACCATCGTGCGTGCCATTCTAGACGCTGGCCGCTCATTTTTCTCTGCTCCTTGTGCCCTAATTAGCCGCCATCCACGAAAGAGACGGTACGGTGCTGCAGAGGCAATTCTTATTCTTTCTCTTCCAATCACCTCCAAAAAGTATTAATGTCAGCATAAGCATGCCCTCTAAAACAATCCAATTTTTCTTACATTACTATCGTTTGGTTTTCAGTTTTTCACTCCCTTCATTATAACAAAGGCATGGTTTTTTCGAGGTAGATCACTTCTATAGAGTATGTTCTACTTTCTTGTTTTCATGTGTGCACTAAGTTAATAACGATTAGGGTTTCAAATTTCTATAACCAGGGACATTTCTAAAATTTGATCGAGGGAAATTAAATTATTGGTTCATCTATCTTTGATTCTTTTCTTTAGTATTTTTTTCAACTGATCCAAATTCCAGATGCGATCCAAATATTGCTTCCCATGCACTACTTTTTAACGGAAAACGGTCGGATTGTAACGCGCACGTTTATATCTATTTAATTTAATTTTCTAAAGTACAAGATAGGTAGAAAAGTACAGAGGATTGCACAAAAAAATACAAAAAAAACTTTTCGATGCACTATAGATGTGTATAAGTAAATTCAAAGGTAATTAATTACTATATTTTTTTGTTTTAATTAAGGGCCCCATGTCATATTTTCGCCATGGGCCCTGAAACCTCAGGACCAGCCTTTGTTGGGCCCGCTGCACGAGCGTCTCTGCCCACCAGCCTAGCCCAACCGGAGACAAATTGGACTTACAATAGACATTGGCTCTCTCTTCCCAAAAGATTAGCCTAGTAGGAGGGGACACCCTCAGCCGTATATATCGCTTCACATATCCTACCACAACCGATGTGGGATTAAACCCAACAAGTTTTTTTTATGATGAGCATGTAGGATATCTTAGTGCTCATTTTCTTTAGATGATTATTGTGTGGTTCGTTTCAAGTTTGGTGGATTCTCAATAAACAATAGCTTTAAAATTAGTTACATTTTGTTGTCATGCAACAATATATGTGAAGCAAAAAAAACTAGGACACTAGTGTGATTCATGCTTGAGAGTTGTAGTTGTGCATGCCTATTTTCTCGTGGACCTTTTTTGCATGTGCTCGGCAGCACCATGGAGTAATACCCATTTTAATTGGAACTAAACTTCTATTTTTTTCAAAATGGGAAGATTATGCTGGTCTCTGCATCAATTGATGCACACAGCTATTTTTAGTGCAAAGTTTATAGTATTCAAAGGATTACAATCAATAGCCATCAGTGAAAAGGAGAAAGAAAGAAAACTCTCGTTGCTAGCCATAGTGTCCCTTATAACCTTTGGGAATGCTTGGTTACCTCACATTCTCTAGTGTTCTTCAAGCCACCGACAGACGAAGAAACCCACGCATTGATGCATAGGCAAGGTAGAAAACATGTTGCACTTCCAGCAGTTGTATGTGTAAGCAACCTATCAAAAGCTCGGCTACTGCTATATAGGTTGCGCTTAAGAGCTTGGAAAGTCCATCTATTCCTGGATGGTACAATATTTTTGCTGGATGGGATTAGATTAAGGAATATGGGAGCAACGTTTGACTAAAGAGCTCTTTTGTGTAAGCTGTGATCAGCATCTTGTATCCTCTTCTCCGTTGAAGGCGTTATTAATTTAACATCGGGCCTATGGCCTTTTATCTAAAAAAACATTGGACGGCAAAAAAACCAGCCCCGCGAAACAAGAGAATAAGAAATTGCTTATCTTCTATATAGTTAGGTACTAAAACAAGTAGTAGAGTGTTCATAACTCTATCCCACAGTAATTATTCTAGAATAGTATATGGAATCAATTTTCTATTATGTAAAACAAAATAGATGTCAATTATTAGTATACTTGTTTTCTATATAACTATTTTTCACTTTGTAAAAAAAATATAACTATTTTAAAAATTTGACAGCATTTACATGTGAGGAAATATGTATTTAGCTTACTATTGCACAAAACATTACCAAGTTTAAGCATGTGATCAGCCTGGTATATTTTGTGTGAAGTGCCTATCATAAAATATTGAAACTGGAGTATGGTAATTGAACTGGAGTTAGGAAAAACTATACTGATGTAAGAAATGGTTTTCCTAGCTATTAACCCGGGTTAATATATGCCCGATGAAGGCAAAATAGTGAAAAGTCAAATAAGAGGTGTTAAGCTTTCAATGGATAAAAATAAATCGAAGTGCAACGGATATAGATAATGTTTTGACTGATCAACTACAAGACTAACATAGACATAGTGATCTGTTGACTCATTAACCTGAGCTATTGATCAGCTAACGCATAAATTTCCTAATATCCACACACATCGGATCAAGGTTTTATAGAAACCTCCTGTGTAGGACTCCATAAAATAATTTACAACTACCTGAGTAATCTTGTATGTTGATATTTTACAAAGTGGTTGTATAAATACTGATAAACATGATTCACAATGGTGTAGTTTACTAGTTTCCAAGTAATGGATTTATGTTACCAACCCAACAGACCTATAGTCGTTTCTAATCATATTTACAGAAAATATAATCCCGAGTTTCAACCTGGGCAAGCTTGATCTACCCAACTTCTTTAATACATGTTTCTTATCGTATTTAGCAATGTGCATATGCATACATGCATAATTTCTGGGTGAAATAAAATTATTTATGACAGTACATAATTTTGAACAGTCTGAGTTGTCTAACTGCAGCAAAACTATTTCTCCTTCATTACTATGATATTATTCTGATTTCCATATTATCATTTTTCGTTTTTGTATTTCTCTTTCAAATCTTATACCGATGCAAACTTATAAAGTAGTTGCATATATGTTAACTGTAGTATATTATGATGCTCATTTCAGTACTACTTTCATAACGAGTATAAGTATGCCTTCTGCTCCAAACGTGAAGTTACTTAATTTGTAGCAACTATAATTGTAACAGGGAAGAGCGTCATTAAGAAGGTGCCCACATTCATGAAAGCATATACTTGTTAAATAAAGCTGCATCTCATTCTATATCTTCCCTGTTTACTTTGAAGTCTTAAGTTGATATCGTTTCCTACTGTGGTGCAGAGGTCAGAGCATGTCTAACAGACCCCCTATTTTTCTGCCCCGTAAAACGCGAGTAGAGGGCCTGTATTCACTTTCCACCGGCCGAAAACTCGTCCGAGCTAGCAGTCCCCGTATCCCCACCCCGTAAAACAGAATATTCTGTTTTACGGGGTGGGGATACGGGGTCTGCTAGCTCGGACGAGTTTCCAACCCCTCAAAACAGGGTTTTTGACAAATTGGATATTAGAACCAATACAACATCAACATTGAATAAATTTTTTAAATCACACAATTATCGTCATAATTATTACAATAATGTTTTTAGAACTGCCAACAAATGTTCTAATGGAAGAATTAAACAAATAACAAATGTTCCCGCAATCAAACAATCAAGATAACTGTTTCACACATACAACAATAGGAAATGAATGTAAAAACTCATTGGCCATGCAACTGCCAGTGGTGATCAATCAGATCTTGGGTGAGCTGGTGATGAGTCTCGGCATCTTCAATGTTGCGATGCGCTGCAAGAAAACCTTCAATCCGATCAGGGTTCCGCTGGGGCTGCACTCGGGTGCCAACATTGTCATAGAAACATGGCAAGTTCAACCCTCTCTCATCTTCAATGATCATGTTGTGAAGAATCACACAACATGTCATGATTTCAACAAGAGTTTCCTTGTCCCAAAACCTTGCAGGACCCCGGACAATGGCAAACTTTGCTTGCAAAACACCAAAAGCTCTCTCAATGTCCTTGCGGCATGCCTCTTGATTTTTGGTGAAGCAAGCTTCTTTTCTTGTCAAAGGCTTGTCCTTTTTCTCTTTAATGGACTTGACAAGAGTTGCATAGTTAGGGTAAATACCATCTGTGAGATAGTACCCCATGGTGTACTCATTGTTCATAACTTTGTAGTTACAAGTTGGAGCTTCACCCTTAACTAGTCTTGCAAATAAAGGGGATCTATTCAAGACGTTGATGTCGTTGAGTGTCCCCGGCAGTCCAAAAAAAAGCATGCCAAATCCATAAGTCTTGCGAGGCCACAACTTCAAGAACAATGGTAGCATCATGGCTTTTGCCACAATACATTCCATGCCATGCTTTTGGACAATTTTTTCATGTCCAATGCATGCAATCCAAACTACCAAGCATCCCCGGCCACCCCCTCTTTCCATTGATCTCCATGAGTCTCTTCGTATCTTGCTCATCTGGAGCTCGGAGATACGTCTCACCATACAACTTGATCACCATCTTGGCAAACATACGCACGCAATCCGTGGTTGTTTGTACACCATGCGAAGGTACTCATCGGTATAGTCTGCTGGGATACCGTATGCAATCACCCTCATGGCGGCTGATATTTTCTGAAATGGGCTAAATCCCATGACATGGGCAGCGTTCCTCCTTTGCTTGAAGTAATCGCAATTTGCCTTGCAATTTCTGACGATTCTCTCGAACAAACTCCTACGCATTCGATACCTTCTACGGAAGAGGCGGGGAGGATAGGTCGGTACCTCGTCAAAATAATCTTGCATCAGCTGTTCGTGGCCGAGTACGCGGTTCCGCGGAATGCACATACGCCCCATAGTGGATCCTTTTCTCTGATCCAGCAGCTTGGCGCGGTCCTCCATTTGCTTCATGCCGAACAGGAGCAACATCATCTCCATGTCGTCGTCGTTCAGCAGCTCGTCGAGGTCCGAATCGTCAGAATCCAACGAGGACCGATCGGTCGACGAATCCACCAAATCCTCCATATGCACATCCTCCGAAGTCATCTACCACCGTGAAGCATAGATCAACCTCCAAACACGTCGATTGTACCGGCGAAAATGAAGAGGAACGCGGCGGGAGTACTCACCGAGGGGCGCGGATCTCCGGCGGGGGTGCGGCGGGCGTGGACGCAGCGCGGCGCGGCTCGGCGGGCAGCGGAGGGGCCCGGATCTGAAGGTTTCCGGCGGCAGCGCGCGGGTGGCTACGGCGGCGGCGCACGGGAAAACGGGTGCGAAATCTGAAATGTCTGCGCGCCCTAGCTGAAATGGGATGGTGGGTTTGCCCTATATTTCCTCTCCCGCGCCGCACAAGTAGGGGGCCAGAAGCCACCCCCTAGCCGAAACTAAAAAAAACCGATGCGGGGGCCTATTTTACGGGGTCTGCTAGACGGCCGGGTAGAGCCCTACCCCGTATTTTGGCGGTTATTTTACGGGTTTCGCCCTTTTAGGGGGTCTGTTAGACATGCTCTCATATGATACTACAAATAATGACCAGGGTATGTGTAGTTTGAGCAAAGATTTTTGAATATTATATGTCTATTGTTTCAAGTATACTTAAATTTAGACTGGCATATAATCCATATTTTGGAGAGAATGTAGACATTGTCCATGTCTACAACTGTATAGGTGTATCAATAACAAGGGACAGATCAAGACAATGCTTTCACCATCAATTAATATCTAAAACAATAATTTAGGTTCTTTTGTTAATGTTTCTTAAAGAATTTTTATATATAAGATTGCATGATTCCATTAAGTTCTTCTAGCTTTGTGATAGTTGCAAGTATATATATATGTTGTCTTAACAATATAAATTAATCAACTTCACTGTAGCATGTGGATCTAACACTCTTAATATCATAGCCACAACTTCAAGTAATCATTTTCTATAAAAACGATTATTCATGTAACTCTTAGACGTATAACTTGTTAGTTGCGCATTCAACACTTGAATACCATAACCATATTTTCTCCTAGAATTACATTCCAGAAATATCAAATTTGCAAGCGTGGATATTTACCTTTTTTCTATGGTTACTTTTACAATGAATGTAATATTGTATCACAACATCATAGCTATAATGTTTGCAGCTCATGGACGGACTACTAAAAGACAAAGGATAGGGGCTGCCCAACCTAATCCTTCATGTAAGAAACATTGTGTTTACTTTCGGTATGTTATCATGTGCATGTATTAGTGGCTTTTAGTAGTTGAAACTTCCTTTTCTATCTTGTCGTCCATCAATTATCTGGAAAAGAACCTATGACAAATTAATGCACAAACTTAGCTTGTACTTTCTCATGGTTGTGGCTACTTTTTGGTATTTTTACAGCACCTTTAAAGTGTGGAAGTTGTTGTCTAGCTATATATCTACAATCTGGTAGTATTAGCATTGGGTAAAGAAACGTTGTTCCTCAATTTGATTGGTAAAGTTTTGTTAATATAAAATCACACAGGGAGATATATAGATAGGTTAAAAAAAATCCCTTTGTTCCTAAATTTGGTTGCTTTTTTCGCAGGGAAACGAAAGAATGCACGTGGAGCAAAAATTACGCCAGTTTTAAGTGGGATTAACCCTGGCTCATTGATGTGAGATGATAGAGCAATTTATATGAGATAAGTAAACGTAATCAAATTCCTAAAATCATTGTTGATACAAGTGGTCCAACACAATACGTTTTATATTGTGTATTTGTTCTAAAAAAAAGTACACCTTATAACTAAAAAAGGAGGGAGTATATTAGTTAAGGACAAAATTATTAGTTTTATAATAAAACATTGTGGCATCATTTTTATTATTTGTAAGCATGTAAACTTTCTGGATTAAAAATATTTGTCTGATGATGTATTTGTGTGGCCGATGACACGTGCAGGTTCTGGTGGGTCGACAAGAGGACGAATGGCCGTAACTCGTACCAATCTTCCCCATGGTTTCTTGTGATTTCATGATGATATGTCTGTCTCTTTAAGGCAATAGGAAAAAATAAATCCCCAAACCAGATGCTTGATGGTAACTTGTTCTAGGAGCTAATGTACATTCTCGTAGTGTACATACACTAGTACTTGATATCACTATTGCTGTTTCGGAATTTATTTTGTTCAAAACTTCAATGTTTGCATGAGTATTGATACTAGTAAGACTAATGACGATATGCTTCTTAAAGCTTGAAACGTTACTGTAATTGCCATTCATCTTATTAATTTATGTCTGTTGAATTATCGGCTATGTGATTTTTTTTTAATGTGAAGACATTAATTATTGAGTGAATTTGGTTTTCTTACCAGGGGTTCTAGACTCCCTACACTGACGTTCATGGCAACATTCTTTTTTGCACCATTGTTGTGATTGCTTAAATATTTTGAATAGTAAGATGGAGCTAACTAACTGTGAACTTCTACTGCACAAAGCACGGTACGTATGACGGTGTACAGGAACAGAGACAAGGGGCGGAGACCGGAGAGGAGGGGGGAGGTGGCCTGCTTAAATATGGTGAGAATGGTAAGATGGAGTTAGCTAATCTTGAACTTTTGCTGCACAAAGCAAGGTAGTGCATGAACTTACGCCCAAGAATTCAAGAATAAAGGCAACGGGCGGAGAGCCCCACACACGCGCCTGTTTGGAGTTTGTAGAAGACATGTACGATCTAGATAACTGGCAAGAGGCCAGATTATAGTTTTGAAAATGTAAGTAAATCTCTACCAATATAATAAAGGACGTAAGGTTTCCGTGGTTCGTTTGTTGGTTCGTTCGTCCAACATTTTTCTGAACCGATATACCCTTCCACCAAAATACATATTACCCTCAATGCCACCGGTAAGTGAAAAAACTGTTCACCAAACTACATATTACCCTCAATGCCACCGGTAAGTGAAAAAACTGTTCGATTTATTTGTTGATTGACCCCGGGCAGGCCTTTGTGCCATGGGCTCAGGCGCTCAGCCGATCTCTACACCAAGACGAGCCGATATTTACCAGACATAATATCCGCCGAAATTGACCCCTACATCTTCCCTGGTGTTTGAGGAATATAATTAGTGAAGAATCCGGCTAGAGAAGGGGAAAGGGAGGCGTTGGCGCATGGTGCGGCGGCGCCGGTCGCAGCAGGGCTGCACTCCAACCATCAGGCGTGGAGCGCTCAGCTCAATAGTTGGATTCTTTACATGGATGCGATCTTCCTGGTGTCTGGTCCTATCCTTGATTCTTATGCCTCTGAGCTCCATGACGCCTTGGTCTCTGGTGCCCTCTCGCCATGGCGCCTCCGTCTCCGGTGCCCCATGCCTGCAGTCTGCTGCTAATGAAGCTGCTGCCCTCGGCCTAAGTCGATCCCCAACTCCCGTCCCATGACAGTGAGGGTCACCACGCCTCAAGCGGCTAGAATCCTCCATGTGTGCATGTAGCAACCTGTCCAATCCACATGTGTAATTGTGCATCCTTCCAATCTAATCAAGGAACAATTCAGGTGGAGAACTGGAGGTGGAAGCCTTATTTTAGCGATTGCTGCTCCTAGGAGGAAGCCCACTGGAGGGTTGGTTGTCTTGCGATTGACTCGTGCCTGCCTCCGGGAGCGAGGGGTGCTCAAGCCATCCGGCGTCAAGGCCGGCGTGCACGCGGCGGTCGAGGCCCTAACGCTCAAGGTGGAGGCTGGCGCAGCCGCGCGCAGGTTGCTGTGCGCCGTCCAGTACGTCAGCGTCGCCGCGCACGAGGAGATGCGGCATGCCAGGTGAGCACTCTCAAGCGTATTGTGCTCTATATACCGCGGCGTCGAACATGTACGACTACAGGCCGGCCGGGTGCACTGTCAAATGCAACGTCCTAGCGTTTTGGTCTTGTGGAGGCCGATAAGTTTGTTATAGTGAGGACTTATTGTTATGAAATTTAATGCTTATAGCAGAATTGTCATTAACAACTTACTAAACTCAAAGATAGATACAATAACAGAACCAGCTACGATTTTTCAGAAATAAGACATTGAGCTAAAGTTCGTGCAAATCTTTCATGGTTTGCGGAATGCGAAGTTGCAGGTGAGGTCAGTACTATAATCTTGATTTACTTCATGACTAAATGTGAATGTTTCTAATTAGACAACTTCATTTGTTTTGTTGATTTACTTAATCCCAAAAACAATCAATTGCTATTATTAACACCTGTCTCATGTGTCAATCAAACTTTGATTTTGTCATATAAAAGCAAAATACAGTAGTAGTGTTTTAAAAGATAGCATTAGGAGAGTGGAAGTAACTGCGTATATACTATATACACAGGCCACTGCGTTCAGAAGTGCTGGTGATTTGGTTGTTCTTTGTGTATTAAGTGGAAATATCAGTAGCTGTTCAAATAAATGAATACAAATTATGAGGAGAGTTATATTACTCAGTTTGTTGTGGTAGAAGGACTATGCATGGTTGATGCACCTGAAAACTGAAATATCTTGATAATTTAGTTAATTCGGGTTAGTTAACTTAATCGACACCTTGGTTCCTCCTGGACAATTTATCTGCCATTCTCTGCTTTCTCTACTTCTGACCATGAGAGAGATGAAGGCCTTCACATAGCGGGGTTGGGTGGCGCCGCAGCGCACGGATCTTGGTGGCCTCGCTTAGGTGACACATAGAGTAGGTAGTGGTGGCGGACCTCAACGTGACGCCGTCGTGGGCGCGATGGAGCTAGCTGGTTTATGCGGTGTAGTGACATAAATTTGTTTTACGTGTCCTGAACTCCTGATGCAAAAAAAATTATCTCCCCCGTTGCAACGCACGGGCATATTTCCTAGTCTCTACCAATAAAATTGCAATGCGACGGTAGGTTCGTCCGTACGTCTTCATAAGTTTGCACAAAACTCCCTAACAAATCCAGAAATCGACCCGTAGTCTGAAACGGGTAGGGGTCGTGCTCACCGGAGCGGACGCGTGGGGATGTGCGCCCAGGCCATCGCTGGCGCAGTCGAGCTGTTGGAGATGGAGGCTGCTGCCGCCGTCGGGGATGGGAAAGAGGGTGAAGGATAGAGCCGTTGATGGAGAACGGCAGCGTGGCTAGGTATCTCTGACAGCTGAGGAGATCGAGGAAATTAGGTCGGTCCGGAGCGACGAGGATGGCAGCTATCTCATTGGAACGGGGTGGAGAAAGGTGGGAGAATAACCTATGTCCTCGGCCTTCACCGCGATTGAATACCGCGAGGCATCAGAAGCGAAACACGGCGAGCGGGCGAGCGGCCGGCTGCGGGGCGCGTGTGCTGCGTCTCTCGGCGGGCGGGACAGGGCTGAGGCTGGTTGGGTCGTGCGAGAGTTTTCTGGCCTCTGATTGTCTCTTTCGATTTGGGGATTTTTGGGGAACCTTCCCGTGTCTGTGGAGAACTTTCGGGCTGGGTTTCAATTATGGATGGGAATGCTGGTAGCTGGAGTACAAACAATCCTCAAGATTATATTTGAAGCTATGAGACATTCTGCATAAATCGCTGGCCCTGCTAGAATTCGCAGCAATTTCTAAAGCATGCTTCACAAAGAATGGCTGATCAGTTTCTCTTGGTCGACACTGAAGTCAAATAGTTTTCCAATAGAGCATAATCTGGTACACAATTTTGCTCTTTCTCCTTGAATGTTGGGTTGCGAAAGTAATTTAAGTACTACAGCTCATTAAGATACCCCGACTATCCACTCTGATAGTTAGAGCAGCATTTACTTAGATATTTTATTGAGATGCAGTTAAATTTTTATGCAATACATGTCTGATAAAATGAAATAGCTTTTCTGAATTAGCCCATGGGCCATTGTCAAAATATTTCAAAACGTATCACATGCTCGTCTTTTTAGGCAAATAAATATATTAATAAGAGGATAGCAAATACACTTAGCCTCTGCAACAATATATCTTGATTTTTTTTATCTAGAACTCTTTTTTAATAAGACATTTATAAAACAGGAAAGGGTTTCAGAATTATTAAAAAGGGCAAATTTGTTTTTTTGGGAGACGTTTAAACCAAACTTTAACAACAAGATTCAAACAAGGTTTTATTTAAAAAATAGAAACAGAAAGAGTGATTTACAAGTACAACGCCCTCAAACAAACCAAGTGCTATGGGTCATAGAAAGAAGAAGTGGGCACACAAAAAATTCCGATGATCACAAGCTTTACAACTCTTCAGCAATGAATTTTTTTTAGATGAGCAATGCACACGAGCTTTTTTCTAGTTATCATACTCATACATGGTGGCTTCGGACACCGATCTCTTCTTTTTGAAGAGTTGATTCCTTGCATATCTTATTTGAAGCCTTGGTGTTCTTTCTTGGTGTTGTTTCTTACTTTGATATGGGAAGGCACTTGCATTGGATTTTTCGTTGTTTTGATAATCCGGCCTGGCAATACTTTTTCTGAATTTTTCCCTAAGTTGCTGTCAATAGTTTGATTCATTGTGTGAAGTTTGTCCTTTCATACAACTTGATTCTTGATCTTCATTCAGTAACTCGTGTGCATATGCTTATCCCCTTGCTACCCATGTCTATCTCTCTCACAGGTGGTTCGAGCTTACCGAAGCGCAAGCGTTGGCTTGTTCCGAATGAAGAAGGAGTCCTAGTTGATGAGGTTGCACTCCATCAGCGTCAGAGGGAAGCTGAAAGGAATGCTCAGAAAGCAAAAGTTGCCAAAGCTCAAGCCCGTCGTCGCAAAGGCAAAGAAACACGTCCCAACTACAAGAGCATGGCTGAGGCTGAATACATTCTTGTGCGGCGCAACAATTGGTACGCCACACCCAGAGATGAAGACATTGAGGACCGTGGTTTTTGGAATGAAGAGCAGTGGGCCATCTACCGTGATGTCTATGAGCCTTTCAAGAATCCAACTCGACCAATGCATCCTATTGACCTCGATCACCTTCGCAGCAAGACCTACTTTGATGAGGCTGTTTCTGTGCTTGAGAAGTTGGGACTGACTGAGCTTGCTACTTTACAGTGCAACTATAACCCCAGCCTCATCAAGCAGTTTTTTGCCACTCTTGTGATCTTGCCCAACCCTCAGAAGTCGATGAAGTGGATGTCTGGAGAGCATGAATGTCAAGCGGATTTCTTAGTGTTTGCCTCTCTCTTGGGATATGCTTATGATGGGGAGACTCCAGTGGGTCGCCGTGTTCACTGTCCGGGGACAAAGCCTGACAAGGATAAGCTCTATGACCTCTATGACTCCATAGGCATTGTGGGCTTTATCAATGGCCTGCATCCACTCTATGATCAGTTTGTTCGCATTTTCAGAGAGAACATTGCTCCTAGTGGTGGTAACAATGATGCCATCCACACCTCACTTGTTGACCTCCTCTTCCTTGCTCATCAGTGTGCTACTTCTACTGACCCGGATGAGGACTTCACTCTTGATGTGATGGATTTTATCTACTATGAGATCAAGGATGCTATCATTTAGAGGAACATAGTGCCATATGCTCCCTACATCATGCTCCTCATCAAGCATGCCCTTGGGGAGTATGATCTCAGTGATGATTGTGTGGAACACCAAGTCAAGAAGACGTATGTCAAGAAGAAGAAGACTCCTGCTCCATCCACTGCTTATCCTAGTACCTTCATGGCTGATGCAAGATCAAGTGCTTCTACTCGTGAACAGAGGGCTGCTGCTACTGCTATGTCTAGAGAAGTGAGGAAGCTCAGTTGGTTTGAGAGGAATGTTCTTTGCATGAAGGTTGAGATCCACCGTGAGAACTATCAGGCTTACGTTGAGAGGAAGACTATTCAGGACACTCAGCAGCTGATCCTAGACCATCTCAGTGGTGCACAGACTGCCGATCCCACCCCTACCGCAGCTACTTCCTATGAAGCATGGAACACCGATCGCTACAACTCGGTTGATATGCAGAAGCATCTCTTTGCTACTCCAGATGCTCCCACAGGAGATACTCATGCAGAGGCTGAGGAGGATGATACGTCCAATTTGCATCACTATTTTGTATCATAATTTACTGTTATTCATTGATATATTTCATATTTAGATAAGTTACTTATGTTATTTCCTTTGTTTTCACATGTTTGATGATCATCGGAGGAGTTGCTGCCGGAGTCAGGATTCTGCTGGAAAAAGGACCATCAAGAGACCATATTTTGAAGATCAGGAAAATTCCAGGAAAATACCCAGAAATTATATTTTCCCAGAAGACTCAGGAAGCCAGAAGGGGGACTCGAGAGGAGCCAGGGGGGCTCCACACGCCAGGGCGGCGCGGGCCCACCCCTGGCCGCGCGAGCCCTGCGTGGGGTCGCCCTGGCCCACCTCTGGTCTCGCCCCTCCGCGTACATCATCGTCCCCGAAAACCTAAGTCAAGGGGGGGCTCAGAGTTAGACACAGCCGCCTCTGCGGGGCGGAGAACACCAGAGAGAGAAAGCTCTCCAGCAGGGAGAAATCTGCCGGGGAAATTCCTTCCCGGAGAGGGGAGATCGTCGCCATTGTCATCACCATCACACTGGACTTCATCGGGATCATCATCATCATCATCTCCATCACCAGCACCTTCATCTCCACCATCACCACGCCGTCCCGCTGTAACATCTTGAGTTGGACATTGTTATATTCATAGGGGAAACTTTCCCGGTGTTGATTACTCTTGTAGTTGATGCTATTGAGTGGAACCGTGGAATTAAGGTTTATGTTCAGATTGTTATTTACCATTATTTCACCTCTGATCATGATCCATATGATGTCTTGTGAGTAGTTCGTTTAGTTCTTGAGGACATGGGAGAAGTCAAGATGTTAGTAGTGAATTATTGTTGAGAAATATTTAATGGTTTGATATTGTTGTGGTGCTATTTCACTAGTGGTGTCATGTGAACGTCGACTACATGATACTTCACCATTTATGGGCCTAGTGAGATGCATTGTGTATTTGGCTACCGATTGTGGGGTTGCTGGAGTGACAGAAACCTAAACCTTCGTTGGGAAACCATTGCACCAGGGAGCGTAGGATCTCAGAGTTTAAGGCTGTGGTTAGATTTATCTTAATTACTTTCTTGTATTTGCGGATGCTTGCAAGGGGTATAATCACAAGTGTGTATTTATCCTAGTAAGGGTAGTGCGCTAGCACAGGTTCACCCCCATAACACCTATCAAACCAATGAATACTATTGGCTCTATGAAGCGAAAGCTCTTGACAGAAAACTCCCGTGTGTCCTCGAGAACATTTGGTTATTATAAGTACACAACCGGCTTGTCCTTTGCTTAATAAAGGATTGGGCCACTTGCTGCAATTGTTACTACTGTCTTTTATTTACTCGCACTTTATTTACTCGTATTACCAAATACCCCTGAAAACCTGTTTGCTAGTATTTATAGTGATTCCTTGATCAAAACCGCTCATCAACACCTCCTGCTCCTCGTTGGGTTCGACACTCTTATTTATCGAAAGTACTACGATACACCCCCTATACTTGTGGGTCATCAAGACTATTTTCTGGCGCCGTTGCCGGGGAGTGTAGCGCTATTGAAGAGTGGAATTGGTAAAGGTAACCGTCGCTGTGAGTATTGTTTTTATTTTGTCTTTTATTTTACTCTGCTATGGAGAACTCTCCATTTGGTTTCCTATTTGGAAACACTTCTACTACTACTGCTGCTGCACATGCGGAGGAACCACCACCGCCACCGCCTGCTGAAATTGATCCTTTTAAAATACCTATGAAAATTGTTGGGCGTATTATGGATAACTGCTATTCAGGTAATGGAACTGTCCATCCGGGTGATCATTTATTATTTATACATGAATTATGCGAGTTGTTCAGATGTGCAGGTATTTCACCAAGCCAGGTTAAGAAGAAATTATTCTCATTATCATTGAAAGGCAAAGCTGAAGAGTGGTATCGGCTACTCCAAGATGGTCCATCTATGGCATGGGAGGATATTGTGCCTCTCTTTTATTCCAAATTTTATCCTCCAAGTGAAATTCATAAAGACCGTAATCGGATATATAATTTTTGGCCTCATGATGGAGAGAGTATTGCCCAAGCGTGGGGGAGATTGAAGTTACTAATGCTCAAATGCCCCATTCATGAGCTCCCCAATAATATTGTTATTAATAATTTTTATGCACGGCTTACTCTTCCTGATAAGGATTATTTGGATGCTTCTTGCTTTGGATCATTTACTCATATGAAAGAAGATGCTAAGTGGAAACTTCTTGACCGTATACAAGAGAATGCTGAAGGTTGGGAAAACGACAAAGGTAGGAAGTCAGGTATAAACTATGATTATGAATGCATTAAATCTTTTATGGAAACCGAGGACTTTCATAGTGTTAGCGCTGCTTATGGTCTTGATTCACAAATACTTGCTAATTGTCTTAAGGCTTTTGCCTCTTATATTGATGTTCCAAAGAAAGATTGAAACAAATATCATGCGCCTTACAAAGATTCTATTAGTCATATTCCTGCTGCAGCTACTGAAGTTTGTACTGTTGATAGCATTGTGCCTGAACCTTATTTTGAGAAGACACCTTTCCCTGCTAAGGTAAAAAAATATTCTACTTTGGTAAGTGTGTCTAATAAAAGTACTAAGAAAGCTGCAGAGTCTGATGAGCAAATTACTATTAAGTCTCCTGTAGCTATATTGAAGGATCTTGTTACTAAAGATGTAGGGGATGAATATATTCTCTTTTGTGAAGATGCTTCAAACATTCTCTCACATCCTAAAAAGCATAGGAAAGCAAGTGTTCCTGTTATTTCTGTCAGGATTGGAGATCATTGCTATTATGGTTTATGTGATATTGGTGCTAGTGCAAGTGCTATTCCCTTAGAGCTTTACAAAGAAATCATGCACGAGATTGGCGCTTGTGAACTTGAAGATATTGATGTGGTTGTTCAGCTTGCTAACAGAGAGACAGTTTGGCCTCTTGGTATTGTTCAAGATGTGGAAGTTCTATGCGGTAAGACTAAATACCCTACTGATTTTCTAGTACTTGGTAAGGAAGCTAGTAAAACTTGTCCTATTATTTTTGGTAGACCATTTTTGAACACTTGTGGCGCCGTAATAGATTGTAAGAAAGAGAATTTTTTTACTAAGTTTAATGGAGAGTCTTATGAGTTTAATTTTTCCAAGTTTGCTAAGACTTCTTATGAAAATGACACGCCTAATGAAAATTTTCGAGTTGAACAGCTTGCTTCTATTGCTCTTGCTCCTAATAATGCCTTGCAGCAATTCATGGAAGATCACGAAAGTGATGTTTTTAGCAAGGAAAGAGAAGAGATTGACGATATTCTCCTTCGTCAACCACCATTACTCAAGCATAATCTACCTTTGGAGGATCTTGGTACCACTTTGCCGCCTAAAGAAGATCCTGTGTTTGAATTAAAGCCTTTGCCTGATGACCTCAAATATGCTTATATTGATGATAAGAAAATATATCCTGTTATTATTAGTTCTAAACTTTCAGGAAAAGAAGAAGAAAGATTATTGGAGATATTGAGGAAACACCGAGGAGCTATGGGATATACTCTTGATGATTTAAAAGGGATTTCTCCCACTTTATGTCAGCATGCCATTAATATGGAGAAAGATGCGAAGCCAGTTGTGGAGCATCAGCGCCGCCTAATTCCAAAGATGAAGGATGTGGTAAGAAATGAGGTATTAAAGCTCCTTGATGCTGGTATTATTTATCCTATTGCTGATAGTAGATGGGTTAGCCCTGTTCATTGTGTTCCTAAGAAAGGAGGTATAACTGTTGTGCCTAATGAGAATAACGAGCTTATTCCTCAAAGGGTAGTTGTTGGTTATAGAATGTGCATTGATTATAGGAAGGTAAACAAGGTTACTAAGAAAGATTATTACCCTTTACCGTTTATAGATCAAATGCTAGAAAGGTTGTCTAAGAAGACTCATTTTTGTTTCCTTGATGGTTATTCTGGTTTTTCTCAAATTGCTGTTAAGAAGGATGATCAAGAGAAAACCACTTTTACTTGTCCTTATGGAACTTATGCTTATAGACGTATGTCGTTTGGTTTATGCAATGCTCCTGCTACTTTTCAAAGATGTATGTCTGCTATTTTTCATGGTTTTTGTGAAGAAATTGTGGAGGTCTTCATGGACGATTTCTCCGTCTATGGAACTTCTTTTGATAATTGTTTGCACAACCTTGATAAAGTTTTACAGAGGTGCGAAGAAACTAACCTTGTTCTTAATTGGGAGAAATGCCACTTTATGGTAAATGAAGGAATTGTCCTTGGACATAAAATTTCTGAAAGAGGTATTGAAGTTGACAGAGCAAAAGTGGAGGCAATTGAGAAAATGCCCTGTCCCAGAGATGTTAAAGGTATTCGTAGTATTCTTGGTCATGCTGGTTTCTATAGGAGGTTTATTAAAGATTTCTCTAAGATTTCAAAGCCTCTTACCAATCTTCTTCAAAAGGATGTACCATTTGTCTTTGATGATGATTGTAAGGAAGCTTTTGAAACTCTTAAGAAGGCTTTAACTACTGCTCCTATTGTTCAACCACCTGATTGGAATTTACCTTTTGAAATTATGTGTGATGCTAGTGATTTTGCTGTTGGTGCTATTCTTGGACAGCGCATAGATAATAAGTTGAATCTTATTCATTATGCTAGTAAGACTCTTGATGCTGCTCAGAAGAATTATGCTACTACTAAGAAAGAGTTTCTTGCTGTTGTTTTTGCTTGTGATAAGTTTAGATCTTACATTGTTGATTCTAAAGTTACTATTCATACTGATCACGCTGCTATTAGATATCTTATGACTAAGAAGGATGCTAAGCCTAGGCTTATTAGATGGGTATTGCTTTTACAAGAGTTTGATTTGCATATCGTAGATAGGAAAGGTGCTGAAAATCCTGTGGCTGACAACTTGTCTAGATTGGAAAACATTTCTTTTGATCCTATTCCTGTTAATGATAGTTTTCCAAATGAACAGTTGGCTGCAATTAATGTAACTTCGCGAGACCTTCCTTGGTATGCTGATTACGCTAACTTTATTGTTTCCAAGTATTTGCCTCCGACATTTACAGCTCAGCAAAGAAGAAAATTCTTTTATGACTTGAGGCTTTATTTTTGGGATGACCCACATTTATATAAAGAAGGAGTTGATGGTATTATGAGAAGATGCGTACCGGAATATGAGCAACAAGAGATATTAAGAAAATACCATAGCAGTGCTTATGGAGGGAATCATGCTGGAGATAGAACCGCACAGAAGGTTCTACAATCAGGTTTTTATTGGCCAACCCTCTTTAAAGATGCCAGAAGGTATGTTTTATCTTGCGATGAATGTCAAAGAGTTGGTAATATTTCTAGACGCAATAAAATGCCTATGAATTACACTCTTGTTATTGAACCGTTTGATTGTTGGGGATTTGACTTTATGGGTCCTTTTCCTCCTTCAAAAGGCTATACCCATATACTTGTTGCTGTTGATTATGTTACTAAATGGGTAGAAGCCATACCTACAAAGAGTGCCGATGGTGAGACTTCGTTAAAAATGCTTAAGGATGTTATTTTTCCTAGGTTCGGAGTGCCTAGATATCTTATGACTGACGGAGGTTCTCATTTTATTCACGGTAGTTTTAGAAAAACTCTTGCTAAGTATGATGTCAATCATAGAATTGCTTCTGCTTATCATCCCCAAACTAGTGGGCAAGTAGAGCTTTCAAATAGGGAGATCAAGTCTATCTTGCAGAAGACTGTCAATAGATCTAGGAAAAACTGGGCTAGTAAGTTAAACGACGCTTTATGGGCTTATAGAACTGCTTATAAGAATCCCATGGGTATGTCCCCTTATAAGATGGTTTACGGAAAAGCGTGTCACTTGCCCTTAGAATTAGAGCACAAAGCTTTTTGGGCAGTGAGAGAGCATAACAGAGATTTTAAACTAGCCGGTAAGAAAAGGTTGTTAGATTTGAGTTCTCTAGATGAGTGGAGAAACGAAGCGTATGAGAATGCCAGACTTTTCAAAGAGAAAGTCAAGCAATGGCATGATAAGAGAATTCTTAAGAGGGATTTTCATGTTGGTGAGAAAGTTCTTTTGTATAGGTCTCGTCTCAGATTTTTTGCAGGAAAATTACTCTCTAAATGGGAAGGGCCATATGTTATTGTGGAAGTGTATCGCTCAGGTGCTATTAAGATTGCTTCATTGAAAGATGATTCTACACAAGTGGTGAATGGGCAAAGACTCAAGCATTATATTTCTGGAGATTCTTATAATGAAGATGTTGACGTTATTGTAACAGTTTCTCCGGAAAAATTCATCCAAGACAAATTGCAGGTACCTGCAGAGTTCGCTTTCGAATAGGTAACAGTTCTAGTCAGAAAAGTTTCGCGAAAAGTTCTTCCTTTAATATTTTTGCTGTTTTTACTAAATATGAAAAATCACGAGACAGAAAAGGGCAGGAAAAAGAGTCCGTGTGTGCCTCACACACAGGTGGCGCGGGCCCACCCCTGGCCGCGCCACCTGGGTGTGAGAACACCCCGAAACTCGTTTCCGTCCCGGTTTCCTCCTGTGACTTCGTTTCGATGTATAATTTTCGCCTATTTAACCCCCCGGAGTCCCCGAGGTCTGTATATCGTTTTCTTGTCGTGTTTTGTTTTGAGCTGTTTCTGCCAGGAGTTGATCTTAAGCTTGGGGGAGTCATGGCCTCTTCAAGTGGTGACAAGGAGAAGACACCTCCAGAAGATGACACCAAAGATTTCCGGCTTAAAGAAGAGGTTGAAAGTGAAACGAAGAGGAAGATCAAAGTCCAAGGCCGAGCACCGTGATTGCCAGCATAGGGGTGGTGACAGATCATGACAAGTTCAAGAAGAGTGCTCGCATAAGGACCGGAGGAGGTGTGCCGCATCACACCTTAGCTCCACGGACGTCTCCACCATGCCAAAATCCTTTCCATACTCTGATTCATGAGCATCAGTTCCAAAAGGTGCCCAAATCACGATTACCCTCTGGCTGGGATATAGATCGTTCTAACAATGCAGGGACAGGAAGCTCCAAGGGTGAAGAGGGATGGGGAAATATCTCCAAGAGCTGGGATTCTCTTGCTGACAGGTTCATGAACCGTGTTGAGCACAATTCCGAGATGATTCGTAACCTCGAATACAAGATTGATGATCTGAAGGATTTGATTGAGAAGCTTATTAGAGATTATCCACCGCCGCCACCAAAGGAGTAATTCGTCATCGGTATAGGCATCTCCTTGGCTTGTTCCAAGCTTGGGGGAGTGCCGCGGTATCACATCATTACCTTTTGCTCATTTACCTTTCAAGTAGAGTCATATCATGAATAGAGAAGTTATCATATAGAATAGTTTGCAGTTGGAAGTATCCTCCTTAGTCAGTTATCTATGTATCCCTTGGTGTGAGTTGCGGTAATGAAATATTAATGAGAAGTTTTATCGTTTACTTTTCGCACACTTTATGTTAGTCTGTAATCTCTTTTATGTGACTAGTCTTGTTGATTGGTATTGGTATCACATTGGGAGCATGAGTAGATTTAGTTGGTTTTGGCAAACCTAGCTTGGTCAGTAGCAACTTTACCTTGAAGTTTGAGTAGAAAAGAATAAAGAAGTGCTTGCAGTTTCATCACTTCAGTTTCCCCTTATGTTTGGCTTATAAGCATTGTTATTCTTAAAGTTAAAATCATTGCACTTTCAAGGGAGTTTGCATGATTGTTCTTATTATATGTATGTTTGTTTGTTTCATGCAACTCTTATGCTTGCTACCCAGCCTTGCTAGCCAAAAACCTGTACTGAGAGGAAATACTTCTCGTGCATCCAATCCCCAAAAGCCAAGTCACTTCCAAAGAGTCCACTACAAATTCCTATGCATGGTATTTCAAGCCATTCCAAGTAAATTTTCATGTGCTACCTTTCAAAAACCTTCAAACACTTCTCATTTTGTGCCACTGTTTTTAGCTCATGAGGACGTAGTGGATGGGTTTGTTATCTTCCATACTAAATTAAGTACCCCTCGACTAGGCAGCTTCATCTGCTCGTCATTAATTTTGCAAGGGAGCTGGTCAGACCATTATAATCTCAAAAGAAAAGAAAGAAAAAAGGCGCTCCTCCATTGGAATGTGAAAGTTGGTCGGCACCCGATGGAATCGGTTAGCCATGGTTTGAGAAAGGAAAAGGTGGGGAGGAGTGCAAAGCTATAAAAGAGCACCAAAGTGCCAATTAATCAAACATCTCTGAACCGCTCTCACTTGTTTAGTATGGAAGATATCAAGAACTCCGTTGCTAGTCGTTGACAAAAGCAACCACCTCTCAAAACAATTTTTACCTCTGCTTTACAAATGAAAAGCTCTAGCACATGTTTAATCCCTGCTTCCCTCTGCGAAGGGCCTATCTTTTACTTTTATGTTGAGTCAACCTATTTCCCTCTGTGTCAAGCAAGCATTTGAGTTGTTATGTTTCACTCATCCATATGTTGATCCGTTTAATCATATTTATTATCTTCCTTGTTTTGTATAATGCTTTTGTCTGAAGGAATATATCTTTGAAAGCTTTCTTTGAATGCAAAAGTTTACTTTGTTGAGCATATAGTCTTTGCTATATTAGCTCTGTTTTAAAAGGCTCCGTTTAAAAGAGAGAATAGTTTGTTCTCCACCCTTCGACCAAGAACTAAGGTTTGCCATTACCAATTATAATTTACCTTGTGCATCTTTACACGTGATTCCCTTTTACCTATTGCAAGTCTACATCTTATAAAGGGAAGTTGCTGTCTATTATAATTTGTGCCTTAGTGAATGTGATGCTTCTTGTCCGTATTTTGATTATCGACACTTCACTCCATAAACATGTGGTCATGTTTACCGAGTTTAGTTTTCGCTTGGGGACAAGCGAGGTCTAAGCTTGGGGGGGTTGATACATCCAATTTGCATCACTATTTTGTATCATAATTTACGGTTATTCATTGATATATTTCATATTTAGATAAGTTACTTATGTTATTTCCTTTGTTTTCACATGTTTGATGATCATCGGAGGAGTTGCTGCCGGAGTCAGGATTCTGCTGGAAAAAGGACCATCAAGAGACCATATTTTGAAGATCGGGAAAATTCCAGGAAAATACCCAGAAATTATATTTTCCCAGAAGACTCAGGAAGCCAGAAGGGGGAGTCGAGAGGAGCCAGGGGGGCTCCACACGCCAGGGCGGCATGGGCCCACCCCTGGCCGCGCGAGCCCTATGTGGGGCCGCCCTGGCCCACCTCTGGTCTCGCCCCTCCGCGTACATCATCGTCCCCGAAAACCTAAGTCAAGGGGGGGCTCAGAGTTAGACACAGCCGCCTCTGCGGGGCGGAGAACACCAGAGAGAGAAAGCTCTCCGGCAGGGAGAAATCTGCTAGGGAAATTCCTTCCCGGAGAGGGGAGATCGTCGCCATCGTCATCACCATCGCACTGGACTTCATCGGGATCATCATCATCATCATCTCCATCACCAGCACCTTCATCTCCACCATCACCACGCCGTCCCGCTGTAACATCTTGAGTTGGATCTTGTTATATTCATAGGGGAAACTTTCCCGGTGTTGATTACTCTTGTAGTTGATGCTATTGAGTGGAACCGTTGAATTAAGGTTTATGTTCAGATTGTTATTTACCATTATTTCACCTCTGATCATGATCCATATGATGTCTTGTGAGTAGTTCGTTTAGTTCTTGAGGACATGGGAGAAGTCAAGATGTTAGTAGTGAATTATTGTTGAGAAATATTTAATGGTTTGATATTGTTGTGCTGCTATTTCACTAGTGGTGTCATGTGAACGTCGACTACATGATACTTCACCATTTATGGGCCTAGTGAGATGCATTGTGTATTTGGCTACCGATTGTGGGGTTGCTGGAGTGACAAAAACCTAAACCTCCGTTGGGAAACCATTGCACCAGGGAGCGTAGGATCTCAGAGTTTAAGGTTGTGGTTAGATTTATCTTAATTACTTTCTTGTATTTGTGGATGCTTGCAAGGGGTATAATCACAAGTGTGTATTTATCCTAGTAAGGGTAGTGCGCTAGCACAGGTTCACCCCCATAACACCTATCAAACCAATGAATACTATTGGCTCTATGAAGCGAAAGCTCTTGACAGAAAACTCCCGTGTGTCCTCGAGAACGTTTGGTTATTATAAGTACACAACCGGCTTGTCCTTTGCTTAATAAAGGATTGGGCCACTTGCTGCAATTGTTACTACTGTCTTTTATTTACTCGCACTTTATTTACTCGTATTACCAAATACCCCTGAAAACCTGTTTGCTAGTATTTACAGTGATTCCTTGATCAAAACCGCTCATCAACACCTTCTGCTCCTCGTTGGGTTCGACACTCTTATTTATCGAAAGTACTACGATACACCCCCTATACTTGTGGGTCATCAGAGGACGTGGAGGATGAAGATGCTGGAGGTGATGACGATGCTGGCGGAGATGACTATGCTAACCACTCCGACAACCTTGATGATTGGGAGGATTGATTCCTTGGGGCGTGTAGCATCGCTCTTCTCCCTTTTTGGTGTCTTGATGCCAAAGGGGGAGAAGTAGTTCTATTAGGAGTCTCTCAGGATTTGCATGGGTGGGAACACAAGCTTGCGCGTTTATCATTCATTTGGCACTTGTGTTTCTTCTTATTTACTTGCTTTAAGTTTGGAACAATTTGTGTGGTTTATTTGCTACTTTGGTGTGTATGAGACTATGTTCTATGTTTTATATGTGCCTTGTGGAACATTATGCTTGTTCAATTATGAATTTGTGAGCTCATGGTATATGTGTGAGATGGCTATGGAATTTGATCCGGTTTCTCGTCATTATCATATTCGGAATTTCATATTGATTGAATTGTCTATGAAGAGGTATGCTCCCTACAAACTCTAGTGGTTCTCCTTCGAACTTAATTGCGGAGATGCACACATTTAGGGGGAGCTTTGTTCCTTGCTCAAATATTTGTTGTTTGAAATATTCTATCTCTCTTGCAAATCCTAGTGTTGTCATCTAACACCAAAAAGCGGGAGATTGAAAGTGCATACTTTGTATCCCTCATGTTTTGTGTGTTAGATAATAACATTAGGAATTTAAGTGTGTGTTAAGTGGTGCAGGTTTTTCAGCTCAAGAAATGGCTAAGTTTCTGGGGTGGCGTCTCCCTGGAATCGGGCCGGATAATCCGGCCAGGGGCCGGATAATTCGCCCCCTCTCGAGACTTCGGGAAAATGGCTAAGTCCCAGGGCCAGCATCCCCCTGGAATGGGGCCGGATAATCCAGCCAGGGTCCGGATAATCCGCCCCCCTCGAAGGATTCAGGATCGGCGTCCCCCTAGAATTGGGCCGGATAATCCGCCCTCCCCCCCCCCTCGAAGATTTCAGAAATTCTGCTAAGGACTCAGCTCGGCGTCAACCAGTAACCGGGGCGGATTTTTGGCCCGGATATTTCATTCCGGGCCGGATAATCCGGCCATACTTTGGCCGGATAATCCGCCCCTCCAAGTCAGCAATGGCTACATTTCAGGAGGGGCTATAAATACCCATCCCCTTCTTCCACCTCAAGCTGCTCGTCCTGCACAAGAAGAACACCTCATTTGGAGCCACCAAAATCACAAGATCTCCTCCCTCAACTCACCAAAGCTCTTGATCTTTGGAGAATCGAAGGAGAAGGCCTTGATCTACATCCTCACCGAAGCGATTTACTTTCCCCTCTCATTTGCTTGAGGGCCCTTGTGTCTTGGGTTCCCTTGTGTCCCTTGACTTTGATTTGTGTGATTGATATCTTGATACTTGCTGTTTGACAGCATTGTGTTGACCTTGGGAGCCTCCAATTCAGTTGTGGATGTGTGCCCCAAGATTGTAAAGGCTGGTTCCGCCTTGAGGAACCCCTTAGTGGAAAGTGAGCTAGGCCTTTGTGGCGGAAGCTTGCACCGGAGAATAGAGTGAGCCTTTGTAGCGTTGGTTAGGCCTTTGTGGCAACCACACCTCTCCAACGTAGACATACTTCCCCTAAAAAGGAAGGAACTACGGGAATTACATCCGTGTCTCCGTGTGCTCCACTCTCGGTTTCCTCTATCCTTTATTGCCTTTACTTATTGTATCTTGCTTAGCTTGCTAATTGTCATATAGGTAAATTCACCCTAGTTGCATATCTAGAGAATTTACCTTTTGTGTCAAGCCTAAATTGAAAAAGAATTAAAATTTGAGTAGCACCTATCCACCCCCCCCTCTAGGTGCCCTTACGATCCGTTCAGCAGCGTCAGAAGTGGACCAGGTGGGGCTCACCATAGGGCGGTGCGGCCAGGCCCTGGGCCACGCCCCCTGGTGGTGAGACCACCCCCTGGCTCGGCTCCGTCTTCTCTTCGGTCCTCTGGAAGCTTCGTTAAATATCTGGATGTTCGGCTTTTGTTTTGTCCAATTCCAAGAATATTTCCTGTGTAATTTTTCTAAAACGCAAAAACAGCAAAAAATAGGGAACTGGCACTGTGGCATCTTGTTAATAGGTTAGTTCCAGAAAATACATAAAAATGCCACGAAGTGTAACGAAACACTAAGCAAATGGTGTAAAAACAAGCATGGAGCATCAAAAATTATAGATACATTTGAGACGTATCAGGCGTCGCTGCCGATCCGCGGTGACGACGGCGTGCCGGGCTAGCTCTTTCGCCCAATACGCGTCGGACATGTTCGTTGGCTTCACCTTCGGCGCCACCGCGCCTGGCTTCTTCATCCCCGCCGCCGCCTTCTTTGGTGGCATGGTTGTGGCCGGGGGTGGCGGCGTCGAGGGCAAGAGGCGGCGAGGCAGATGCGGGCAGGGAGAAGGGAGACGAGGCGGCGGCACGGGGGGTGATACGTCTCCAACGTATCTATAATTTTTTATGCTCCATGCTTGTTTTTACACCATTTGCCTACTGTTTTGTTACACTTCGTGGCACTTTTATGCATTTTCCGGAACTAACAAATTAACAAGTTGCCACAGTGCCAGTTCCCTGGTTTCTGCTGTTTTTGTGTTTCAGAAGTCATACACAGGAAATATTCTCGGAATTGGACGAAACAAGTTCCTGAAGTCTTATTTTACCCGGAAGCTTCCAGAGATCCGAAGAGGAGTAGGAGAGGGGCCACAGGCTAGGCTCACACGTGGGTGGCGCGGCCCAGGCCCTGGCCGCGCCACCATGGTGTGAGGGCACCTGGTCCCTCCTCTGACATCGCCCCTTCGCCTATAAAGACCCCCCGACGGGAAAAACCTAAGAACCTGATCAATTTCCAGAAACACATCGCGATCCGCCCCCTTCGTCGACCCGAGATCGGGAGGGTCGAGAAGCTCTTCCCGGCACCCTGCCGGAGAGGGGAATCGCCACCAGAGGTCTTCTTCATCGCCATGCTTGCCTCCGGAGCGATGGGTGAGTAGTCTACCTTGGACTATGGGTTCATAGCAGTAGCTAGATGGTTGTCTTCTCCACCATGTGCTTCATGTTTAGATCTCATGAGCTGCCCTACATGATTGAGATCACCGTTATGTAATTCTACATGTTTGGTTTGTTGGGATCCGATGAATATTGGTATTTATGATTGAGTTGCTGTACTGAAATATATCTTTTGTTATCTCTTTGTTGTTTATGATCTTGCATGCTCTTCGTTTTTAGTAGCTATCTTGGCCGAGTAGTTGCTAGTGACTCCAAGAGGGGGTATTTATGCTCGATAGTGGGTTCATGCCTCTATTTAACCTGGGGGAGTGACAGAAACCTCTAAGGTTGTAGATGTGCTATTGCTACTAGGGAGAAAACAACATTCATATGCTCAAGGGCATATGCTTTGTTTACATTACACACTTTGCTTAATGTAATTATCTGTTGTTCGCAACTTAATACTTGTGGAGTTCTCGGATTGATTCACCACAAGTGGATTATTAGTCATAGAGGCAGTTGGATGGCGGTCTATGTATTTTGTTGTAATGCCCAGAGTAAATCTCATAGTGATCTTCTTGACATATCACGTTTATCTGTATTCTATCAATTGCCCAACTGTAATTTGTTTACCCAGCATGTGTTATTTATCTTATGGAGAGACACCACTAGTGAACTGTGGACCCCGGTCCTATTTCCATCATATTGCTATCACCTGTTTACTTTACTCGCACTGTTTACTTTACTCGCATACTTTTACTATTTTCCACTCGATACACTCATAACCTTTGTTTCAAGCAAACCGGTGAGATTAACAACCTCATCGTAAGTTGGGAGCAAAGTACTTGGTTGTGTGTGTGCAGGTTCCGCGTTGCTACTGGCCGAAGACGAGTCAACAAGTATCGTTAAACGGCGCCCTTGTTGGAGTGCTATTAAGCAAGTCTGCATCACCTTCAGTCGTTTGTCTCTCCTCTCCAAAAACGATAAACCTTGGTTTCTTAACTGAGGGAAAATCTTGCTGCTGTATTCATCACACCTTCCTATTGGGGTTCCCAACGGGCTGGACATTCAACTAGGCACCAACTCTTTTCTGGCGGCATCATCCCAGCAATCAAGCTCTTTTCTGGCGCCATTGCCGGGGAGGAAGAAGAAGACTTCTGCAAGGGGAGTTTTTCGCACGCACATCCTTTACTTTGTTATTGTTTTGCTTTACTTTATTTATTTTACCTGCATCGTTTTATATCAAAAACCCAAAAAAATTAGAATCCTTGGTAGTTGTTATTTCTTTACTTTTAGTTTATCATGTTGATCCCTAAGTACGTTCTGGAGGACCTCTCAGTAGGTAGTGGTTCTATTATTGGAAAAAGTAACATTGAGGAGTTCTTTAATCACATTAGTATGCATGAGGAAGTTGAGGAGAAATCTTTGGTTGAGCTAGCTCCTAGTATTGAAGTTGCTTCTGCTTATTTGATTCACATGTTGGAAACTAGGTTTGCTAGTCTTAATCCTTTTATGCAATACATGTTCCTTAAGCTTCATGAAATTGAGGATCTCGAAAAGAAAGCTTTTATCTTGGAAACTTTGCGCATAAAATTTAAAGATGTCGTTATTGAAGCTAGGAAAGTTCTTAAATGTTTTAATAAACTCGGTTCACCTATAAAGGTTATTAGTACAAATGATGAAGGAGCCGAAATACCTATACCTAGCAAGCTCTTGGGATTATGTGAAGCTTTCGAAAATAATTTTGACTGGATCTGTCCTGGAAATCTTTTTGATGAAAATAGTGTACCAAAGCATGATCACAAAGGGTCTTCAAAAACTTATGTGGATGAAATACAATGCCTTATTTACAAGACCTCTGCTGTTGATCATAATGCTTCTTCTGAAAATATTTGATTCGCAATTTTCTGCGCCTAGCTCAAAGGCGTTAAAGAAAAGCACTCTTGGGAGATAACCCAATGTTTTTACTTTCAGTACTTTTTCTTTTATTTGAGTCTTGGAAGTCATTACTACTGTAATGACCACTCCTTATCTTGTTTATTTTGTTTTTGTGCCAAGAGAAGCCTCTAATTCGAGTGGGGAAAAGATTTGGGGATGTTGCTGTCCTGAAACTGTTTTCGGTGCTGCACCGTAAAAATTCGTATAAATTCTCTGTATATCTTTTGGACCTGCGATTTCTTGTGCATATGCCCCAGGTTATATCCAAACTTTTGTTAGTTGAACACTTTTTGATTTGAGCAACAGAAAACCTCTCAAAAATTCGACCTTTGTCAGCTGTTCAGTTTTGACAGATTTCTGCCAATATTTGTGTTTGCCACTTTATCGCTTTCTTTTGAGTTCTTTTGATCATGGAACTTTTGGGGAGGTTTCTACAGTAGTATTTGCTATATATGTGGTGGTTTTGAGTTGAAACCTGAAGCAAAAAGAGGTTGATTATATGTTATGCTTACACTAATGTTGCTAATAGAATTGTGTTTAGTTTTGTATGAAGGAAGTTTTCAAGTGTAGGGATTGGAGAATGATGAGATGAGTTGAGTTGAAGAATGGACAAAAGCTCAAGCTTGGGGATGCCCATGCATCACCCCAAGAAATATCCAAGAAGTACAAGCGTCAAAGCTTGGGATGCCCCCGAGGCACCCCTTCTTCATCGGCAAAAATCAGGTCACCTTTCAAGACACTATATTTTTATTGCTTCATGCACTATGTGTTTTTCTTGGAGCATCAGTTATTTTAGTTTTCTTAGTTGGTTTTGTTTTGTTTGCTGCAATAAATGGTTGGACCCCAACAAATTTCTTTTGGAGAAGTTGCCTTGCTTTTCATTTGCCAAGAACGCTCTAGTTTTCACCCTTGTCAAAAATTGAGTGTTCTTCTTTTTCCGCTACTGCTTTTGGTTTTCGTTTTCGCCTTGATTTGCATTCAGACCTTGTCATATCTTTTCATAAAGGTGTATTTTTGCCTCTGATCTTTATTGGTTTTCATCAAAAGAGGTGTTTATAAAAATTTCAAATGGTGTTGGAAAAGAGAAAAAGCTTTATGCAAAAAAGTGGTACAAGGAGGAGCTTGTGTAGACTGCGGCTTAGGATTTTTCATGTCATGCTTGATGTCTTTTTGATAGTATGCTTAGTGGTTTTGCTGTAGCATGACTTGTCTCAAATAACTGAGATTGCTTAATGAGCCTTTGAAAAAAATCATGCGTTGTTTTTATTGTATGGAAGCATTATTTTGGTTTTCTCCTTGATGCTTTATTTGGGTTGACTTGGCGCATACTCACACATGTTAGACTCTTACAAAGTCGCCAATAGCCTCTATGATCATTTAGTTTTTGACTTTTGATGCCATCTTATGCTTCTTTTAATATCGCTTTGTCGCTTTATATGATTATGGCCATTATTGCTCTCTTAGTTGGTCGCTCCCAGTCTTTTGCTAGCCCTCGCCTTGTACTGAGTATGAGCTCTACTCGTGCATCCAACTCCTAAAAGACAAAATTTTCCAAAGTGTCCACCATACATACCTACTAGCAATTTGCTATTCCAAGTAAATTTGACTTGCTTTTATTTTCTCTTCAAATTAAACTCATACCAGTGTTATGCGAAATTCGGTCAGTAAAGCTCTCACGAACCGGAAGGCACACTTTACTTTTCCTGTTCTTAAAAATTTGACATTGTGGTCTCTTATGTTGAGTTGTTATGCTTGCAAGTTGTAAGTTGGAGACTAGCCCAGCCATGCAGTCATGGGCAAGCTTTCAACATTGCACTTCTTATTTGAGTTGATATCGTGATCTTTTGTTTATGGATGCCCGCGGTGTGAAATGAATTGGGAATCTTGTGGGGATCATGGAGTTTTTATATGTGTTAGGGAAATGCCGGGCCGCTAATCTAAGCCATGCATAATTCGTGGTGGAAATTTGTAGCATACCCATGGTGAACATTCGACGACGCATCTCACAATAAAAGGCTAAACAAATGGCAAATAAAAGAGATGTCGAGGTGTTCATTGTCTGCTTGTCCTGTCATTTTGGTGTGGGCTTGTTCCATGTCATCGGGCACGGAGGTACCCCATTGGCGGTTCTCAATGATATGCATATATTTACAATGACAAGAGCCTTGCTTGGGACTCTAAGTAAAGTATCATGAGGTTTGGGTACTCGTATTCAGGGGGCACGAGGTTTTCAACTTATGATTTGTCAAGCATATGCATCATAATTGTTCTCGCATTAACTCTAACCATTCAAGATGCTTATGATGGGGGCAATGAGAGCTCAAAGCCGGTAAGTACCATAATTTTTGAAGGTTATAAAACTTGCAATCACTGCTTCCCTCTGCGAAGGGCCTTTCTTCTACTTTTATGTTGAGTCACCACCTTCTATCTTTATGCACCATAAGAGAGCATAGTTGTCATTCTTAGTATAATGTGCATTGTCCCAAAGTTTTCATTGATTGATTCATATTGTTGGTTTCACTTGTTCTCAAATTATTTGTATCTAGTTGCCTTCTTAAACTTGAAGGTGTCCTATGCATTTATGTTTTGCTCTCTTTGAAGGACAAGCTGAAAACCATTTGTATGTTTTTCCTTATGATTTGAACACACGTTTGACTTTTATTGTTTCATTTTCATGATCTTTTGTTTGTGTTCATTTTCATGTTTACAACATGGTTGCCAAGTTTCTTATTGTCAAGATTATATCTTCATACGCATGTTTTAAGTTCTTATGATCCCAGCTCACAAATGCTTACATATATGATCAAGATTGTTTAGGTGCATGTCAGCTCCAAAATTATTCTTTTGTTATCACTTACCTACTCGAGGATGAGCAGGAGTTAAGCTTGGGGATGCTTGATACGTCTCCACCGTATCTATAATTTTTGATGCTCCATGCTTGTTTTTACACCATTTGCCTACTGTTTTGTTACACTTTGTGGCACTTTTATGCATTTTCCGGAACTAACCTATTAACAAGTTGCCATAGTGCCAGTTCCCTGTTTTCTGCTGCTTTTGTGTTTCAGAAGTGATACATAGGAAATATTCTCGGAATTGGACGATACAAGTTCCTGAAGTCTTATTTTACCCGGAAGCTTCCAGAGATCCGAAGAGGAGTAGGAGAGGGGCCACAGGCCAGGCTCACACGTGGGTGGCGCAGCCCAGGCCCTGGCCGCGCCACCATGGTGTGAGGGCGCCTGGTCCCTCCTCTGACATCGCCCCTTCGCCTATAAAGACCCCCCGACGGGAAAAACCTAAGAACCCGATCAATTTTCCAGAAACACATCGCGATCCGCCGCCGTCATCGACCCGAGATCGGGAGGGTTCAGAAGCTCTTCTCGGCACCCTGCCGGAGAGGGGAACCACCACCGAAGGTCTTCTTCATCGCCATGCTTGCCTCCGGAGCGATGAGTGAGTAGTCTACCTTGGACTATGGGTCCATAGCAGTAGCTAGATGGTTGTCTTCTCCACCATGTGCTTCATGTTTAGATCTCATGAGCTGCCCTACATGATTGAGATTACCGTTATGTAATTCTACATGTTTGGTTTGTTGGGATCCGATGAATATTGGTGTTTGTGATTGAGTTGCTGTACTGAAATATATCTTTTGTTATCTCTATGTTGTTTATGATCTTGCATGCTCTCCGTTGTTAGTAGCTATCTTGGCCGAGTAGTTTCTAGTGACTCCAAGAGGGGGTATTTATGCTCGATAGTGGGTTCATGCCTCTATTTAACCTGGGGGAGTGATAGAAACCTCTAAGGTTGTAGATGTGCTGTTGCTACTAGGGAGAAAACAACATTTATATGCTCAAGGGCATATGCTTTGTTTACATTACACACTTTGCTTCATGCAATTATCTGTTGTTCGCAACTTAATACTTGTGGAGTTCTCGGATTGATTCGCCACAAGTGGATTATTAGTCATAGATGCAGTTGGATGGCGGTCTATATATTTTGTTGTAATGCCGAGAGTAAATCTCATAGTGATCTTCTTGACATATCACGTTTATCTTTATTCTATCAATTGCCCAACTGTAATTTGTTTACCCAACATGTGTTATTTATCTTATGGAGAGACACCACTAGTGAACTGTGGACCCCGGTCTTATTTCCATCATATTGCTATCACCTGTTTACTTTACTCGCACTGTTTACTTTACTCGTATACTTTTACTGTTTTTCCACTCGATACACTCATAACCTTTGTTTCAAGCAAACCGGTGAGATTGACAACCTCATCGTAAGTTGGGAGCAAAGTACTTGGTTGTGTGTGTGCAGATTCCGCGTTGCTACTGGCCGAAGACGAGTCAACAAGTATCGTTAAATGGCGCCCTTGTTGGAGTGCTATTAAGCCAGTCTGCATCACCTTTAGTCGTTTGTCTCTCCTCTCCAAGAACGATAAACCTTGGTTTCTTAACTGAGGGAAAATCTTGCTGCTGTATTCATCACACCTTCCTCTTGGGGTTCCCAACGGGCTGGACATTCAACTAGGCACCAACTCTTTTCTGGCGCCATCATCCCAGCAATCAGGGGGTGCCCTGGGCGTGAACCGGCGGGGAGCGGCGGGAAATGGAGCGGTTGGTGGGGAAATTGGAGGGATATGGGAAAAACCAGCGGGAAAGCGGTGGGGAAATTGGAGAGGGGGCCCCAGGCGTCGGATTGGCGCTGCCGCGAGCTCCCGATGCTCCCTATAGGATCCTGCCGCACGGGAGCGCCGGCTCATTTATTGGGCTTGCCCACGCATCGGCGTGATTTTGGGGGCGCTGGTGCGGGCCGGTTTTTGGCCCCGAGCCCAATTTCCACGCCGGCCGCGTTGTGGGAGGCGTTTTGGGGGCGCCGTGGAGATGCTCTTAGCTAGAGTGTTTAACCTGATGCAAACTGCTCTTGTAGTATCAATCTTGCCTAGTCTAATCCTAAGATTGTATTACCATTACCTGTGGAGATCTCTTTCATGTTTAAGGAGCAAGACTTTTGCTCTCAAATCAAAATATTGTATTTGCAGTTTGTCATGGTCCAGCCTGGGCCCAGGCACAAGAGGGCCCACTTGATGAAGGAAGCCCATGGCCAGGGACAGAAGGGGATCGACAAGGATAAGAAGCACGGAATTCCTATTTTTCGCCCGTTAGCGGCGCGTTTCGCCCCGCGCCGTGCATCCCCACATACCCGGGCGAATTTGGGCCTGGCCAGCGAATTTTCTTTTTCTTTTTTCTTTTTTCTTTTTCTTTTTTCTATCTTTCTTCTCTTTTCTCTTTTTCTTTTTCTTTTTTGGGCTTTCTTTTTTTGTTCAGATTTTTGTATTTTTGTTCAAATTCCAAAATTGTTCATATTTTTTAATTTTATTCATATTTTGAAGATTGTTCATATTTCAATTTTTGTTCAAACTTGAAAATTGTTTATATTTCGAATTTGTTCATATATGAAATTTGTTTTATATATAAAAAAATGTTCATATATGAAATTTGTTCAAATTTGAAAATTATTCATATTTCAAATTTGTTCATATATGAAAAATGTTCATCTTCGAAAATTGTTCATATTTCGAATTTTGAAATTTTTTCATATTCCGATTTTTGTTTTTAATTTGAAAATTGTTTATATTTCGGTTTTTTTGTTCAAACTTGAAAATTATTCATATTTCGAATTTTGTTAAAATTTTAAAAAAAACTGTGAAACTCATGGGCAGCGGCCCAACTAAACACCCCTGCGGGCGGGGTACGCGGCCCCTCACGCCCGCGCCGCCAACGGGCGGCATATAGGAGGCCCCTAAGAAGCAGGAGGCAAGCAGAGAAACGGCTTGAACAGTTTATAGACAGAAATCTGTAATTTGCTTTTCAAAAAAAATCTGTAATTTGTATCGCACTCTCCTCCCTGAACTCCAGTTTGTACCTCTGAACTGCGTTTGATCCTTGGATCGCAAGTAAAGTCGTAACAGTTGGTATCAGAGCCATTTTTGATTCCTCCGTTCCGCTTGATGTGTAAATCCATCTGTGGTAGGTAGCGATTTTCGAATTGCTGCCCTAAATCCTATCTCTCGGTTCGATCGCGACTGGCGTTCGGTCTGGCGCCCCGGAAGAAGCTCACGGTGGTCGAAAATCAATTCGCCACCGTCATGGCTACCGTCGACGAGAACGACGTCCCCACCAACACCAAGTTGGACGCGCTCCTTGAGAAGATGGGCGCGATCTCGGGGTGGATGCAAGTCCGTGAATGAGGCTACCACTGACCTCGCGAAGAACACCTCTCTGCTAGAACTTCACGCGGAGGACGTGGCCTCGCGTCTCCAGCATCTGGAGGAAGGCGTTCATGGACGCCGCGCGGAGGGCAAGGAGCCGGTCACGCCGACGACCACCGTCGTGCCGATCGACGCTCACCAACGGCCAACGGCCCGCTGGGCACGGCGCTGCACATCTTTAGTAGCACTCCTAACATGGATTTTCCGAAATTTGATGGGGATGATCATCAGATTTGGCTAGATAACTGTGAACTCTATTTCGAAATTTATGGCGTGTCACCTCATCTGAAGGTGAAATTCGCTGCTCTGACCATGATAGGCAATGCCGCGCTCTGGCTGAAAACTACGTAGAAGCGGGTTCGCTTTATTTAATGGGAAGAGCTCACTGATGCTGTTGTTGAGCGTTGGGGCAAAAGTAAACATACCTTCTTCATGCGTCAGTTACTAATGCTTAGTCAAACAAGCACAGTAGCGGCAAGCCAACCCCTCCTTCCAAGCATAGTCACAAGGACAAAGTGAAGCAGAAGCTACTTAGTACAACACCACCAGCCCCCTCCCGCCGCCGCCGCCGGTGGCGCCACCGGGCAAAGCCCCGGGGGCGTGGCGGCGGCGTGGGACCTTCTCTTGCTGCGCTGGGTAGCGGTTCGGCTTGGATCCTAGTAGAGCTTCGGGAGACGTCGTCAAGATGGTGGGGGCGGCGTCGCGTCAGAATAAGAGAGCCAGAGCTCGATCCCCGTCTCGGCAAGGCCACTTGTGGCGGCGCCGGCGAGTTGCTGGCCTGGTTTCCTCTCAGATCTGCGGATCTGGGGAGGGTGGGTTCTCCAGGCGCGTTCGTCTTTCGACGTGGCCGTGGAGTTTCTGGAGTCTGTTCAGGTGTCGGAGGGCTGCTGATGTTGTTGCCTTTCCCTTGGCCAGCCGTGGTGGCGAGGGAGTGGAAGGGAACGGCACCACCGTCTTTCTCGTTAGGGTTGTTTATGGTCTTTTTTTGAGATACGACTGTAGCGGCGTGAAGCTTCTTCTGGCCGGCCATGGTGGCGAGGGAAGGATGCGGCTCGACGTGACATCGGTGGTTGGTACCTACTGCTCGGGGATCTTGGATTGGAGGTACTGCTTGGTCTTCCCCATCTCCTGCCTGCCTGATGTTCTGGAAAAGGATCTTAGCTCTCACCCCTCGGGGTGGGCACTCTTGCGGTTTCAAAGCCCATTGTGGCGATAGTGGCGGCGGTGATTCGATGGTGTGTGAAGATGAGCTACTTCTGGGTCCGGTACCTATACTTGGTTGGTGACGATGAGGACGATGGGCTTGATGGAGCTTTAGAAGTACGGTGTGAGGTCATTCTTGCATAAGTCTGGGACCATATTGTATTTTCCTTTTATTGTGGATTCGTTTGTAATCGGTTTCGCCATTGTTGAAATATCATCAGTTGTTATCTAAAAAAAAAAGGACAAATTGAAGCAGTTCAACACAGTGCCAGAGAAACTCAAATACCACAATCGGCATGCTGACAGTAAGAATTCTGAAACCGCACGATGGGATGACAAGCTGGAAGCACTCAGGGCATATCGCAAGTCGAAGGGGCTCTGCTTTACTTGCGGAGAGAAATAGGGTTGTGCACACAAGTGTCCCACTCAGATACCTCTGCATATCATGGAGGAACTGCTGGAAGTGTTGCAAAGTGATGGAGAGGAGAACAGTTCATGGTCTTCTGAATCTTCAGCTTCTGACGATGATCTGAGATGCTAGTGGCACCACTGTCTGCACCTGCTACTCCTCGCCAACGTCGCACTCTGTGTTTGCATGGTATGGTCGACAAAGCAACATGTGCTTATTCTGGTGGACTCGGGTGCAAACTCTTCTTTTGTCAGTGAAGATTTGGCTCAATTGTTGGCTCGTCCGTTGCAAGATACCACTCCAGCTCGGTTTGTTGCTGCTAATGGTGCTCCCCTGACCAGTCATCAACTATTGCCGAAACTGCAATGGCTCTGTCAAGGGCATTCATTCACATACGACTTTCAGGTGCTTCCATTGCCCTGTTATGATATGATTTTGGGTGCTGACTGGCTGGAGGATCATAGCCCGATGCGGGTTCATTGGAAACACAGATGGATGAAGTTCACTCATCAACACCGTCGTATTCGACTCCAAGGTATTCAGGACAAGCAACAGGCCTGCCGACCAGTCTCAGCGGCCAAACTGCATGGTTTGTTGAAACGAGGCGCAATCACAGATTGCATACAAGTGCAACAGGTTCACCAGGAAGCAGGTCTTCATACTCTGTCGGCGGAGACGACAATCGAGACAGTTCCGGTGGAAATTCAGGAGGTGCTGCAAGAATTTGATGCTCTGTTTCGTGAACCTTCTGCCTTGCCGCCTCTTCGTGGATGCGATCATCGTGTTCCCTTGATCGAAGGTGCTCAGCCAGTAAATGTGTGTCCATATAGGTATGCGCCACATCAGAAAGCAGAGATTGAGCGACAAGTTGAGGCGATGCTCAAACACAGCACCATTCGCCGCAGCTCGAGTCCTTTTGCCTCGCCTGTGCTGTTGGTTCGCAAGAAGGATGGATCGTGGCGGTTTTGCGTTGATTACCGCCAGTTAAATTCTCTCACTGTGAAGAACAAACACCCACTGCCGGTCGTTGATGAGTTACTGGATGAACTGGCGGGCGCCAAGTGGTTCAGTAAACTGGACCTCAGTTCCGGGTATCATCAGATCAGGATGGCGGAAGGGGATGAACACAAGACGGCATTCCGGACTCATCAAGGCCTGCACGAGTTCCTTGTCATGCCGTTTGGTCTCACTGGTGCTCCAGCCACATTCCAAGGAGTGATGAATCTCATTTTTGACAAGCTATTCCGTCATGGAGTGCTCGTGTTCATGGACGATATCCTCGTCTATTCTCCGACGTTGGAATCACATCTGCGCCTGCTTCGCGAGGTACTCGTGATTCTCCAGGAGAACCAGCTTTTTGTCAAGCGTTCCAAGTGTTTGTTTGCTCAGCCGCGTCTTGAATACCTCGGTCACGTCATCAGTGGCGATGGCGTGGCTACTGATCCAGCAAAAGTGGCCGCGGTCCGCAGTTGGCCAATACCACAAAATCTGAAAGATGTCAGGGGATTTTTGGGACTGACAGGGTACTACCGCAAATTTATCAAGCACTATGGCGTCATCAGTCGGCCACCGACAGAATTACTTAAGAAAGGTGTGCAGTTTCACTGGACGACGGTCACAGCGACGGCGTTCCACACACTCCAGCAAGCGCTGATCCAAGCTCCAGTGTTGGCCGTTCCGGATTTTGCCCAGCCATTTGTTGTTGAAACAGACGCCTGTCGGACGGGAATAGGAGTGGTGTTAATGCAACAGGATCCCCCATAGCTTATCTCAGCAAAAGCCTCTGCCCCAAAAATCAAGCACTGTCAACGTATGAGAAAGAGTGTCATATTTCCGTCGACAACGAAAGTCCCGGATCGATAGATCGTCCTCTATGAATTCGCGACGAGAGGTGTTTTGGACCCCCGATTTGAAAGTTAGGTTTCGATCCGTTGCTTTCCTGGTTTCTGGAGCCATCCTTCCCGTGCTAAGAGCAGTCGTGGCTGCTCTGGACTTCCTCTGACTGCAACCGAGCTTTCTTGAGGGAGTTGGAGGTCCTGCGCACCTGTGGTTGAAATCTCGGCAGTTTGCGCGCTGGTAGTGGTCATGTGTGGTGATGGCCGGAGTAATAGTTGTTAGGCATTATACTGGAATATAGTTACGTTTGGCTACCAATTTTTTATGTTGCAATGGACCCTTAATATATGTATCAAGTATATATGGTTGAATCGCATTGATGTACGCTATCGTAGAGATGCGATGGACCTAATGTGCCGGTTTAAACTAGGTAGTTGCGGCATCATTGAATCGTGCATGAAATCGTCCTCTTGAGTTTACTGCACGGTGCCTATCGCATAAGAACTCTATAAATTGGTACACGGGGCTCTAGCGCACCTATGTAAGGGACCTTTCGTTTGTCGGTATGGGATCTTCGAGGTACAATAGGTCGATAGCAGCATTTTAGGGCGATGGGACTTTATCAACTAGGAAAATTGCCCATGCGTTACAACGGAAATATACATTCTTAAAATCTCGTAATAAGTATTGTAGGTGAGCACTCACCCACACACCTGCACTTTTTCAAACATCTCCTTTCTATTTCTACCAAAGTAAAGTGTAAAATCATCAAAGTTCGTAGGTTAATGGTAGAATCGATCATGGATTTCTGATAAATACATTTTTTGTACAATTTAAATATGTAAAAAGTAATCGGAATAATGTCGTTATATTTAATTACATGCTATCATGAACTATTTCTACACGATCTAGTTCTAATGTTTCTAAATTCTACCATCAAGTAACACGTTATCACAAAATAATATGTCAAGTATATGACAGTCTTTACATTCTATTAGCATGCTTCATTACAAATAAATTTATAGGTTTCGAGCAACAATTTATAATGGTCTGAGCCTCTCTAAAACTGGTCACTCAAAAAGTTATCGTTCTTTGTAACTATTTTTTTGCCAAGAACAATTTGTACAAATATTTTTGTAATAACATCAGGAGAGTTGTTGTGTTTATTGCAATAGAATTTGTTTTACCGAAGGGTTAGGACAGCCGAAAAGGTACCAGGTACACGGTCTAGGGCGCGCACTCCCTGAAGCCTGACATCAGAGCCACATGAAACGCAATGGAGAAGCTCTACGGCTCGTCTAAGGTTTGCCCTGTCGGCAATATAAGTTACCACACCTAGTTTTTGCTTAGATTGAAGATACTGCTTGGCTGCTTGCACAAATTTTGCCAATATTTTCCTTCCATGGAGGTGACAACGACAAATAACTCTAGATAGTTCGATGGCTCATTTGGTTGTGATGAAAAACCAGCAAAATCATCAGCAAAACTTTATCCTCTCACAGTTTAACACGAAGCAGCGTGGTAGGACCCTCTCTGCTCTCTCATACAGCAAACACAACCATGAAAAATAGATCTCTCAATCCTCTCCTCTCTCATGTAGGTGCAGCAAGCACGGCCAAAAAACAAAAAATATCACAACATCGCTCAATCTCTCTGCCCACATGCAGAGGTTGTGAGATCAGGCCAGCCTGAGCAGCATCACGCCTCGATGACAGGAGCGAGTCCTCAAAAGCGACCCGTGGCCTCCATCACTCCCGTGCGGCCACCATGCTTAGCCAGCTCGTGGTACAACGCGGGACACTACGGAGCAGCAGCGGTAGCGGCAAACTGCCGGCTAAGGCCTTGTTTACTTCTCCGGTATTTTTGTTGAAGTATAAATGTATTGCCTAGTCTTTTCCATCAGATCGGTCTTTTGGTCGCATTGGCTAGAGCATGCAGTTCTACATGGTATCAGAGCCAAGAGGTCTTGAGTTCAAGACCCGGCTGGCGCAATATAAAATAAAAATATTGCAGCCCACTTTCGGTCCACGTTTAGGCCTGAGGAAGCCACACGTGAGGGGGGGTGTTGAAGTATAAATGTATTGCCTAGTCTCTTCCATCAGATCGGTCTTTTGGTCGCATTGGCTAGAGCATGCAGTTCTACAATTTTTACCCCAAAAGATGTGGGGATATGTGGGGATTTGGTGTTCACCTAATACCTTCAAATCCCCTCAAATCTCCTTTCCCAAAAATACTCTACCATGATGGAGAGTTTTTAATCTAGCCAAAAATACACTAGAGTGGAGGGGATTTGTGAGGATATCCCGGGATTATCCCCTCAAAACCCAGACTAGTAAACAACCTACCAGGGAAATTTCGGGATACAAATTAATACCCTCTCATCCCCTCAAATACCTTAGAAGTAAACAAGGCCTAAGTGTGCGGGTACATAGCCACCAGTCCCCGTCCCCACGCGTGCCTTGACGTCTTGTTAAGAATTCCGAGATGGCTAGACATGTCGGAATCGATCACGGCGGAGCTGACCAAGAGGGAATTTTTATTTAAATCAAATTTAATTTTTACCACTACGGGCAGTTCAAGAGCGCGACTGGTATAAGTTTAGGCGCAACAAATGCGACAGTTCATCTTAAACATGCTACAATTTTTATTTAAATAAGAATTATTTTTTACCACTACGAGCAGTTCAAGAGCGCTAACCAAAGCAGTTCAAGTGCGCTACTCGAGGCAGTTCAGGTGGGCTTACGAGAGAAGTGCAGGTGGCTAGAGGCAGTTCAGGTGTACTAACAAGGCATTTTAGAAAACTCGACTGCGGTACATGACTCAAATCAGTTCAGGTGCAGTAGCGAGGGAAGTTCAGGGATGCTACTGTGGGAAATTTAGGCGCACTAACGAGGGAAGTACAGGTGTGCGGAACTTCAGGAAGTTTAAGTACACTAACTAGGCAGTTTAGAAAACTCGGTCGCGGTACGCTACACCAAGCAGTTCAGTTGCACTAGCTCGAAAAGTTCAGGACCGCAACTCTCAAAAGTTCAGGCGCACAAATGAGGGAACTACAGGCTGGCGGAACTTTAGGAAGTTCAGGTGCAGCAATGATGCAGTTCAGTAACTTCACTCGGGCAGTTCAGGTGCACTAACACGACAGTTCATAGAAAGTGACCTATAGGCAGGACTCAGTACAGTTCAGGCGCACTAAAGAGACAGTTCAGGAACGTAACTCTGGGAAGTTCATATGCACTATACGCACCAATTCACCTTTAACACGCTAGAATTTTTACTTTTATTGGATTTCTTTTTTACCATGGTGAAAATTTCTCTTTATACTAAGCGAAAGTTCACTTTGAAGAAGCGGGAAGTTTGATTGCAACAAATTAAAATGTTAAATTTTGTCAAAAATTCAATTTCATTAAAACAGAAGTTCAGTTAGACATCCCGAACAGTTCAGCTGCATGTGAGAAGCAGTTCAAGTACTCTGTTATTTTCCAAGCGGAAATCCTACTCATTCAAATCGTTTCTATATGTCCCAGTTGCACAAGTAAACCATGTAAATACTTAATATACAATGATATAAGTCTACTTTCATTTGTACATGGCATCATGCCCCCACTCAACCACCATAGTCATGCCAAATTCAAATCGCTCGCATATGGGTGTCGCTCCTAATGTTTACTATTCTTAAAAATAGTTCATAAATTGTGCAAAATTTGAAAACATCACCTTGACAAAAAAGTTGCGCAATTTGAATATCTTTCAAAAGGTATATTATTTACTTCATTCTGATTAGTTGTTTAGAAATAATTGCAAAAACAGTGCATGCAATATTGAGAAATTCAAAAATCTGAATCATTATATTCAAAACTGCTCTTAAATGGTAAGAAATCCGCAAAAACGATTAACATGAAAAAGTTGCGCCTAATCTATAGCTTTCTAATGCCATATCATTTACATCAATCGGATAAACCGTTTGAAAATGCCAAGGAAAATAGTGTCCGAAAATGGAAAATCCGCGAAATAGTTGTTTAGCATATTTAAAATTACTTTTAAATCATCCAGAATTTCGAAAAATAATTAAAATGAATAAGTTTCGCAATTTCCTTACGAATCCAACGGTATATCATATGCATTATTCCGATGAACGGTATGAAAACCGCGACAAAAATACTCTCTGCTAATAAAAAAGACGCGAAAATCTGATTATTAATTTTTAAAATAACTTAAAAAATCTGTAGAATTTCAGAAAACTTCCAAAACAGAAAAGTTTCAAAATTTGATAAGCTTTCCAACGGTATATCATTTGCATTAATCCGATAAACGTTTCAAAAAATACAATCAAAACACGTACATTGCATATACAATAATGAGAAGTTCAAGACTGTTTAGCATCTACTATAGCGAGAAGTTCAAGCGTGTGTTTAAAAAAATTCAGAATCGGTTGTAGATCCTTAATCTACAACTAGTTGTAGAATAGCTGGACTATATATGTATGTATGTATGGATGATAAGTACACACAAACATATATGATGTATATCTTCACATTCAACATGCCCATGCAAAGTTTCGTGAAAAATGAATATTTTTATAGTCTATGAAAAAAAGACAAAAAAAAGTGCCACGGAAAGGCTTATTTTAGTACCAAATTTTTTCATTTTTAAACAGACCATACAAAAGGTCAGTTTCTTGAAACGAGCATGTAGAAGATGGAGATGTACACATAAATTTTTTGTTTGGAAATTGATGAGGGTGGTCCTCGGCAATGTCATCGGATGCAGGACTTTGGATCAAAAGAAGAGGGCGTAGGATAAACTCGAAGGTAAAGACATACAAATAAGGCGAATATAATTGTATTGATGAGACAAAACTTAGGGTTTACAAGCTTAATCTCAACGTGTTCTCCCGTCGGCTCCTCCTGGCCCCTTATATAGTTGGCCAGGTCTCAGAGTTCCAGTCGGGTGCGATACAAACTCATTAGATATGTCGGTTTATATTGTAGTTTTCATATTCGACTCCATAATCCTTTGGCTCCTATCTTGAACCATAATCTTTATGGGCCTCAACCCAAATATAAACCAGGGGTACCAATGCCCATGTCAGGAATATTTTGACAGTTTCAAATATGTCTAAAATATATTTCAAATATGTCAAAAATACATTTTAAATAAAGGTTGCATATGCATCCAAGAGCACAAAAGTAATGTCCCTTATGCCAGGTTAAGAAAACCACAACCTCCCCGCTGGCTAGGTGCCAAAAAAATAAATGGGGGATTAAAAGTATATTCACTAAGTAAGCATTTCTTTTATAAAGGTTTGTTCTTTTGTTCATGAACAAAGAATGGTATTCGCGCTTTTACAAGTCTATGTGTCAGAACTGTAAAAATAACTAAGTGTAGCTAACAAATTCAAGCAATTGTGGGTCTTTTTGAACTTTTACACATCAGTATATAGTTTTACTATGCTCACTGAACTTTTACGCATCGTTATATGTTTTCGTACCATACTTACTATTTTTAAAAACTTTTATGCATCATTATATGTGTGTTCAAACTTCTACACATCATTATATGCTTCCATACTTACATGTTTCATCATTCGAGTTGATATGCTTATTTATACACATCAAAGGTTATTGCGAAATGGTAGAGAATTGTTTTGCCAGTTATACTAAAAACTCTTTAAGGCACCAAACATCTCGAGTCAGCCCACAAATTTCACACTGTCATTAATTTGTAACATTTTCTCCTCCGACACAAGTCAGATCTTTCTTGAAGGCTTCTTATCCACTCAAGAAACCACAAACGTAGCTCGAGCTACATGTAGCTTGTTTTTTATAAAAATTGAAAATACCATTTTGAAGTTTTAAAAAAACTTAAATTAAATCTATATGTAGACAATGTTGTGATCTACAATCCTGCAAATTTTCAAGTCGAAATATCTTATATTTCAAGTTTTACAAAAATGACAAAATATGACATCTATAATAGTGAAGAGTGCAGATTTTCAAATTCTCACAATATGTCAGAGTTTATCATTTTTGTACAGCCAAAAATATTAGGAATCTCGAGTTCAAATTTTTCACGTATGTAGATCATATCAATGTCTACATCTGGAATTTGTTTCAGAATTTTTTGAAACTTTAAAATATCGTTTAGAATGGAGAATGGAGCAGGGAAATGAATGGGGAAAGTCGCACAAAAGTGGGAAAGAGCAGACAAGCTTACCATGTCATTCTTTGAAGCTCAACACGAGGGCAGGCGGTTTAAGTTTCAAAGTGGAGTCGTGATTCAAACAAGGTTTTATTTAAAAAATAGAAACAGAAAGAGTGATTTACAAGTACAACGCCCTCAAACAAACCATGTGCTATGGGTCATAGAAAGAAGAAGTGGGAACAAAAAAAATTCCGATGATCACAAGCTTTACAACTCTTCAGCAATGAAATTTTTTGAGATGAGCAATGCACACGAGCTTTTTGCTAGTTATCATAAGATTGAAATAAAAGTGACCATAATAACGGGAATCAATTTAGTCATACGAACATACATGTACAGAATAGCCTAGTGATAATGTGATGAAAATGTTGTTTCTCGGGTGAACAGGCCACAACCACCAATATGACGCTGTTTGTATGTTCTAATAGTTGCGTTGCTTGCCATGCCACCAGAAACAGGTGAACCCGTGGCATGGCACGCTCGGCCCATGTCACGAGTCGAGTGAAGTGTCGCACCCAATTATTTTTTCCGCCATTAATGTTTGTTTTTTCATTAAAATATGGTGCAGGAAATAAAAAATTTAACGAAATTTAAAAGTAAAATTTCATTCAAATTTAAGATTTTTTACCTTGGAATTTACATGAAATTGCAAATGGAAACTAAATTAAATTATCTAGCGCCATTCGAAGGCGTCGTAGTCCTCACCATCGCCATCACCCAGCGCTGACTGCGGAAGTGTGGCGCTCCATCGGGCCTACTCCTGTCGTCGGGCCGGTGGTAGACTAGAGGGACAGAGTACTTCGCCCTCCAAGGCTCCGATGATAGCAGCGGCGCATTGGCTTCAGCTTTGGTTCTAGCATGACGACGCCCGGCTCCGTCTTCGGCTTCTTTGTCGGCCGCTGGAACCGGTGGTGGCAGCGAGAAGGAGACGGTGGCTCCGGCTTGGGCTCCGGTTTGGGCATCTGGAAGTTTATTCCAGGCAAGGCCTGGCGCGTACTGGCTGGCTGCGGCACTGAGGCAATAGAGCCTGAAAGACACATTGCAATGTTGCTCATGGATCAAGATGTGGAGACGAAGGATTCAAACCCTAGGTGGGTCGATGCCGCATGATTCCTACGTTTGTCGCAACCGGATCCTACAAGAATGGCTGGATCGCCATGAGAGCCAGGCAGATTGAAGATCGCCTCCCTAACCGGTCGGCGGCTACTAACAAATGATCGTGGTCATATGCGAGTACGGGAAAATGATCTGGGAGGTGGGTCCACAAAGGCCAATACATATGTACATCGTATAATTATTCGTCAAATGCATGGGATTTATACGGTTCTGGATATAGGCTTCGACGGGCTACCCTGGCTACCCTTGCGCGACCCAACTTATCCCCGGGGATTACAATGTTTGGAGGTTGGGGGTGTATATATATGGAAGCGCACGCCTTATGTATTTTCTTCTTTTTTGTGTACCCCTAGCCTAGAGTTAGGGCACGTACAATGGGATGATGTCAGCCTTCTCTTAGAGTTGCCACATAGGAATTTTGCTTAATTGGAGGAGAGAGAAATAAGAAAGGGAAGGTTCCCTTCTCTTAGCTAAGGGATGATCTCTTAGAAAATAAGAGAAGGCTTTTTATGCATTGTACCATATGTCTTTCCTTAGCTAATTAATTTCTTACTAAAAATAGCTATTTCACATTAATTGTTAGAGATAACAGTAAGAGATAATGCATTGTATAAGTTATATCTTTTGCTTTCTCTAGATGATGTGGAAGGCTAAGAGAAGGCATGACTTCTCTACCATTGTACATACCCTTAGTCGTAGGTTCTTAGAAATGCCGTTTGGATAATATCGTTAGTAGGTTGCTTTCTGAATGAATACGGAAAAAGAATAAAAAAATGTTCGTTGGTGCTAATTGCAGGGAAGTGCAAGTCGCAGTGTTCTCATCTGGTCATTCTTGGGTACATCCGAGAGCACGTCCTGCAATCATGTGTCAACCACGCAGGAGCTAGTGTACAAAACAACTAGTGTAACACACATAGTACAACAGAACAGAGCTCAGCTCAAAAGAAAAAGAAACTGAAGAGAGAAACTCGACTGACAACTCTTCAGGCAACATAAGAAACGACCAGCACGCCTACAACGACCTGCAAACTAGCCTAAATTTACACTAGTATTGATACTAAAACGACCCCGGCTAGCCAAGGAGCACCGGTGAGCATCTGTTTTGGTCTTCAAAATTAGCCGATCCATTATTTTGTAGGGATTTTTATTTTCGTGCCCTCGGGTCCTTAGTTCTACTCAGTTTTCCACAGCTCCTTAGTTTTTCCTCAGTTTTGTCCAAGCCCTTGGCTGAAACCGTCACCAGTGCTGGAACGGCCGGTTGCCCGACGGTTCAACACCTTTGACCGTTAACTGCTGACTAATGGGGCCACGTAGAGCCCGCAAAGACACGTTAGAGCATCCATCTTTGTTTGACCGTAAGCATCGCCGTATCTCTGACCAAAACGCGGACGAGTGGGGCTTCGGTATATCGAATGACAAGTGGGGCCATAACGCTGATACAAGGGGCAATACACGGGTAGGATTAGATTTTTAAACGGAGCTCTACAGCGATGGCACGGAGGAGGTGGCCTACGGGGTGCCGAGATGAGATCGACATCCACAAAGAACTGCATGAGGCGAGACCAGACGCATTAGATAGATATGAACTAGATGCGTTTAACCATGCAAAGAAGAGAAGAAATGGTCCAGAACATCGACGACGACCTCAACACTTTGACTGACGGTATCGGACACGAACGCGAGCAATGTAGAGAAAATTAGTGTCTCTCCTTTCTGGCGTGTATAGATGGGTGCTAGGGGAGTGTGGTGGCGAAGGGAAAAACCTCGCGGTGGTCTGTGGCGTCCAGCATAGCGGGGCGGCGTGGCCGTGCCCACAGCGGCGTGCATGTTCGGCATTGGCATCAGCATGTACGTTCGTCATTGGCCTCGGCGGTATCTCTGGTGTGTCAGTGATCGAATGTGGGGACGGGATTGAGGGTGCATCCCGACGGTGACCTAGCAGTGGCGGCGAGCATGCATAGCCGTTCTGACCATGCCGATATCAGCATCGGCATCGTTTGGAGGCTGTGGTGCTCGAATCATGGTGGAAATTGCGATTCCCTATTATTTTTATATGCATAATATATAGAAAATAGCTAGATCTCTAAATCGATGCATATGAAGCTACATATATATTCTTGGTCATAATCCCCTTATCTAAAGGGGATGGATGCATGGCTTCACATCGTCGTCGCTTTCATCGTCAGTATCTTCATCGTCCGTGTAGTAGTACTTCCTGCACAATGTTACGTCGAACACCTTCACTGTGAGCACATCATCGCCTTCATATTTGAAGTGTAGGATGTAGCCGAAATCCACACCGTGCGCGATGGCGAAATTCTCCCAGCCCTGGTCGAGGTACATCCGGCCTTGTCCGTCAAATAGGACCTCCACGGTCCAGAGACGAGGACCGCAGTCAGCTGCTCGCAGATACACCTTTGCGGGCTCCTGGCCGTCAAGATAGTCCGCAAACTTTTGTGGGAGTGCCTGTAAAGAGATCGAGCGCCGATCGTTTGAAATTAAAGGCTTTTTGGAACATGCACATAATTAATCACATGTATCATATATGTGGGAACGCGTACGTACCTTCTTGGCCAAAGGGTCTTCATAGATGACGATTAAGAACTCCTCTATGATCAATGGCAGTGTTGACGGTGGTGGTGGCAATGATGATGATCCACCACCCAGGCCGCCCCTTCCCCTTCCCCTTTCCCTTTCCCTTCCCCTTCCCCTTCCCCTTCCGGTCGGCGTCCGAGACGTGGAAGCCATGGCAATGGATCAAGTGTATGTGAACGAAGAAGAGAGGCAGAAATGAAGAAGAGAGAGGCAGAACCTATTAACATGAGGGATGGCCGTTGTGGGGGTTTATAAGGGCGAGATGACCGTTGTGGGGTTTACATAATAAATTAAGGAGGAGATGACCGTTGTGGGTGTTTATATCTCAACAAAAAAGTAATGCCTAAAAGAAATGGAAATTCGTGATAGTTTATTATTTTACCGTGAAAAGTAATGCCTAAAGGAAATTCGTGATATTTATTATTTTACCGTGAAAAGTAATGCCTAAAGGAAATTCGTGAAAAGTAATGCCTAAATGGAAATTCTTGATAGTTTATTATTTTACCATGAAAAGTAATGCCTAAAGGAAATTCGTGATAGTTTATCATTTCACCGTGAAAAGTAATGCCTAAAGGAAATTCGTGATAGTTTATTATTTTACCGTGAAAAGTAATTCCTAAATGGAAATTCGTGATAGTTTATCATTTTACCATGAAAAGTAATGCCTACAAGAAGTGGAAATTCGTGATTACCAAACTTGTTGAATCCGGTGGCCAACTCGTTATTTAGCATACATAGAGGGGTAGTAGTTTGCCACCGACAGATAGAGAGAGGGTGGCACGATCCTGCCCGTTAGATCATAGGATCGACGGTAGGTGGGCACGATCCGTGTGACAACAGCTCGACCAATCAGGCCAAGTTTGGGCTTCTGTGAGAAGGGAGAGGGTAAAACTGAGTAGTATCAAGGATACAAGGGCAAGTAAATAGTAAACAGGCTAAGGAATTCAAATAAGAGATTTAGAAAAAGAAAAACACATGTTTTGTACAATGAAACCCAGGTTGGCCTACCTCAAAGTATTAGCAATTCAAATATACATGAGTGTAAAAATTATGGCCTCATTCAGACAAACTATGTTTTGAGTATAGATATTTTGAGAAGGGGTTTGAGTGGAAAGCCATGAACCTTCATAGCTACTAGTGATTTCAGAAGTGGCCATTTGTGTGAAAACTTGATTTATATATGATTATCTACGTGGCAGGTCGTGTAACAAGACTTCATGAGTAGGAGGAACAATGATTTTATTTTTTTGAATTTTTTTGCGCATGAAATGACTCAATTAGATAGCTTAATCCCATTTGTTGACTCTCTGTTCACCAGCCACTTGAGGGTAAAACCGAGTATATTGCACTAGCCAGTATTAGTACTCGAGGGGAAAACTGAGTACATATATTTTTGCAGTGTAAGACTCGAGGGTAGAACTGAGTACACGTAACGGTGCTGACGTGCAGTCCCATGGACGCGTGTCGCGGTGAGCAGCGGTTAGCCGCGCGGTGCGCGTGTTGAGACCAAACATCAACTGCTGAGACGAACCGTCACTTTGCCAGTACAGAGCCCCTCTCTCCCTCCCTCTGCACACAGTCATTATAACTCACGCACGCAACCACGCCTCTCACGTCCCATCACCTTCTCCAAAAAACCCCAGCCGCCCTACGCGCGCTCCCCTGCCGGCGATGGAGAAGAAGAATGCGCCGGCGGCCGTCGCCCCCGAGCCCGTCGCATCCGAGCCCGTCGCATCAGAGGCCGTCGCCGCCGAGCCCGTCGCCTCCGAGGGCGGCGCATCCAGGCGCGGCACCTCCGTGAACTGGGCCTCTCTCAGGGCTGACGGACCACTTCACAAGATCGGCGCCTGCTTACTGGCGAACGAGGAGTACGTGGACACCTACTCTGCTTTGAGGCAAGTTTGTACTAATTGGCGATCAGATTTACCTGAGCCCGACGTGCACCTGCACGAATGGATCATGGTAGAGCACGCCCTGCCACGCGCCGCTGAGTTCTCCTTCCTCCACCTCCGCACATCCCGCTACGTCACCATCGATCTAACGGAAGTTCATGCAAGGTTCAAATCCCTCCATATCTATAGAGTTAATCCTTTTATTTTCTATCGTAAACATCTTAGTGCTGAATGTTATCTTCATCAATATATTTTAGATACTACTTCGTCAGCTTTTGCCGTGGCGTCATCGTGCTTGCCCAGAAGAACCAGCCGCACAGGATACGGCTTCTGAACCCACTCACAAAGATATCGAACACTATATTTGAGGCGCAGATGCCATCTTTTATTCTGGAGTCAGTCACTGTAATGAAGTCCCCGACTATGCTCTTTGTTTCCATATATTACCTGGCGGAAATTGCTTGGGTCGATGAGAGCACTCCAACTAAGGGTATAGATGAAGATTGGGGAGAAGGAAGATTTACGATCGAGCACCATTCTATGCGTTGCATTACCACGTTCAATGGTGTATTCTATGCACTAGCTCTACCTTGTCATTACCACAATTTGGAGTTCAGAACATTAGTGTGCACCAACAATGTCCAGTTGGAGCAGGGCGCGAGCAATGTCAACATGGAGACACTTTTTTCATTTCCAGAACTTGGAAATGACAAGTTCTACCTTGTGAAGTCGGATGGTGATCTGCTGCTTGTTTTGTTGGGCGGTCGTTTGGATGAAGGTCAAACATTGGTGTACCGTGTGGACACTGAGAGCCGCTCTCTCCATGTCGTCAATAACATTGGCAGTCGTGTCTTCTTCGTCCATCATGTCCGGTGTATCTCCGTCGACACCAGAGTGCACCCGACACTTCGACCTGGCTGCATCTACTACGCGGATTTGGGTTATATCAGAGAGTACTTTGATGATATGAACGCCTGGGATGAGTGGCCATGACGTGTGGATAGATTAGGAAGGTACGGTCTGAAAGATGAACAAATGCCATACCGTTTGGAGGATGTATTGGCTGCACACTGCAGACGGAAGGAGTTCAATGAATATTTCTTTCAGACCAGAATAGGGAGCGACGAAGATATATATGATGAATGAAGAACAGATTCATTCATCCTGGGGTATCCTAATCTTCATGTTGGGCATACATTGCGTCTTGTATTATTTTCAGCTTAGTTTGTCGTCAACATTAACATCGTTATTGGCTGCTTTTGGCTGCTGTATGCAGTTTATGTATTATACTTAGTTTTCTAGATTTATTATGCTGCTGTGAATTTATCATATACTAGCTTCTAGATTTGTTACCATATTGGGCAAAAAACGAGGGCCAAAAGGCAACAATCATTGAAGAAAGACAGAAATAGAAGCTTCTCTAGATTTGATACTAATTTGGTGAAAAGAGAGAGAACTGTTACAGAGAGAGAGGGGAAAAAAGCGCTCTAAAAAGGCGCTCTGAAAAGGCAATTCCAATTTGGCCCGAGAGAGACAGAACTGAGCTCTCACGTACAACCAAACACGGTCTCGTCCTGTCCCACGCGGTCCCTTTCTACCAGCCCCACGCGACGCGGCCCCACACGACGCGGCCCCACACGTTAGACGGAAACGGTCAACTAAACGGGAATCCTCCGTCCGAGCTCCTTCTGAGGGTTTCAGACAACGGCTTGGGGAAAACTGAGGAAAAACTAACGAGCTGGGGAAAACTGAGTACAACTAACGACCTGAGGGCACGAAAATAGAAATTCCTATTTTGTACTCATTTCTGAAGACACCGCCGTTTAGCTCGGATCATATGTATGTTCTAGGACGTGAGCATCACTAACGAATTGATCGAACTTGTTCTTCTCCGGATTTTGAAGCTAGGTTGTTGTTCGCCTGGATCCACCACGACCTAAAGGGGCAACCTTATTAAGCCCTGCCGAGTTGAGTACTGTATCCTATATGATGCTAACGACTGCACATCCATGGAAAAGATGTTGAGCGTTTTCTTCTTCTATTTTACAGAACACAAATTTAGCATTGTGTGGTAGTGTTCTTTTAGCTAATCTATCAACTGTCCAGATTCTTCCTCTGATAAAACCAAGCCGCAAAATCGAAATGCAAAGGCGGCCATGATTTTCATATCATACTAGCTGACGAGGGTTAACTCGGCAAATGTTGCCAATCCGGCAAAATGCAGTAAATAAAGTGACTTCGCCGTATACTCTCCTTTCACCTCCCAGAGCCAAGTCCACTTCATCGAAAAAAATATGGTGAGGATCTGCATAAAATCTCTGATTGTAAGTGGCCTCCTGATGTCATGCATCCATCTGCATCCTGAATGGCATCTGTCGCCTAGCTTTTATAGTTGGATGTATAGCTCATACATTTTAGGTTAGGGTAACTTTAATGGGCTGCCGCATACGGACCACTAGCATCTGATTGTGTCCGCGCAGGCTAAATGGGTGGCCCAACGGTGGACGGTCCGTTTAGGCGCATTCCTGGCCAAATAATGAGCTGGGTTTGCACTTGCACGGACGGCCTACACGTCTGATTAGCGCAGCCTTTTGTTTGGATCAGGCCCGCTGGTCAGCCGCACAAAGGCAGTCGCCCTCTTCCAACCACCCTAGCTGAATCATACCCTCCGCCGTCGTGACACCGCCTCCGCTGGCCACGACCATGCCCACCGCCATTTTCGGTAGCTCCTTTCTATAAACTTTCCTGGCTCGCTCGCCGCTGTTGATTGGGAGTACTCGTTCCACCATTTGCGCCAGTATTCTGCCCATGCACCCACATGTTCTACACCGCTCACGCAGGTTGTTCAGAAACTTGCCTCGCTGGCCAACAAGGTGAGATTTTATCCCCGGCGACCATTTTTTGCAAACCAATGGCATGACCATGATTGCTCATAGCAAGATCGAACTGTTTTAGGTCACGGCGGATAGTTCAGACGAGTTTTTCTACGAAAATGTTATCGAGTCATCATCGGACAAGTCCAACAATGACTCTAGGATCATGGTGGTCTTCGCTCATCTCTTCCACAACCATGAAGAGAGCCAAAGGCCCCTGTTCAAAGGATCATTACAAGGAGTGCAGCGTTGAAACGCAACCGAGAGGCTAGGCAGGCATGCCTATGGAAGGATTATTTTCATCGTAGCGATCCTCTCTGCAAGGAGCATCTTTTCCCACGTTACTTTTGGATGTCAAGGAAAGTTTTCACCACTATTCTCCAGAGGGTGTCATATGATGACTACTTCCATTTGAAGAAGGATGCGACAGGTAAACATGGCTTCACTTCATATCATAAATGCACCGTATGGAGTTGCCGGTAACCTTGTTTATGAGTACATGCGCATGAGTGAGTCCACTTTCCTTGCGTCAATATATACGTTTTGCAAAGTAGTGGTTCAGGTGTTTGCAAAGTAGTGGTTCAAGTGTTTTCCGATACATCCCGACTCCTATCCACCAGTGAGTCTACACGATTTCCGAGGATGCTTGAAAGCATGGACTACATCCACTAGGAATGGAAGAATTGTCTATTTGCTTGGCAATGTCAGTACAAAGGCCATGCAGAGGAGTGCATAGTCATTTGGAGGCAGTAGCTTCACAAGACTCTGGATTTGGCACTCTTTCTTTGGTATGGCAGGCTCCCACAATGATATCAATGTACTTTAGTGATTGTCGGTGTTCTCTAGACTTACAGAAGGCCATGCTCCGACCATCGACTATGTGGTCAATGGATACCCTTATGATTCAGGGTATTATTTAGCCGATGATATCTATCCTTCATGGTCCACATTTGTGAAGACAATTCACACGCTTAAAGATCCCAAAGAGGCTACGTTTGTTAAAGAGCAAGAGTCTGCTGGGAAGGATGGAGCGGGCATTTTGTGTGCTCCAATCTCGTTGGGCGATTGTTCGGCACCCTGCCAGGACATGGAGCACAAAGGTCATGTGGGAGGTGATGACCACTTGTATGATCATGCATAACATGATCATGGAGAATGAGTGTGACAACAACATCTATGACCGAGGATGCGATCGAGTTCCAAGGTGAATTGGTTGAGCGAGAGCCTAGGCCACCCGCATCATTTGAGGATTTTTCATGTAATGCAACATGAAATTTGAGACCGTGCATCCCACAGCAAACTCCAAAATGATTTGGTTTACCATATGTGGGATCATATGATGCCGGTATGACCTATAAATCGACTATTTGTGCAAACAAACTTATGTTTGAAACCCAACAAATGTAACATCCGCCGCCTCCTGCGGACCGAATCCGCTAGCCTGTTGGGACTACCACTCGCATCCGGACAGGTGCCACGACAAGTCTGTCCGCGAGCCAGTGCAAACGGACAGCATCGGACCAAAATGCCATCCAAAATACGGTCCACCATTAGAATTTCCCTAAATGTTCAGTCTTGCTGTTGATCCATTTATCCAACAAGAAGAAACGCCTCTTTCCATTACCAACTTCAACTTTTCCGTGTTGAAAATTCCTCTTATTATTCCATCCATTTAACGTTCCACAAATCACCTCGTGTCTTTTAATTTATTATTCATCTCGGAAGAGATTTGGTGCATATGGGCACCAATGCTCTCTTCAATTTTAAAATTTTGATTTATTTTAAATCCCACACTTCTATGTCTTCAAAAATTATGATGTTAAATATATAGATAGATATATACATGAGTAGTGTATGCAAAAATGTCTGGTTAGAAAATATTTTGTATTTTTGGAAATATAAAAAAGAAAAATTTATGAGAGTAAATAGTAGTAAAATAGTAGTATATATTTTTGTCAAAAATTTGTCTTTTTTGTATTTCTCAAATTATAAAGTATTTTTAACAGGACCTTTTTGCGTATGATCCTCCTATATATATTTTTCTGTATATTTAACGTCATAATTTTTGAAGATATAAAAATGTGAAGATTTAAATTTTTCAAAAATCTGAAAGTGAGGGGATCACTAGTGCCCATGTTCCAAAGACAATTTCCCTATTCATCTCTACTTCAAACTCATGTTGATCTTTACTTTACTTGCACTTTCTTGATGGGGCGAGTCATGGGATAGGGCCCATGCCGAGAAGGTCCATAGGGAACATATGTTGGTGTGACCATGCTGAGGTGGGCAACAGTAATACATAAATAGTATATGTGGGTGTGCTAGAACGACCGAGTAGCGGTGGCCTGGTGTTGCTGATACTGGTGGAAATGTGATCACTGTTCGGTGAAGGCAGGGGTGGAATCTAAGGTACCGCAAGGAGAACTATTTGAGGGAGTAGAGAAACAAATCATCGACTAGGTTGCTTTGGAGGTGTAAAAGCCGAAAGCGAACCATCAAGCGATAGTGGTGGAGAGGGCTACCATTCACCGGAGTAGCAGGGTATACGGCGCCATGTTAGAGCGCGGGTCTATTGAGATCTGTCTGATAGGACACTCTAGGTGGAAAATATTTTTCACCCCATTTTAACTACAATACTATAATTTTGAGATAATAAAATAGTACCCCAACAATGAATCAAACAATTAAATATAGAGTACAAAAAACTCTAAAATCCAGTAAAATGCCAAAAGGTATTAATTTCTATCAAAAAGTGATATGTTATTTTAGCTCTAAATTAATTTTTAGGTATTTAGAAATTTACAATTATAACTTCAACATCCTATAATTAAATAAATTAAAGTAAATTAATCAATTCTAAGAAAATCAAAATAACACTATAATATCTTTAAAAATTCTAATTTATCTTAGTAAAATAGTACAGAAGATATATTTAGTTATTAAAAGACTTGCAATTAAGATTTTGTAATTAAATACTCATTAATAGAAATAAATAAATCATAATAATTAGGAAAATTCATGAAGAAAATCCTAAGATATCTATACAAGATATTCTAAGATTCTGGAAGATTTTAGTGAATATTTACAATCAATGAAGAGTAATAAATCCAATTGATTATCCAAGGAAAAAAATATTTAATGAAATTAATTCGCCATAAATACTAGGGAGCTAATGGGAAGAAAAGCATATCATATGGCTTATGCATAATAGAACACTGCCAATTATTTAAACATTACTCATCGAACATTGATGCAATTTCAGAACCGGAGGTTCTGCCACGTCTAGGAGCTCTGTAGTGCATTCTCTCGCAGCCACAAGGTATGTTCATTCTTTCTCATGTCCTTGTCAATTTTTATTAAGATATTGCGATTTATATATATTGTGTATTGCCTGGATTGAAATGAATCGTTAGTTTCTTATAGCTATGAATTTACCATGTGATGGATAACAGAACCAAAAATTATATATGTCCTGGTGAAGGTTCCATTCGGTCAGGTTAAGAAAAAATTCAGCAAGTATCAATCTGCCGCATAGATAGTCTAATTATTAAGTTGTCATTAACAAAGAATTACTCGTATCCATATACTGCATGTCGTTGTACTCCTCGGCCGAGAAGTGGTCGTTCTCGCCGTGGCTTTGAGGTGGGTGCTGCGTTGGCGGTTTCAAGCTGGTACTCGATCGCATCTCCACCGCCGCTGATCATCGTTGTAGTCGTAGTCGGTGCTGCCCCACGGGGTATCACCGCCGCTGACCACGCTGGTATCGACCGGCGTGTCGGCGCCGATGGGTGCTGGGTTGGTAGGCGGGCGCTGGTCCTCCTAGTCGCGCTGCGACGACTGCTCCAACAGCGAGGGAGAGGCGGAAGTGGCCAAGAGCGTCGAGGATCCCGAAGACGGCGGTCCACTACTGCAAAGCAGCAGCGGTGTGACAACGCCGTGAAGCAGCAGCCACGGAAAAACTCGATTGGATCGCAACCACGGAAATACGGAATGACAATACTTTATTTTTAGTAGACGGTATGACAATACTTGGGGATACAGAGCTGGATATGGGCTTTGCTGGGCAAACAAATTTAATCCCTTGAATACAATAATAATTAATTGAAGTAAAAAAGTGAGTTTGGGAGGGGGTGTACGGAAGCACGACTCTTAAATTTAAATTTATGTATACAGGCGGACTTTAGCCAGGCTAACCTTCGTGGATAGGTGGAGGATTGACGAGTAGTTGCATGTGTTTTTTCTGTTTTTCTTGTTGTTCTAGAATAGGCAGCATAGAGTTACGTCCTCGCTATCTGTATTGACCGCGTTGTACTTTAGCCTCTTGACCCTTCTTCTATGAAACCGATATTATATGACAGTACTTGATATTTTATACATACAAAATGAATCGTGTTCACACAGTATGAGAACATGAGGATATATAGAGAGAGCAACTATTTCAACATATTTTTAGCAACAATTAATTGATTAACGCGTGCAAGCTGCTAGGGTGATAAGCACAAGAGATTCAAACTTGTAGTAGCTGTACAACCTAACGCGGCTTCAATCTATATTTCCTGGCACGGCCAAAATTTAAATCTATTCTCTTCATGTAGATATTCTGCTCCCCCAGTTCCCAACCAAGTGTATTGGCCTGCCGTTGAGCGCTTCATTCTTCTACACCGCGGAAACAAGGTTTGCTTTCATCTATAATTCTCGTCTGTTGTATCTAATATCCTCCTATTTCCTCTCCATTCGTTAAAGCTAACCTTGTACACCTTAAGCCAAGATCTAGAAGAAGGTATGGGAAAGCAAAACATGAAGACACGTGATGAAATGGCGGCAGATTTGCTTGATGGTGACAGAACAATCACCTATGATTATGCGGTGAACCAAGAACAAGATAACGGACTGGAAGTAGAATCTGCTATGATCTTACCTGCTATGGTTGAAAAAGAAAAAATATCTGATAGTGAGGCAACACTGGAGGGTAATAGCTTTGGAAACATCGCAGGTCATGGTTATACCGATCTCCAGGAAGTAGATTCTGACTCTCGTGCTAAGAGGGCTGTTTCCAAGTCAAGATCCTTACGAGTGGGGTTCATTCGTACGCTTAAACCTGGTTGGCTGGAGGAAATCGATTCAGGTGAAGGGGTATGGATAGCCACTAAAAAATATCGATCAAATGGCATAGCTAACAAGGTTAGTACTTAGCATACTTATTGTGGTGCTATCAAAGAAGATTTTATTACATGTTTATTTCCATTGTGTATGAATCATCCCATAACTTACATTTTGTTGTCATGCAACAATATATGTGATGCAAAAAAAACTAGGACACTAGTGTGATTTATGCTCGAGAGTTGTAGTTGTACATGTCTATTTCCTCGTTTACCTTTTTTACATGTGCTTAGCAGCACCATGGTAGCAACACCCATTTTTTGGAACTAGAATTTTTTTTTCTCAAAATGAGGAGCTTATTTCAGCTCTGCATCAATTGATGCACACAGCTATTCTATTGCAAAGTTAAGAGTATTCAAAAGATTACAATCACATCCATCTAAGAAAAGGTGAAAGTATAGAAAACGCTCGTCGCTAGCCATTGTGTCGCTTATAACCCTCGGAAATGCTTGGTTACCTCACATTCTCTAATGTTCTTCAAGCCACTGACTCACGAACAAACCCATGCACTGAGGCATAGGCAAGGTAGAAAACATGGTGCACTCGATCCAAATGTTCCAGCAGTTGTATATCTTAGCAACCTATCAAAAGCTCCGCTACTGCTATATAGACTGCGCTGATGATCTTGGCAAGTCCATCTATTCCTGGACGGTACAATGTTTGCTGGATGGGATTAAATTAAGGACTCTGGGAGCAACAGTGGACGACTAAAGACCAGTACCACGCGAAGCAAGAGAATAAGAAATTTCTTATCTCCTATAGTTAGGTAGTAAAACAAGTAGTAGAGTGTGCATAACTCCAACCCACACTAATTATTCTAGAATAGTATATGGAACCAATTTTCTACTGTGTAAATTAAAACAGATGCCATATATTAATATGTTGGTTTTCTATATAACTATTTTAACTTTGTCAAAAAATATAACTATTTTAGAAAAATTCAATATCATCATGTGAGTTAATATGTATTTAGCTTACTATTGCACGAAACATTACCAAGATTAAGCATGCGATCTGGCCTGATTTGTTTCGTGTGAAGTGCCTATCATAAAATAATAAAATTGGAGTTCGGTAGTTGAACTGGAGTTGGGAAAAACAATACTAATTTATGAAATGGTTTTCGTAGCTATTAACCTTGGTTAATATATGCCCATATCAAGGAAAAATATTGAAAAGTCAAATAAGAGGTGTTAAGCTTTCAATGGATGAAAACAAAAGTGCCACGGATATAAATAATGTTTTGACTGATCAACTACAAGACTAACAGAGACATAGTAATTTGTTGACTCATTAATCCTAAGCTATTGAACAACTAACACATCCATTTTCCTAATATTGACACAACATCAGATCAAGGTTTTATAGAACCCTGCTGTGCAGCGTTCGATAAAATAATTTTACAACTACCTGAGTAATCATGCATATTGATATTTTACGAAGTGGTTCTATAAATACTAATAAACAGGATTCACAATGGTGTAGTTTATTACTAGTTTCCAAGTGATGGACTATCCGTTTGTAATTCTATTACCAACTCAATATAACTACTCGTTTCTTAGCGTATTTACAGAAGATATAAACCCGAGTTTCAACCTGGGAAAGCTTGATCTACCCAACTCCTTTAATACATTGTTTCTTATAGTATCTAGCTGTCTGCAAATGGAAACATGCATAATTTTGGGCTGAAATAAAATAAATTATGTCAGTACATAGTTTTGAGCATTCAGAATTGTCCCACTGCAGCAAAACTATTTCTCTGTCCAATCTTATACCGATGCAAATTTATAAAGTACTTGCATATATCTTAACTAAATTATATTATGATGCTCATTTCAGTACTACTTTCATAACGAGTATAATTATGCCTTCCGCTCCAAACGTGAAGTTATTGAATTTCTAGCAACTGGAAGTGTAACAGGGAAGGGCGTCATTAAGAAGGTACCTTGATACATCGAAGCATATTACATAAAGATGTCTCTCATTCTATATTTTCTCTGTTTAATTTGACGTCTTACGTTGATATCGTTTTCTATTTTGTGCAGAGGTCAGATGCTACTACAAGTAATGACCATGGTATGTGTAGTTTGAGCCAAGATTTTGAATATCATATGTCCATTGTTTCTAGTATAGTCAAATTTAGACCGGACAATCCATATTATGGAGAGAACATAAACAGTGTCCGTGTCTATGACTAAATAGGGTTTCACTAACAAGGGCACATCAAGACAATGCTTACTCACCATCAATTAATATCTAAAACAATATTTAAGGTTTTTTGTTAATGTTTCTTAGAGAATTTTTAAAATGAGATTGTATGATTAATTCCATTAAGTTCTTCTAACTTTTGTGATAGTTGCAAGTACATATATATGTTGTCTTAACAATATAAATAAATCAACGTCACTATAACATGTGGTTCAACTCCCTTAATGTCATAGCCAGAAACTGAAGTAATCATTTTCTATAAAAAATATATTTCTTGTACCTCGAGTATAACTTTTAGTTGCGCATTGAACAATTGAATAGCATAACCATATTTTGTCCTAGAATTACACTCCAGCAATATCAAATTTGCAAGCGTGGAGATTTACATTTTTCTATGGTTATTTTAAAATCAATAATATTGTATCACATAATTAACAGGTTTTAAAATTTAGAGAAATATTACCAACTTATTATAGCTATAATTTTTGCAGAGCATAGAAGGACTACCAAAAGACAGAAGATAGGGGCTGCCCAACCAAGTAATCCTTCATGTAAGAAACAGTGTGTTTCCTTCCAGCATGATATCATGTGCATGTGTTATTGGCTTTTAGTAGTTGAAACTGCCTTTTCTATCTTGTCCTCCATCAATTATCTGGAAAAGAACCTATTACAAAATGCACGAAGTTAGCATGTCATTTTTCGTGGTTGTGGCTACTTTTATTACTTTTGCAACATCTCACGGTGTGGAAGTTGTTGTCTAGCTCAATATCTACAAGACGGTAGTATTAGCATTGGGGGAAGAAACATTGTTCCTCGATTTGATTTGTAAAGTTCTGTTGATATAAAATCACATAGGGCGATATATAGACAGGATTAAAAAGTATTCCCTCTGTTCCTAAATTTGGTTGCTAAAGAACACACGTGAAGCGAAAATTACACCAGTTTTGAGCGGGATTAACCCTGGCTCATTGATGTGAGAAATTGAGCATTTTGTATGAGATAAATAAACGTAATAAACTCCCTAAAAACATTGTCGATAGCGGGTGGTGCAACACAATACACCTCATATTGTGGTTTGTTTTCTCACAGAAAAAATACACCTTATATCTAGGAAAAAAGGAGGGAGTATATTAGTTCAAGAGAAAGTCATTAATTTTATAACAAAATATTGTGGCATCATTTTTATTTTTTGTAAGTATCTAAATTTTCTCAATTAATATTGTTTGACTGACGAAGTATTTGTGTGGCCAATGGCACGTGCAGGTTCTGGTGGGTCGACAGGAGGACGAATGGCCATAACTCGTACCAAATTTCCGCATGGTTTCTTGTGATTTCATATGGCCCCAAACTAGATGGTTGATGGAAACTTGTTCAAGGAGCTAATGTGCACTCCGGTAGTATATTGATATCGTTGTTGCTGTTTCAGAATTTATTTCGTTCAAAACATCAATGTTTGCATGAGTATTGATACTAAGATTACTGACTATGCTTCTTAAAGCTTGAAACGTTAATTGCCACTAGTGGAAAAACGAGCTTCCATTCGTCCCATTTGTCTCGGACCAAATTCGATCCGCGGCTAAAGGGTCCATCAGTCCCGGTTCATTTGAAAATGCGGGCCAGGGGGCATTAGTCTCAGTTCAAAAGGGACCTTCAGTCCCGGTTTCATCTAACAGCCGGGACTAATGCCCCATGGGCCTTTAGTCCCGGCTCGTGGCATAAACCGGGACTAAAGGTCATCCTTTAGTCCCGGTTCGTTCCACGAGCCAGGACCAATGACCCGTTTAAACGAACCGCCCACTTCACGCCAGTTATCGATCGACGACGCTTCGGATATCGATCGACATTACGAGCGACGATCGGGAACCGGCGCCGGCGACCTTGAAACTCGCCTGCATTCACATCAACGCCGGTGTGCTCCTCATCTTCCCTCTTTCACTATATAAAGCACTCATATTTGATCATCTTCTTCCCCCAAAACATCTCCCTAGCCTCTTCTTCCCCAAAACCTCTCCCACACATCACCACATACCGCCGGCGCCCGCGAGCTCTCTCTCCCTCGACGACAATGGAGGAGCAACATTGGCCCCGGTCTCGGATCTACTACGTGGTCATCGAAGAGATGAACTTCACCATCACGGAGACTCTCCGTGCTTCGAGGGTGGAGAAGTGGATCCGCATGGTCAAGCGCCGGTTCCTCGACGATGCACCGGTCAAGTGCGTGGGCTTGGACTGTGAGTTCACCACTCACGCGCACCCTCAACGTGCCGCCATCCTTCAACTCTCGGCGGAGTCCGAGATATTGGTCTTTCAAATTTGCAAGGCCAATGGCGTGCCGCAACTACTCAAGGACTTCTTGAAGGACACCACCATCAAGTTTTGTGGTGCGGCTATCGACAACAATCTGCGCAAGCTAAGGCCATACGGAATTGTCATTCCGTCCGCGTATGATCTTCAACAAGTTGTCCCAAACCCCACTAGCAAGCCAACGCCGAGTCTCTATGATTTGGCCAATGCTACTATTAGGACACATCTTGAGAAGAAGAAGAAGAGGGACAACAAGAAGAAGAAGGACAAGAAGAAGAAGGAGAAGAAGTACAAGAAGAAGAAGAAGAAGAAGATGATGATGATGATGATGAAGAAGATGAACTAATTTTTGGTTGGGAAAAAGTTCCATTGAGCTTGAACCAACTAAAATATGCCGCTTTAGACGCTCGCCTAGGCTTTGAGATAGCTAGGAGATTCTGGAAGCTAAAGGGCTACAATAGCAATGTTGATCGTCTTAACCTTAATAATTAGGTGGATGATTATGTATGAAAAAAATGTTGGATGAGCAATTGGAAAATGTACTTCATTTGAGCCATATTGGATGAGTATGTTTGGAAAAATGTACTCCCTTTGTTTCGGTTAACAAAGTCTATTAATTTTCGAATTTGTGATTTTTCAAGTATTTTGGCTTTTTTGAATATTTTAATCATCTAAAAATTAATAATTAAATTATATATAAAGATTATTTGAAATTCATTGGTGCTTATTATTCGTAATCATTGTTTCTTATTTTTTGAATTTATTTGGAATTTAAAAAAGTAATATTATATATTACCAAAGTGTATAGGTTAGTAGAATTGGTAGCATACAACTATCAACAAGTCGCGAGCGCAGTCTTGGAAGCTAGTAGGGAAGGAATGGAGAAGTTAAGCGTGCTAAGGGTGGAGCAGTGTGAGGATGGGTGACCGACCGGGAAGTAAGGACCACAAGTACTTGTAATTGATTTGAGATATAGAGTGAGAGCTATAAGTATCTAATTTGATATGAGATATGAGAATAGAGAAGATTAGATAATAGAGAAATAGAGAAATAAAAAAATAAAGATAATACAGAAATTCCGAAATAGAAAATACAATTTTATTCCGAATGGACCTTTAGTCCCGGTCCCTGTTACGAACCGGGACCAAAGGTCCTCCAGCCGCTGCACATGCCCCGGGCCACGTGGAGGACCATTGGTCCCGGCTCGTAAGCAACTGGGACTAAAGGCTGGAGCCTTTAGTCCCGGTTGCGGAAACCGGGATTAATGGGCTTTACAAACCGGGATTGAAGGCATTTTTTCCACCAGTGTGCCATTCATTTTATTAATTTATGTCTTTGTTGAATTGTCGACTATGTGATTTTTTTAATTCAAAGACATTATTCGCTGAATAATTTGGTTTTCTTACAAGTGGTTCTAGACTCCCTACACTGACGTTCACGGCAACACCTTATTTTCCACCATTGTTCTGATTGCTTAAATATTTTGAATGGTAAGGTGGAGCAAACTTACTGTGAACTTCTACTGCGTAAAAGAAGGTAGTGCACATGAACACAGATTGGGGGGGGGGGGGGTACACGTGGAGATATGTTGTGTGGCGGTAATAGAAGGAGGAACTAGATAAATAGTGGAAAGAGGCCAGGTTATAGTTTTGAAAATATAAACAAATTATCATCAGATTTCATCCAAATATGATGCCGCTCCAGAAACAGGCGAAACCGGGGCGTGTCACGCCTCTCGCTACGAGAAACAAGTGAACAAGTGGCACGGCACGCTCGGCCCACGCCACGAGTCGAGTGAACGAGCGCACATAAAAAATCATTTTTCCTACCATTAGCGTTTGACTGTTCATTAAAATACGGCGTGGGAAACAAAAATTATTTGAACGAAACTTAAAAGTAGAATTTCATTCAAATTTAGGATATTTTACATCGCAGTTTGAATGAAATTGCAAAAGGAATCTAAATTATCTAGCGCCAGCCAAAGACACCGTAGTCCTCATCTCTGTCGTCACTGTCATCATTGTTCATGGTGATGCTATCGGCCTCTAGCGCCGACTCCCGAAGCATGGCGCTCCATGTGGCCCACTCCCCGTTGTTGGGGCAGCGGTAGACTAGAGGGACAGAGTACTTTGCCCTCGAGGTCTCCGACAATGGCAGCGGTGGTGGCGCAGGTGCCGTCCTTGGCTTTGGCTTCGGTTCCAGCATGACGACGCCTAACTCCATCTTTGGCTTCTTTGTCGGCCCTAGGAACCAGAGTTGGCTGCACGGAGGAGACGCTGGTTCCATCTTTAGATCCTGCTCCACCGTCTTTGGCTCTGGTTTGGGCGTCCAGATGCTTATTCCCAAAATGCCCTACCGTGTCCTTGTCGGTTGCAGCGCAGAAGCACTAGAGCTGGCATGCCGTGAGCTGGCCGGCCGCAAGGACGTGGACGATGCAGTGGAATTTGTAGACGTGGATTAGCATGCTTTGGTAGCGGCAGGAGACCCAGGCGGATGCGCGCCATGATGTCCTCGTAGTCGCGGCCATCCCACCAATCGTGGTGGCCCGCCTTGTTGAACTGTGAGGGCGCACCACTAGTGGAAAACAGGACATCAGTCCCGGTTCGTTTGGGCCTTCAGTTCCGGTTGCGCAACCAGAACTAACCAACCGAGAGTGATGCCCAATCTTTAGTCCCGATTGCTATACGAACTGGGACTAAAGAGAGACCACGTGGCAGAGGCCGGGCGCTCGTGGGCGTAGGACATTTAGTCCCGATTCGTGTTACGAACCGAGACTAAAGTGTCCACACGTGGCAGCCTCTGTTGCTTCTTTATTTTTCTAGATTTCAATTGCTATTTAGGGGTTTAGGGTTTAGGGTATATTTGTATTTTGCTCCATTCAATTTTTTGATTCATTTCAAACAAGTTTTCTTATATACTTTTTCATACAGCATTACAACATAATATATAAACCGATACATATATAATATATTTGGTTCATCGAGCATATACATGCATACAAGTATATATACAACTTGTTCACACACATAAGATCACGACTTGTGTTTAATTATATACATTGTCTAATCGAAACTGACATGAAATTCACCCTTTGGGTTAATGACATGGTCAAGCAGAAATCCGGCTATTTCCTCTTGAATTCCTACTATGCGTTCACTCGGTGAGAGCCAATTCCGCTTTGCTTCGAACTACGAAGAAGAAGAACAATATGAATATGAATCATAATAACAAAATTGATGTCAATAAAATGAATTTGTCAGTATATTGTTTACTTACTGTTTCAAAATCAATTCCTTCAGTGACCTGCGCATGAAGGTTCTCGCAAGCGTAGTATGCACATAGATTAGTCCCCGATGGCTGCCTTGCACACTTTACGAGAATAGATTTTAGTCAGTGACATATCAAGATTGATATACTTAATGGTATTTGAAACTAGAATTAAAGGGATGTGTGGACCTAGCTCGTACGACTTACCTCGATCTGACGGTAAATCAGCTCATTTTTCCATTCACGTTTAACTGTGTGTATAAACCGTTTCCAAACACTGCCGAGCAAACAAAATGAATAGATGAGTTATAGATGAACGAAAGAGAGCGATATAATGCCGTAATGATTGAAATTACCTATCCATCATATCAATGATGCTTTGGTATTCATTAAGTGGTTTATTCAGCGAGTCAAAGATTTCAACCTTTCCATAGTCAGGTTCAATCTTTAGCAAAATCCAGTGGTAACTGCGTGCAAGTTTAATTATATAAGTTAATAAACTCATCAATTACACTTATAACATCGAGTAAGGAAAAGTAACTGTGTATAAGATAGTCACACTCACCTGCAGTTGTATGGAAACAGTATTCTAGCTCGGTATTCCTGCGTAAGTAGGAACTCTAGCAAGATATCCTCCGTCTCCTTGCGTTTCCTCTCTATCATCGCTCCGTTAACTCAATGTGGATCAATGAATCCAAGTTGGAAGTCATTTCTTTTCTTACATTGCATACTCTTTATTCTGTATAATAAACAGCATAGTGAGGATAATTACATGCAAAGAACGAGTTGAGCTAGAGACTTATATAAATAATGAATCACTTACAGAACATAGGCACTGACGAGAGATTTGTCGAGCGCGTCTTGATTGAATAGCTGAAAGAATTCATCAAACTCAATATGCACCAAGTCTTCACCTAAGAAATGGTCCTTTGTGATTTTTATAAGGAGAAAATCTTGCGTGCCCTTTGCGGCTTGCAGGTACCACTTATGCAATTTTCGCATTTGTGTTGGTAGATTTATTTCAATCTCAGGTGGGACCAGACTCTTCCCCTTTTCATATTGCCGTGCTATAGGCGCCTTTGGGATATCTTCATGTATCAATTGAGAAAGAGTTAAACCAGCGGCAGCAGCAAAGTCGGCGGGATTGGGTTGAGCAACACTCCCACCAGCATCACTAGCAAAGACCTTTAGCGGGGAGATCGATTTTTTGGTCTGTGCTCCAAGCTGGGCAATGTCTCTTTTCCCTCTTGCAGTTGCGCTTGTCTTATTAGCTTCTTTTTTTGCATCTACCTGCTTATCCAAACAACGCTTGTAGTCATCTGGCTTACGCAATTCATATTGCGAAGGTTGGGTAAGCATATCAATGGCCCACTCCTTCTGTTCCAGAGTATATACCTGCTTTGGTGTAGGGGTCGGGCGTAGGGCTGCGAGCTTCCTTTTCACTTTGGCTCTGTCCTCCGCGTCAATTTCTTCAGCAGTCTTCTCGATAGGAGGAGGCGGCACCGCCTTAGCTTTCTTGGCCCGTTTCTTCGGAGAGACATTGCTAGTGGACATAGCAGCGGACTTGCCATAACTCTGGGACTTACGAGTGGGCTGAGGCGGCGGAGGTGGCGGAGGCGGCTGACATTGAGGTGAAGATCGATGTGGACTCGGGGTATGGTGGTAGTCGTCCCTGTCGTCGTCGGGAGGTGGTGAATTGCGAGGACTCGGAGGAGAGGGTGGCCGCCTTGGCGCCGAGCCTGGAAACACGATGTGTTTCTTATCCCAAAGAATTATACCACCCAATACTTCTCCCAGTTTTTCTTCCTCTTCAGGTCCAGCGACGTCAAGATTGAGGGACTCATATCCCCTTTCAATTGCATTCACCCCGACCTTAGCATAGCCAGCTCGAATCTCACGGCCATTCCAGGTTTGTCCAGGTCCAGATGGCAACACATAGCCAACCGCCACCTTCATCGAAATGTTCTTCATGGGAACATGCAGCTCACAGTCTATCTTCTTGGTGATATCATCCACGGGGTAGTGATCCATCGATACCTCCGTGGAAGCCACGCTGCTTCTCCGCTGAGATCGGTCGCCTGATGCATGTTCTAGGTGTTGCTGATGCTGAGTTGCCTCTTGCGACTTTAATTCCTCCAGTGCCTTCTGCTGCAGTAAATACAACTCTCTCAGCTCAGCCTGTTGCCTTTCTATGCTCTCTATCCGTGAGGCCTCCTCCTGCGGCTTTCGCTTCTTCGCTCTCTCTCGGCTTCTATAAGTCTGGCTCTCTTCGGCGAACTCAGACCTCCATGGAATGGCAGAACCCAGACCCCATGTTCGTCCCGTGTGTTCTTTGTTCCCGAGGGCCTTTGTCAGCTCGTCGTTCTCTCTGTCCGGCTTGAACGTCCCCTCTTGAACCTCGGCGATTGTCTTGACAAGTGCTCCCAGGGGTTCAGCAATTTGTTTCTTCTCTTCGACTAATTTCCCTGTTCTCTCATCATAGACAGCCCCATGGACAAGTGCCCAATTTCTTGACCTTCTGGGCCATTGTTCTGTTTCTGGTTCGATGCCTTTTTCTCGTAGGGCGGCCTCTTGCATATCCCACTTAGGCTCGGCCCTTTTGTAGCCACCTGGACCCAACTGATGGTGATATTTCTTTTTCTCGGCATTTAACTGATTTTTCTTACTCCTTAGCTTACCGAGCTCGGACTCCTTGTACTCCACAAATGCGTCCCAGTGATCCCGCAGGAACTCATTGGGGCCTGTAAATTCTGGAGCTTGTCGATCGGCGTTGACATAGGCGTTCCATAACCTCTTCTTGTGGTTATTGAACTGTGCAGCCATCTTCTTGAGAGCCCACTCCTTGACTTTCTCCTTCTGTTTCTCTGCTTCTTCCAGGGACTCGGTGACCGGCAGATTGAAATGTGGAATGAGAGAATCCCAAAGTCTGTCTTTCAAGACCTTGGTGACATAATTGACTGCTGCACCCTCTTCTGGCTCTGGCTGTGCTGGCTCTCCCTTTGTCGCCTTGGGCTTATACCAATACTGAATGCTTATCGGCACCATGTCCCTTACAAGACATCCACATTGACTAGTGAACGCATTTGCGACACCCTTGGGTTCCAACGGTTCGCCTTCATTTGAGAGACGCCCAATCGTGTAATGCTGATTTGATGCCAGCCGTTTGGCCGGGCCTCGCTTCTTTCTAGAAGATTCAGAGGTCTAAAATTAGAAAACACTCGTTAATATATATACCACATAATGCATCATCATCTACTGATTCATGAATAGAGCTAGTCTTCATATATATATATATATATATATATATATATATATATATATATATATATATATATATATACCTCGCCGGACCGGGTTATTAAGTCACGTCCAGTCCCTTGTGAGCCATCCTCGCAATCATCATTTTACGATTCATGCGGCTGCTTCTCCTCCATTCCGTCACCTGACTCGTTCAAAAATTCTGAGCCGTCTCCTTCTGCACGGGTGGTACCCTCTCCTTGTGCACGGGTGGTATCCTCTCCTATAATATTCAATATCTCTTCTTCACCTTCTCTTCCGGCGCCGAAATCCATAACTGAAATCCATAACATAGATCAACAACATTACACCATATTTTTATTTCTATTATTGCTAACAATATTACTAACAATATTTCTAACATTTCTATCTATTCACTTTCTAACTCTATATATCTAACATAAATAAAATCTAACATTTCTATATCTAATAGCATTTCTATTTCTAATAAAATCTAACCTAAATAAAATCTAACATAAATAAAATCTATATAGCATTTCTATTACTATTAACATATCTATATATGTAACATAAATAGCATTTCTATTACTATTCGTTTCTATTATATCTATATATATAACATAAATTCTATTACTAAATTCTATTAGCATTTCTATTACTAAATTCTATTACTAAATTCTATTAGCATTTCTATTACTAAATTATATTAGCATTTCTATTACTAAATTCTATTACTAAATTCTATTACTAAATTCTATTAGCATTTCTATTACTAATAAATTCTATTACTAAATTCTATTAGCATTTCTATTACTAAATTCTATTACTAAATTCTATTAGCATTTCTATTACTAAATTCTATTAGCATTTCTATTACTAAATTCTATTAGCATTTCTATTACTAAATTCTATTACTAAATTATATTAGCATTTCTATTACTAATAAATTCTATTACTAAATTCTATTAGCATTTCTATTACTAAATTCTATTACTAAATTCTATTAGCATTTCTATTACTAAATTCTATTACTAAATTATATTAGCATTTCTATTACTAAATTCTATTAGCATTTCTATTACTAAAAAATTCTATTACTAAATTCTATTAGCATTTCTATTACTAAATTCTATAATTACTAAATTCTATTTGCATTTCTATTACTAAATTCTATTAGCATTTCTATTACTAATAAATTCTATAACTAAAAATTCTATTACTAAATTCTATTACTAAATATCTAACTACACTAATTCTAATTAACACTAATTAACTAACTATCTAACACTTGCAGGGAACAACTAAAAAAAAACTTACAGGGAAGAAGAGACTACCTCTCTACGCAGAGAAGAACGGCGGCGGCCGGCTGGGCTCGGGTGGTGGGCCGACGCGACCGTACGGTTGTCGGCGCGACGGCGGCGTTCGGGAGAGTTCGGCGGCGACGGCGGCGCTCCGGGAGACGGCGGCGTTCAGGAGACGGTGGCGTCCGGGAGACGGCGGCGTTCGGGAGACGACGGCGGCGCTCCGGGAGACGGCAGCGTTCGCGGAGACGGTGGCATTCGGGGGCGGTCGGGGAGACGACGAAGTACGGCGGCGCTTCGGGAGACGACGGCGTTCGGTGGCTGTACCGCAACGATCGGCGGAGTTGCTCCTCTGCGCGCGTCGCCTCCTTCTCGATCTGAAACTGCTAAGTGAGTGAGAGGGAGGAAGACGAGGGCGGCGGGATATATATACCCCCCCCTTTAGTCCCGGTTTGTGGATTCAACCGGGACTAAAGGGGGGTCTTTAGTCCCGGTTGAAGCCACCAACCGGGACTAAAGGGGTCTTTAGTCCCGGTTGGTGGGTTCAACCGGGACTAAAGACCTTTGGGCGGTTCGCGCCCGTGGCCCAGACCTTTAGTCCCGGTTGGTATTACCAACCAGGACTAAAGGTATAATAAATGCGCGCCAATGCTGTATATTTTTTCAGATTTCATTTGAATATGAATTTTGAATTTCAATTTGAATAACTTCTATATATTTTAGAATTTGATAAAACTTTGAATATGAATAGTGATTGAAATTGAATAACTAATTCAAAAATATTTTCTATTTTCAAAATCAATTATTCTAACTATTCAAACAATTAACTATTTTGCCATTTTCAATTAAAACAATATTGATTAAAATTCTTTTTGCATATTTTAGAATTTGATAATACTTTGAATATGAAAAGTGTTTGAAATTGAATAACTAATTCAAAACTTTGAATCTGACAAAACTTAGTAGATAAAAGGTGTTCGAATTTGAATAACTAACCCAGAATCATATATTTACATAAAAGGTTTAATACATTACTAGCTAAATATCCGTGCGTTGCTACGGGATGCTTTCTGGTCCTATTGCATGACTTGATGGTCCCAACGCACGCTTATGCCATAGAGCTCAGCTCGGGCTCAGACGACCGGGCCAGAAGGCAGGTCACCACCGCCCTGTAAGATAGGCTCTTCTTTAATAGTGTGATATACTCCATGCAACATGCGTGCAATTTTTTTCCTCAAAAATGGTCGCTTTCATTACTCACATGCGTGTAAATATGTTGCATATTACCTTCAATGCGCAAGAATCAAATGTTTTTATGGTATATATCATCAGAATTCAGAGAGCACTTACATAGAGCTCTAGATAAAGGATAATATGTCAAAAAAGCAAGCATTTATGGTGTGAATGAAAAAGAGGCATAACCACCTCGCTTAACATAGCGAAAATTCCAGCTCCGCACAAGACATTGATCTCAAGAAATTGGAAAGTAAACATTAGGATAGAAAAGCTAAGGAATTATTGATAATTCCTTTCCATGATAATGAACTTCAGCCGGAACCTAATTTTGAACAGCTGGTGCTATTCAAGTATAACAGTGTGGACTCTAATCACAATGTCTGTTTTTGTTTTCAAGACAGTAAACTAATTTAGAAAACAATATGATTTATTTGCAAAATAAAGAAACAAGGTAAATTGAGTGAATATTGTGTACGTATAGCACTCATGTACATATGTTAAATATCATGATTTTAGAAAAAAAGTTAATTATAAGATATATCCCAACTAATCTTAATTATTTTATTTATTTTTGTAGCACGATTACTCATACAACTGGCATTGAACTCAGTAGATTTTTAGCTGAAGGATCAACAGGCAACCGTGCGAAACAATCCTGCACTTCGCTTTGATTTCAGACTTCCACAGGAAATGATGGTGCAATCAACTAATAGTCCATCCATCATTTTTTTAAGATAACTCATCCATCTAATTTCATATTTTTCACGCCTGAAGCCTGAAGCATGATGCACAACAACGGCCCATCTAATTTCATCTTCTTCACAACTGAATCCTGACGATCTTCTAGCCTGATGGACAGCTCCTCGTTGCCAGCCGCACGGCTGCAAATACAAGCAAGAGATTAAAAGAGAGAGTGCAGGATGGCAGGAGTCATCACTATATCCACAGTGGACCTTCTCCAATCACCAAACTGGGGGGTCCGCCGCATCTAGGGAATCCAGTTGATTAAACAGGTCCATGGGGATGGGACTCTGAAAGGGGATCAGTTCACTACCACGGCGAAGGGGCGCCAAGCAGCAGCGGGCAGAGAGTTTGGGGTAGGGGACGATGCTGCCAGCCAAGTCAGCGCCGATCCAACGCAGGCTGCCCGGGCGCCCTCCGACACCTCCGCAACGCTGTGGACGCGAAGATCCAGACCATCCGTGGTCGAATGGCTCAGAAGCGTGCCCGCACAAAGCAGCTCGCGAGGAGGGCAAGCAAAGCAGCCAGCACGCCGCCGTCCTCCATCCAGCTGCCGCCAATGCCCGACGGCACCTCGCCCCGTCGTCTCCGAGGGCGCCTCCTCGCATCCATATTGCTCATGGCCACACGCCTCTCACCCGCCTCCCAGCTGCCGACCACGGCCGTCCGAGGGTGACCTCACTGGCACATCCACATCCCGTCGGTGGGGAAGGAGCAGCCTGGACGGCACGCGCGAGCGGAGGGGATGGTGGGTATCGCCAGCGAAGCCCAGGGAGGCGCACGGGAACAGGAGGCCGGCCGGCCCCGGCGGCAATCAGGAGCACGGTGGCAGTGCGCGCATGGTGGGCGGTACGGTTGTCTAACCGAAGAAAGAGGATCGAGGACGTGAGGGCGGCGACGAAGAATGGCGGCGCCTGAGATCATGGCGAGGATTTCCTTCCTCCCGCCGGACAGGTAGCCGGAGCTAGCAGCCGGGGATCGACCGGATGGCGTCATGGGTTTCTTTCCTCCCGCCGGAGAGGTAGCCGCAGCCGGCAGCCGGAGATCGACCGGGCGGCGGCCTGGCTCTGCCCGCTTGATAAGGGACACCGAAGGAAAAGAGGAAGGCCTCGATCCGGTTTATTCAACGCCCGAAGCGATTTTTTTGACGTACCAAACGCTTCGGTCGGGTTTTTTTTACCTACCACGGTTTTTTAACCATCGCGTCCTCAAGCCGTATTATTAGTTTAGATAGATTAGATTACACATCACCAACATCCCCATCTAGTGTTGGGGTTTCTTTCTGCACTGTAACCATGGAGTATCTTCTTTGTTTAAGAGGAGGGTTAGGTCAGTGTTCACTCTGAAGGGCGGAATTTCATCAAACTTGTTATAATCTTCTGACATATCTGTCTTGTCCTCCACTCCCACAATGATTCTTTTCCCTGAGAGAATAATGTGTCGCTTTGGCTCATCGTGTGATGTATTCGTTTTCTTATCTTTTCTCTTTCTCGGTTTTGTAGACATATCCTTCACATAGAAAACCTGAGCGACATCATTGGCTAGGACGAATGGTTCGTCCATGTATGAAAGATTGTTGAGATCCACTGTTGTCATGTCATACTTTTGGTCTACAACTACCCCGCCTCCTGTCAGCTTGACCCATTTGCATCGAAACAAAGGGACCTTAAAAGATGGTCCATAGTCAAGTTCCCATATCTCCTCTATGTAACCATAATATGTGTCCTTTGTTCCACTGTCGTGTAATGTATCAAAGCGGACACCACTATTTTGATTGGTGCTCTTTTTATCTTTGGCGACCGTGTAAAATGTATTCCCATTTATCTCGTAACCTTGGAAAGTCAATATAGTTGAAGATGGTTTCTTGGCCAACATGGACAGCTCATATCCAACAGTGGTGTCATTTATGAGAAGTGTTTGCAACCAACCACCAAAAGTCACCATGTGCAACTTTGTAATCCAGGAGTTAGACTGCCCAGGGTTTTCCGAGCATACAATATTCTTGTGTCGCTCCATATACGGCTCCACCAACGTGGAATTTTGTAAAACTGTGTAGTGTGCTTCACTCAAAGAATGTCCATCCATACAGTATGCTGATTTCATTCCTAGCGTGCCTTTTCCACTCAGTCTCCCCTCATGCCGCGATTGAGGAAGACCAGTCAGGTTCAGGTCAGGAACAAAGTCAACACAAAACTCAATGACCTCCTCTGTTAGATAGCCCTTGGAGATGCTTCCTTCTGGCCTAGCACAGTTATGCACATATTTCTTTAAGACTCCCATGAACCTCTCAAAGGGGAACATATTGTGCAGAAATACTGGACCGAGAATGGTAATCTCTTCGACTAGGTGAACTAAGAGATGCGTCATAATATTAAAGAAGGACGGTGGGAACACCAACTCGAAGCTAACAAGACATTGGGCCACATCATTCTGTAACCGTTGTAGATCTTCTGGACTGATTACCTTCTGCGAAATTGCATTGAGGAATGCACATAGCTTCACAATTGGTACTCAAACATTTTCTGGTAGAATCCCCCTCAGTGCAACCGGAAGCAATTGCGTCATAAGCACGTGGCAGTCATGAGACTTTAGGTTTTGGAATTTTTTCTCTGCCATATTTATTATTCCCTTTATATTTGACGAGAATCCAGATGGGACCTTGATACTGCTCAGGCATTCAAAAAAGATTTCCTTCTCTTCTTTGGTAAGAGCGTAGCTCGCAGGACCCTTAGAATCATCCGGATGCATGCCGTCTCTTCTTTTCATACGGTGCTGGTCCTCACGTGCTTCTGGTGTATCTTTTGTCTTCCCATACAAGCCCAAGAATCCTAGTAGGTTCATGCAAACATTCTTCGTCACGTGCATCACGTCGATTGCATAGCGGACCTCTAGGAATTTCCAATACTCAAGCTCCCAAAATATAGATTTCTTCTTCCACATGGGTGCATGTCCGCTAGCGTCATTCGGAACAGACAGACTGCCAGGACCCTTTCCAAAGATTACTTCTAAATCTTTGACCATATCAAATATATCATCACCAGTATGGCGTTTAGGCTTGCCCCGGACTTCTGCCTCGCCCTTGAAATGCTTGCCTTTTTTCTTCAATTGATGTTTGGGCGAAAGAAATCGACGATGCCCGAGATACACCACCTTCTTACTTTTATCCAAATATATACTATCGATCTCACCTAAACAGTGCGTGCATGCATTGTATCCCTTGTTTGTCTGTCCTGAAAGATTACTAAGAGCAGGCCAATCATTGATGGTCACAAACAGCAACGCTCGTAGATCAAATTCCTCTTGTTTGTACTCATCCCACACACGAACACCTTCAGTCTGCCACAGCTATAAAAGTTCATCAACTAATGGCCTTAGATACACATCAATGTCATTGCCGGGTTGCTTCGGGCCTTGGATAAGCACTGACATCATAATAAACTTTCGCTTCATGCACAACGAAGGAGGAAGGTTATAGATACATAGAGTCACGGGCCAGGTGCTATGACTGCAGCTCTGCTCCCCAAAAGGATTCATGCCATCTGTACTTAGACCAAAACTCAGGTTCCGTGCGTCTTCCGTAAACTCCGGGAAATCTCTGTCGATTTTTCTCCGCTGCGACCCATCAGCGGGGTGTCTCAACATCTGGTCACTCTTACGGTCTTATTTGTGCCACCTCAACAACTTGGCATGCTCTTTGTTTCTGAACAAACATTTCAACCGTGGTATTATAGGTGCATACCACATCACCTTGGCAGGAACCCTCTTCCTGGGGCGCTCGCCCTCAACATCACCAGGGTCATCTCGCCTGATCTTATACCAAAATGCACTGCACACCGGGCATGCGTTCAATTTCTCATACTCACCGCGGTAGAGAATACATTCATTAATGCATGCATGTATCTTCTGCACCTCCAATCCTAGAGGGCAGACAATCTTCTTTGCTTCATACGTACTGGCGGGCAATTCGTTATCCTTTGGAAGCATCTTCTTCATAATTTTCAGCAACTTTTCAAATCCCTTGTCAGATAAACCACTCTCTACTTTCCATTGCAGCAATTCTAGTGTGCTTCCTAGCTTTTTCTGGCCATCTTCGCAATTTGGGTACAAATCCTTTTTGTGATCATCTAACATGCGTTCCAACTTCTCCCTCTCCTTTTCACTTTCACAGTCAATCTGTGCATCAACAATGACCTGACCAAGATCATCAGCGGGCATATCTGATGCCCGTTCTTCTCCTTTTTCTTCTTCATTATCTTCCATTGCGGTATCGGTGGTTTCAGGGAACTCAGGATAGTTGTCATCATTCTCTTCTTCATCGTTGTCTTCCATCATAACCCCTCTCTCCCCATGCTTGGTCCAACAATTATAGCCAGACATGAAACCGAACCAGAACAGGTGGATGTGAAGGGTCTTTGTGGAGGGGTAATCATTCTCATTTCGACAACCACCGCACGAACAACACATAAAACCATTCCACTTGGTTGCCTCAGCCACCTTGAGAAAAGAATGCACGCCTTTAATGAAATCTCCAGAGCGTCGATCGGCGTACATCCATGCTCGGCTCATCTGCATTATATAAGTACATATCAAACGCAAATCAAATATACAATTTCTATTTCTTTCTCTAATTTTAGTTTGATAAGTAAGAATAAGTTAACAATATTTTAGTCCCGGCTGGTTGGTACAACCGGGACTAAAGGTGGTTTTTGTGTCATCTAACAAAACCGTCGGTGGGATAAGGACGTGTGGGTAACCTTTAGTCCCGGCTGGTGGGTGCAACCGAGACTAAAGCTATTGGCAGGATAAGTATGCATGGGTTGATGCACTGCTCGATGAGATAAAGCATGTAGCGCACGATGCCCCTGTCGGAGGAACAAGACACAAGTAGAAGCGGCGCCGTGCCTATAAAAGGAGCATCGATACGCCATGGCAAGCACAGCTCAAAGGCAGGGAGAGTTTCATCCCCATGGATGGAGGAAAGGATTGGGAAATCTCCTGTGGCAGAGCTTCTCGAAGATGTCGTTGGTGCTCATGCCATACGGCATCTTTGGAAGCTCTGCCTCGGAAATTTTTTCCTGCAAGCCCGTGAAAGACTCCATCTCCTCTAACAGTTATGGAGTAAAGGGTTGGGAAATCTCCCGCGGCGGAGCTTCTCGAAGATGTCGTTGGTGCTCACACCCTACGACATCTTCAGAAGCTCTGCCTCGGAAAAATTTCCCTGCAAGCCCGTGAAAGACTCCATCTCCTCTAACAGTGTTGCGTAAAGGGTTGGGAAATCTCCCGTGGCGGAGCTTCTCGAAGATGTCGTTGGTGCTCACACCCTACGGCATCTTCGGAAGCTCCGCCTCGGAAAAATTTCCCTGTAAGCCCGTGAAAGACTCTATCTCCTTTAACAGTGTTGCGTAAAGGGTTGGGAAATCTCCCGTGGTGGAGCTTCTCGAAGATGTCGTTGGTGCTCACGCCCTACGGCATCTTCGGAAGCTCCGCCTCGGAAAAATTTCCCTGCAAGCCCGTGAAAGACTCCATCTCTATTTCTATTGCTATTTCTATTTTTCTATCGCCCTCGAAGATGTCGTTGGTGCTCACGTCCTACGACATCTATCTCTATTTCTATCGCTATTTCTATTTTTCTATCTTTATCTCTATTTCTATTTCTATGTTAGCTATGTCTACTTCTATTTTTATTTTTAATTCTAACATTTATATTTCTAATAAAATCTAACCTAAATAAAATCTAACATAAATAAAATCTATATAGCATTTCTATTTTTACCTCTATCTTCACCTATTTGTACACATAATCAAATGAACATCTAAATAGTTGCTCCCATAAAAAAAACACAAATCTCTCTACTTCTAGAGCATTAAATGAGCTAAATTACCAATGAAAGACAAAAGCACAAAATTCCTCACCTTTTAGTCCACTTAGATTGAAGTAGGGACATCAATTTATGACAAAAAATGGTGGTCAAAGAGGATGAACTTGAGCTAGGTTTGTTGCATGAAGAACACTTGAGAGTGGAGAGGGGGAGTGGCTAGCTCGGGGAGGAAGAAGGAGCTGTTTTATATAGGGAAGTCATTAGTCCCGGTTGGTAAGACCAACCGGGACTAAAGGCTTAATCTTTAGTGCCGGTTGGTGTTACCAGCTGGGACTAATGAGCCTGGCAATGGCCGGATTCGACCCCAGAGCCTTTAGTCCCGGTTCGTAATACGAACCGGGACTATAGGTTCAAAACAAACCGGGACTGATGAGTTATGGGGTCCTGCGGCCGAAAAAACGGTGGGGCCCGGGGCATCAGTCCCGGTTCAAACAGAAACCAGGACTAATGCCCTGGAATATTAGGCCGGTTTTCTACTAGTGACCCCTCGAAAGCATTAACACATGCCTGGCACACATCGGCGAGCATCAGTCTCCACAGATCCGAGTTCGCCCCAAAACTCGAATCATTGCAGTCCTCCTCTGAAAGCGCATCTCGATGCTCATGGATGAGGAGTGCTAGGTTCCTCCCCGTCGAGAGTGGTGGGATAGGGTACCCACCGACGCTAATCTTCCAACCTCCGGGCAGATGGATATCCGACTGCACCATGTGGTCGGACCTGACAAGCTTCTCCATTGGCTCCTTGTTGAGGGTGCGAGGCCACAAGCTTCACGGAGCTCCACTATTGTCTCCAGGTTTGTAGTTGTTCTTCATGGTTCTCGAGCTCAAAGTCCGATATATGCGGGAGGTGTGTTGCTATGCCTCCATCGGAGTAGGAGTTTATAGGAATGCCGCATTTACTCAAGTGAGGGAAAACGCAACGACACCACATGGAGGAGTGGAAATCGGCCAAGGTGACAAGATGGGAGATCTCGGGGAACAGAGGTCGTTGGTTCCTAACGCGGCCATTAATTAAGCTATCGGCCAAAATGTCACACACCGCTGATAAGGCTGGCCCGCATGGTGCAGCGGCAGGCTTTACATGGCCACGACATACAGCGGCAGCCTTTTGCATGGCCAAGACGTGTAGCGGCAGGCTTTTGCATGGCCAGGACATGACGCATAGATTAAGTGGTGGCGTTGTGTCCAGTGTGCATGCCACCTTTTGAAATGCACCTATGGCGTGACACTTTTCAAGGCCACCATTTACTGGTATGTCGGGTTTTTAACGCCAAGATTTACCACATGCAAAATGTCCAACGCGACCATTAATGCATGGGAATGGATGCACGCTTGGGCCCACAAAAATAGTGGCGTTGTGGTTAGTAGTGCCACCCCACCGGCATGTCCATAATGCTGGTGTTGCCTATTTTCCTGTGCCTCTAAAATTAAACAGCGTTGTTGCACTAAAATGGTGTGCCGCTAATAGGGTGGCCCCTATACGGGTTTTCCTTATAGTGTAGTACAGTAGATGAACTAATTTCTTCTGAGCATATTAAATATATCACATCTAACATGATTTCTACAACGAGTCACTCTATCAAGATCTGAAATAGAGGAAAGTACCACATACGGTGCAGCCTGAGCATTTGTGTTTGTGTTGGTTCCCATGTCAGCGAAGAGGCTGTTGACGTCCAGGAAGAAGTCATCGTCGAGGAAGGAGTCCTACAAAGATGTGGTGTTGGCAGTAGTCACGTGAGAGCGCTTTCAAACACCTGATTGCTCCTCACCCATGTAGAACTACGAGAGGTGAGGTTCTGGAGGCCTACTATTCGGCCCTTCGGTGTACTCAGAATATGGGATGGGGAAGATGTGTGTCGGGGGGATGACCCCCGGTAGGGTCAAGAGACTAGAAAGATATGAGGAGAGTAGTTGACTTTGTGTTGGTTGACCAAGATTGGGCCTGGCCGGAATATAGAAGTATCGGCCAGGCCGGCATATAAGCCGTATTCCGGCCGGTGTTCAGATATATCGGCATAGCTGGGATACATGATGATGTATGCCGGCATATACATAGATATGCGGCCTAACCAAGTTGTTATATGAAGCAGGAACAGGGGAGGCCGGATTACCCGACCTTGGGTCGTTGGTCCGGCATATAGGTCCGGGATATGGCCAACGGCTATATCCGGGACACAGATGTCAACTATGGGGTCACATCGCTACAATCAAGGAGAGAAACATCCAAGCATGGAGAGAGATCATGATGACAGGGTGCACAGTGGTGGTTTACCAACCATCACTGTGCCAAGTACCGTCCTTGACATCACAGTGGAGAGGTCACAGTCCAGGAAGTACATCGTACAGGGATGGTGTGTCCTATCGAGAGCAATCAGGGGCAAAGTCAAGGGTCTCTGCCATCGTCAGCATGCCCTATTTGGAGTGTAGTTGGTGTCAATTGGTCCATATGACAATTGTAACCCTGGCCACCCCTATATAAGGTGGCACAGGGAACCCTAGCAAAGGGTTGGTGACTCTCCACTCTCACAGTTCACAGTTCATCTTCCTCCTCTCACAGAGAGCTTGAAACCACCATTGTTGTGTACTCCATCGATCCATTTATACAGACAGTAGTGCAGGAGTAGGGGTGTTATCTCCTTACGAGAGCCCCGAACCTGGGTAGCTTGAGCGACTCTTTCTGTCGTGCTTCTTAGTGCGCTTCACTCTCCCAAATCCTCCAGCATCTAGTTCGGCCCCCATTTAAGCCATCCCATGGCATATGTTGTTTCACCACGACGACATTTGGCGCCCACCGTGGGGCAGATCGATGTGCTGGGCGGAGTGTTCATTCGGACGGGATCTGTGATAGCGACGTCGGAAGTGCGCGTGGTCTCTGGCCTCGTCCAGAGGCTAGGCTCGCTCAGCTTCATTGCCGACAAAGCCGGCTGTCTTGCTGGCCGGCCGTTCCCTAGGGACGGCCAGATTATGTCTTTCGGTTCCCATGAGGTGTACATGGGGACTGAGAGAGTTTGCAGGTATCCAGAGCAGGTGCTGGTGGTGGCGGATCCTCCGTCGCATCTGCTGGCTCACGCTGGGCGTAGCGCTCGCCCAGTAGAGTCGGCAGAAGTGATGATGGCCGGCACTGCCGTGCCGCCGGCAGCTGATGCCGGCAAAGGAGCAGCAGCTGCGGATGTTACTCCAGAGAAGGAGAAGGCGAAGAGAACAGCGCGTCCACTGCTGGAGAGGACAGAGAACCTGGCCGGCACTTCCAGCGTGCCGGCTAGGGGTCAGCCCCTCATCCCCATCATCAGCCGGCTTCTCGAGCCGGTGCAGCCCGGCGATGATCCGGAGCAGATGAAGGAGGTCCTAGAGGGATCTCGTCAGGCCCTCGTCGACGAGGCCGTGGCCATGCATGAGGAGCGGGAGTGGTTCAACCGACAACTCCATGAGTATGAGGCTGCCCAAGGTTTTACTCTTGTGGTAACCCGGCCTAGCCGGATAGAGGAAGTTAGAACTAGAGGTAGAGATCTTAACACTGAGCTAGGTAAAGATGCTAGAGCTAAGAGTCATAGTGCAACTAGTACTCTACCTAAGGTGATCTATAGTTCACTAGTAAAGAACCTTAGAGCAGCAGCAGAGGTAGCTAAGGACTTATCTAGTTTATCCGGCGAAGCACTGCGTGAGCAGCAAGCCCGGCTTAACCAACTTTTGTCTGAATCTACCAAGCAGTAGGAGGCCTTTAAGAAGGCGAATCCAGGTGCCGGCGCATCGTAGTACATTGCATCGGTGGGAGGTGCCGGCGCGAGGTTTAGGGGCCAAGCCTCGTCCCCGCATCCAAGCGCCCGGTGTGCCGGAAGTGTGACCTCTGGCCGCCAGGACAAGCAGATCCAGGTGTATGATCCGGCAATCGCCGGAAAGCAAGCAATTGTTCAAGGGAATGCCGGCCAAGGTAGCAAGAATGTCGGCAACAAGAGTGCCGGCCATAATATGGCGGCCGGAATAACAGTGTTGCCTGGCATCAGCAGCAGGGCGCCGGATATGCAGTGCAGCAGCAAGGAGCAGGCCAGCCGAGACATCGGGAAGATGATGGAAATTCCGCCATTGCAAGGACGGGATATCAACAACCTCAGCAACAGCAGTACCAGCAAGACCAGCAATATGTGCAGTACCAGCCGGAGCAGCAGCAGCAAAACATGATTCCGGGCCCAATTGCCTCCCAGCTAGGACCTCGGTCCTTGGCCCCGGATGATGCGCGCTTCAAGTTGGACAGAATTTACCAGACAGAGCTGGTGGAGAGACAAGGAGCTCCGGGTCCTATGTGCATTGGACCCCGGATTATGGGTGAGCCGGCACCTTACTGCTTCCAGCTCGCGCGCGGCACGAGGACATATAACAGAAGATTGGTTGGAGGACTACTCCATTACAGTGAACATTGCCGGAGGAAACCTCAGATGGGCGGTACGCTATGTGCCGCAGATGCTTGAAGGACCAGCCAGGATATGGCTGAATAATCTGCCGGCTAGAAGTATCAACGGCTGGGTTGATATTGAAGAGCAGTTTATGTCAAACTTCACCAGTACCTACAAGAGACCCAACCGCCCGCAGCAGCTAGCTAACTGCCGGCAAGGAGAATATAAGACCGACCGTGACTACCTCACTAGGTGGTGCACATTGCGCAATTCCTGCAAAGGAGTTGTGGAGCAGCAGGCCATCATGTGGTTCGCTCAGGGGTGCCGGCATGGCACCATGTTGTGGTAGAAGCTTCAGAGGGATATGCCAGCCACATTGGCCGAGACAATCAAGATCGCCGACAGTTATGCATTGGGAGATCCATTGCAGCCCACCCTTGAGTCGCAAGGCCAGGGGCAGACTCAGAGAAACAACAATAATGCCGGTGGATCCGGGCAGTTCTATTGCTCTGATAAACGGAACAAGAGAAGAGATGACAGGCAGGATTACAGATACAGTTCGTCCCAAGTGGCAGCCATAGAAGAGGAGCAAGGGGGCGCTGGCAGTAGCCAGCGTCCGAGATATGAGAATTATCAGCAGCCTCAGCAGCAGCAGCAGCAGCAACCGCAGCAACAAGCGCAGCCCTTCCAGAAGAAGAATGTGTGGGTGAACAAGAATGCCGGCGCCGACACTGGTCAGAAGAAGCAATGGCCGAAGTATACAGTGGGTTTAGCCATGGACAAGCCATGTGTTTTCCACACATTTCAGCCGGGTAAGTCAGCAAATCACTTAACCAGAAACTGTTCATGGCTAGACGACATATTGGCGGGTCGCGTAGGTCCTTTTGGGCCAGCTAGGCCACCTGTCCCGGCAGCTCCATCGCCGCTGACAGGTGCAAATACAATTGCAGTTCCGACCAGGCCGGGTAATCTCAGAAATCAGAATAATGCCGTAAATGCCGGCGTGAATCAAGTTGATCAGAGCTATAATCCAGAGTACTATGCCAGCGGCCCAGCAGCGGGCCGGAATGAGTACAAGGTGCACGATCAGAGCTACATGGTCTTTGAGACCGAAAGGATAGACAAGCAGAGTTTGTACTGGCGGAGTTTGGAAGTGAACGCCGTTATGTCGGCAGTGCCAAAGCTGATGTACTGGTCTGACCAGGGCATTGGCTGGGACAGGGCAGGTCATCCCAAGATCATGCCAAACCCCGGCGGGTATGCTCTGGTGATGGATCTGACATTTGTCGGTCCAGCAAATAATGTGAGGTTCAGCAAGGTCCTCATCGACAATGGAAGCAGCATCAACATCATGTATCGGGACACGATGCAGAAGTTGGGCATCAAGGAGAATATGCTAGAGCCAAGCAAGATGACGTTCCACGGCATTGTGCCGGGACTTTCATGTGCGCCGATGGGCAAAATCCGGATAGATGTCATGTTTGGCAACCGGGATAACTACAGAGTTGAGAACCTCATGTTTGAGGTGGTAGATCTGGAAAGTCCTTACCATGCATTGCTGGGTAGGCCGGCATTGGCGAAATTCATGGCCTCTACGCATGTGGCATATTTGAAGATGAAGATGTCGGGGCCCAGAGGAGTGATTACCATTATTGGTGATTACAAGCACTCGATGGTGTGCGCCTCGGCCGGATCTAATCTAGCCGAGACTTTGATCATAGCGGAAGAAAAGAAGAGGCTCAAGCGAGCGGTGGAGATTGCTGAAATGGTCGTGGCCGGCAAACCTTTGCCGGGCATGATGAACACAAGTGGCGGCACTTCCTTTCAAGTGGCCAAAGAGGTCAAGAAGGTGGCTCTGGATGAGCTTTTCCCGGAGCGCCATGCCCTCATCGGCGCCGATTTGGACCCCAAATAGGAAAGCGAGCTCATCAGCTTCCTCCGTGAGAATCGGGATATCTTTGCATGGTCCACTTCAGACCTGCAAGGTGTGCCGAGGGAGCTGGCTGAGCACGCACTGCATGTCAGGCCGGATGCAAAACCGGTTAAGCAGCCGCTCCGGTGGTTTGCAGATGATAGAAGGAAAGCAATTTGGGAGGAAGTAGCCAGGCTCCTAGCTGCCAGCTTTATCATGGAAGTACTGCATCCGGATTGGGTGTCTAATCCGGTTCTGGTGGAAAAGAAGAAGGATGAGCCCGCCATAGTCAAGATATGGCAGATGTGTGTTGATTACACTAACTTGAACAAGGCATGTCCTAAAGATCCATTCCCGCTCCCTCGGATTGATCAAGTGATTGATTCCACAGCCGGATGTGAACTGTTATCATTTGTAGATGCCTATTCTGGTTTCCACCAGATCCCTTTGTATCAGCCAGATCAAATAAAGACATCCTTTATTACCCCGTACGGGGCTTATTGCTATCTCACAATGTCGTTCGGCTTAAGATATGCCGGCGCGACTTACCAGAGGTGTATGCAGAAGTGTTTGCATGACCAAATAGATAAAAATATGCAGGTGTATGTCGACAATTTCGTCATAAAAAACCAAGGAAAGCAAGACTCTCATAGATGACCTCCGAGAAACCTTTGCAAATCTGAGGAGGTTTCGGATGAAGTTGAATCCGTCTAAGTGCACCTTTGGTGTGCCGGCAGGCAAATTACTCGGTTTCCTGGTTTCCAGCCGGGGTATTGAGGTAAATCCCGGCAAGATTCGTGCCATAGAAAGAATGAAGCCGCTGACAAATCTGATGGAAGTACAGAAGTTCACTGGATGCCTTGCATCCCTGAGCCATTTCATAAGCCGGCTGGGAGAGAAAGCTCTGCCGTTATATCAACTGATGAAAAAGTCCGACACATTTGTCTGGACAATGCAAGCAGATGCAGCTTTCAAGGAGTTGAAGCAGATGTTGTCAACAGCGCCGGTATTGGCATCTCCAATGCCGAAGGAGCCGATGTTGCTCTATATAGCGGCGACCAACAGAGTTATCAGTGCAGTGGTGGTAGTGGAGCGAGAGGAAGGAGGCAAAACCGTGCAGCAGCTGGTATATTATTTGAGTGAAGTCCTTTCCACCTCGAAGCAAAACTAACCCCATTATTAGAAGATGACATATGGTGTCTATATGGCGGCCAAGAAGCTCAAGCATTACTTCCAAGAGCATCCAATCCGGGTAGTGGCCGAGGCCCCTATCTCAGAGATTATAAGCAACAAAGATGCCAGTGGCCGGATAGCCAAGTTGGCAATAGAGCTTTCACCATATACACCTCAGTATGACAAGAGGGGTACAATCAAGTCCCAGGTGTTGGCCGATTTCTTCATTGATTGGGCCAAAATACAATATGAGCCACCATTGCCAGATGCAAATTATTGGAGAATGCATTTCGATGGGTCCAAGACAATACATGGTTTGGGTGCCGGCATAGTTCTCACCTCACCCAAAAATGACCAGTTGAGATATGTTCTGCAGATCCACTTTGCAGCATCAAATAATGTGGCAGTGTATGAGGCACTTGTGCATGGCCTAAAGGTGTCCAAGGACATAGGCATTCGCCGGATTATGTGTTTTGGTGATTCGGATTTGGTGATTCAGCAGTGTTCCGGCATATGGGATGTGCATGATGCAAACATGGGATCCTACTGTTTCTTGGTGCAGCAGTTGAGTGGCTACTTTGAAGGTTGTGAGTTCTGGCATGTCCCCCGGGCTCAAAATGAAGCGGCCGATACATTGTCCAAGTTGGGATCTTCCAGAGAATCAATCCCGCCCGGCATTTCACTGGAGCATCTAAGGAAGCCATCAATCAAGCCCTCGCCAGAGTCATCGTCCATATATGTTCCACCGAGCCCAGAAGAAGCAGTTCCGATGGAGCTAGATGCCAGCGCCAGTTCACATAACCCGGGGACTGCTCTCTCAGTCCCGGGGACTGGGCCAACATGCGCTATGACTGTAGTGTTCCGGAGCAGAAGCAAGGGCAAGGGCAAGATGTATCAGGAGGTTATTCCAGCATACCCGGGACTACTCCGGCATACCCGGGGACTGCGCTCTTAGTCCTGGGGACTTTGCAGCCCATGGAGATCGATTATATATCGGTCGAAGTAATGAAGATAGACCAGGCAGTATTCACTGCTAGAGAGGTGCCCTCTTGGGCACGTCCCATCATGGATTTCTTGGTTGATGGTCAAGTGCCGGCAGATGAAACTGAGGCACGCCGAGTTATGAGAAGATCCAAAGGATATACCATCATCAATAAGGAAATATACAAGACAAGTGCCACGGGTGTACTGCAGAGATGTGTTGAATCTACTGAAGGTCAGGAGATGCTCCGGGAAATTCATCAGGGGGAGTGTGGTCACCACGCTTCATCTAGAGCCCTAGTATCGAAAGTATTCCGACATGGGTTTTACTGGCCGACGGCACTACAAGAAGCGGAAGACTTGGTCCGGAAGTGCAATGGGTGTCAGATATATGCCCACCAGATTCATCAGTCGGCATCAGCATTGAAGACAATCTCGATAACCTGGCCCTTTGCTGTTTGGGGCCTGGACATGGTCGGACCATTTAAGCCGGCATGAGGGAAGATGACTCATATTCTGTTCATGGTGGACAAGTTCACCAAGTGGATTGAAGTGAAGCCAATAAGCAAGTGTGATGGCCACACGGCAGTGAAATTCTTAAAGGATATCATCTTGAGATATGGTGTCCCCCATGGCATCATCACTGATAATGGGTCAAACTTTGCCCAAGGGCCATTTGCCAGATATTGTGAGGAGGTGGGAATCCGGCTAGACATTGTGTCGGTCGCTCACCCTTGTACCAATGGCCAGGTAGAAAGGTCAAATGGACTAGTGTTATTCGGCATAAAACCCCGGTTAATAAAGCCACTAGAGAAAACTCCTGGATGTTGGCTAGATGAATTGTCGGTAGTGCTTTGGAGTCTAAGGACAACTCCGAATAGGTCAACAGGCTATACGCCATTCTTCCTTGTGTATGGAGCAGAAGTTGTGCTTCCAACAGATGTAATACATGATGCACCAAGAGTGGTGCTATATACTGAGGAAGAGGCTAAAGAAGCCAGAGAAGATGATGTTGATTTGCTAGAAGAAGCAAGAGAGATAACACTATCAAGAACTGCAGTATATCAGCAGAACCTCAAACGCTATCATGCACAGAAGGTGAATCCAAGGAGATTCCAAGAGGGGGATTTAGTGCTCCGGCTAAGGCAAGGCACAGAGGGCTGGCATAAGTTAACTCCTCCATGGGAGGGGCCATTCATTGTGAGCAGGGCTCTGCACAATGATGCCTACTATCTTATAGATGCGCAGGCCCCCAAGAAGAACAAGGTGGACAGGTCAGGAGAAGAAACCAAGCGACCATGGTACATAGCTCTACTCCGTCCCTTTTACTCCTAAGCAGCATAATGTATGTATTTCCATTTTGCTTTGTCTGCCGGCATTATATGCCGGCTCAAGACTAATGAATGAAATGTCGACATCCCGAGGAGATCGGGCACTGCCTCCAATATATATTGTTGTCTATTTTTAGCTTTTTATTTATATGTCGGCTGGCTTGATTTGAATGTTTCCTATGTCGGCCTAGTAATGTGTCGGCACCGAAGGCCGCTCTTCGACTTAGCTGCTGTCCGAAACCCGGCTTCATGGCTAGCAAGAGTAGATGCCGGAGAGTGTCTACACATGGAAAACGGCTAAGGAAAGATAAAATAAGCGAACCGACATTTATTTTTACTGCAAAAGTTAAAACTTGAAGTGTTGGATGATCTGAAGTTTAAGTTTCAAAGTTTAAGTACTATATGTTTAATAAAGCAACCTTGAGACTCATACGTCAAAAGCCGAATAAGGTAGACAAGTAGCCAAGGTTGTGGAGTTAAGGAAACTAGAAAACAAACTCGGTGACTTAGCCAAAAGATGATCCGGCATTCATAAGCAAGCAAACTAAAATAAAACTTGTTCAGGTAGCTGATACGTCCAAAACGTATCTACTTTCCCGAACACTTTTGCTATTGTTTCTCCTCTAACTTGAGTGTTTTGAATACAACTAACACGGACTAACGCTGTTTTCAGCAGAATTGCTCTGGTGTCTCGTTTTTGTGCAGAAATTCAACTTCCAGTAAAAATTCGGGAAAAATCACCAAAAATCATATTTCACCAGAAGACCCACGGAGCCAGAAGACCGGAGGGAGAAGTGGCTCGAGGAGCCGTCACAAGGTGGTGGCGCGGCCCAGCCCTGGCCGCGCCACCCCTGTGTGAGGTGGCCCCAGGCCCCCTCTTGACCTCCTCTCTCGCGTACATATACCCCCTGACGACTTAAGATCGGGGAGACGGCGTTTTTCCCAGATAGACTTCCGCTGCGCCGCCGCCATCAGAAACCGCGATTCGGAACCAGAAACTCCGTTCTGGCACCCTGCCGGGACGGGGATTCGGAGGAGATCTTCATCACCATCACCACCGACGCTCCTCCATCGACCATCCATGACTCCCCCATCCATGTGTGAGTAATTCCCCCGCTGTAGGTGAGGGGATGGTAGGGATTGGATGAGATTGTTCATGTAATTTGATATGAGATTGAAAGGGCATAGTGCCTAGTATCTTTATTTAGTGCCTATGACATTGTTGCAACTTGTTGTGCTTAATGCTTGTCACTTTGGGCCCGAGTGCCATGATTTAAGATCTGAACATGTTATTATTTCTATGATGATACTTGTTGTTTATGGTCTTACCTACAAGTTGTATACACATATTGTTGTCCGGAACCCGAGGCCCCAAAGTGACAGAAATTGGGATAACCGGAGGGGATGGCTATGATGTGAGGATCACATGTGTTCACCGAGTGCTAATGCTTTGCTCCGGTACTTTATTAAAAGGAGTACCTTAATTACCAGTAGTTTCCCTTGAGGCCCTGCTGCAACAGGCTGGTAGGACAAAAGATGTCGTGCAAGTTTCTCCTTGTGAGCACGCACGACTATATACGGAACACATGCCTATGATTGTTTGTACTAGGATGCTTTATCATTATTTATCTGCAATGCCCGTATCTCATTGATTTCATGAATTATCTTATCCATGCAACGCCCGTTATCCATCCCTATGCCTACAGTATTTGTTCCTACTGTTTACAACCGTTACTTCTACTGCTGCTATTTTACTACTGCTGTTACTGTTTTCCTACTGTCACTGCTATAAAACTGTTGCTACTGATAAACCGCTACGAGTGAGACTGTTTCCAGGTGCAGGTGAATTGACAACTCATCTGTTAAGGCTTTCATATATTCTTTGGCTCCCCTTGTGTCGAATCAATAAATTTGGGTAATACTTCCCTCGAAGACTGTTGCGATCCCCTATACTTGTGGGTCATCAAGACTATTTTCTAGCACCGTTGCCAGGGAGCATAGCTTTATCTGTAAGTTCACTTGGTATTCATATTGTTCGCTGCAATCCTTTCATCATGGGTAAACCTCGTGATGGAAAAGTTCCTATATTGCCATCCACTACAAGAAGAGGTACGACTCTCAACACCTCTGTTGCTCTTGATTCACCATCCGTTATGAGTAAGTTGCTTACACCACCACACCCACACGTTACTGCTACTACTTCTGCTGAGATTGAAAGTGCCACTAATAATTTAGACGATGCTTCTACTGTGCTTGATGAGGGAGGTTCACTAGGTTCCTTTTTAGAGGCTACTATTGCTAGAGCTAAGTTGGGAAACACCACTGTTACACCTGTTAGTTCACCTGAGTCTAGGGAATGTCCTAGTGATGATTATGATGATGATGCCTATATTGAGCTTAATGATGATTTTATTGCAGAAGCACGTGCTGCTCGTGATGCAGGTAATATTAAAGAGCTTCTTGCTAGACGTTCTGTTAGATATAATTTGTCTCCTGATCCTAAGTTTGCTGCTTCTCCTATCAATATTAGAGACAAGGATTATGATTTCTCTTTGGATTTATCTTACATATCTATTGTTGAGAAAACTCCCTTTTGTGGTACTAAAGATGAGAGTGCTATGGAGCACATGAATGAGCTTTCTACTTTGAGTAATTTGTTTTCTGATGATATTAAGCTCCGCACTTATTTTGTTGCTAAGATTTTTCCTTTCTCATTGAAAGATGCTGCTAAAATTTGGTTTAATAGCTTGTCTCCTGGATCCCTTACTAGTCCTATTGCTTTGGTTAATGCTTTCTTTCAGAAATATTTTCCCGCTAGTGCTCAACATGCTGCTGTGCAGAAAATCTTTGATTTTGAACAGGGAAAAGGAGAGAAATTGCCTGAATCTTGGACAAGGTTTTGTTCTTTAATTAGAGCTTTGCCTAAAGAACCATTGCCTAAAAATGAACTCCTTGATATATTTTATAATGGACTAACGGATGAATCTAAGTCATATTTGGATAGTTGTGCTGGTTGTGTTTTCAGGGAAAGAACTCCGGCTGAAGCAGAGGAGTTAATGGCTAAAATAAGCCGGAATCATGATGATTGGACTTTAGTTGAGCCAGCACCAGCACCAACTCCTGCGCCATCTACAGAGCCCACACCGAAGAAGAGAGGGATGATTGAATTAAATGATGAAGTTATGAAGGAGGCTAAGAGAGCTCTTAAGGAGAAAGGTATTAAGGCCGAAGATGTGAAGAATTTACCTCCTATTGAAGAATTATGCAAGCCGATCCCTCGCGCATCTACTATTGAGGTACACTCTCTCCAACGCTTTGATGAAAGAGATATTCCTTACACTAAACCTCCTGAACAATGCTTAGATGAGTTTGATAATTTTATTGTTAAGCAAGAAAATTTTAATAGAATGGTGCATAATCATCTGTTGGAGAATTCTAGAGTTATTAACAAGATGCAGGATATTGTGGAGAGAACCGCCAATGATGTGAAGATACTTGCTAAACATTTTCAAATGATTCAAACACAAATTGATCAGCTTACCAAAGTGCAGCAAGACCTGCTAGTTAATGCTGCAAGAGAGAAGCAAGCATGTGAAATACGCACAAGAAGTGGTGCTGCTACTCAAGACCCATTATATCCTGAAGGACATCCTAAGAGGGTTGAGCAAGATTCTCAACGTACTTCAAGTGATGATATTCCTCCCAAGAAGAAGAAGAAGCATAAAACAACTGCAGAATCCTCTGATGCAGGTAAAGATCCTAACAGTGTTTCTATTTCTGATGCTGAAACAGAACCAGGAAATGATAAAGAAGAAGATAAGGAAGAAGCTGAAGAAGAACCGGAAAAGAGTGATAAAAATGTAAAGTACACCAAAGAAGACTTCATTGCCAACAAGCATGGCAAGGAGAGGGAACCTTGGGTACAGAAGCCAATGCCTTTTCCTAGTAAGAAACACAAGTCCAAGGAAGAAGAACACTACAACAGGTTTTGTGAATGGATGAGACCTTTATTTTTGCAAATCCCTTTGACTGATGCTATTAGAATGCCTCCTTATGCAAAGTATATGAAAGATATTGTCACTAACAAAAGGAAAATTCCTAGTGAGGAAATTTCCACTTTACTTGCTAATTATTCTTTTGATGGTAAAGTTCCAGAGAAGCTTGGAGATCCAGGTATACCAACTATTCCTTGCTCCATTAAAAATAACTATGTTAGAACTGCCTTATGTGATTTGGGAGCTGGAGTTAGTGTCATGCCTTTTTCTCTTTATAAGAGACTTGATTTAGAAAAATTGGTTTCAACTGATATATCCTTGCAAATGGCTGATAGGTCTACTACTATTCCTATTGGTATATGTGAGAATGTTCCTGTTCAAGTTGCTAACAGCTGTTTAATATTAACTGATTTTGTTGTGTTGGAAATGCCTGAGGATGACAATATGTCTATTATTCTTGGGAGACCTTTTCTAAACACTGCAGGTGCTGTTATTAATTGCAATCAAGGAAAAGTCACTTTTAATGTTAATGACAAAGAATACACTGTTTATTTTCCCAAGAAGATTGATAGGAGGAATGCTCTAAATTCAATCAAGCATGTTGAGACCATCAAAGTTGGTCAAATTATTTGTTCAGAGCGAGAGCCCAAGGAAGAATATCAAATTGTTATGGTTGGGGCTATACCTATTAAAGTTGAGGTAACATAAGCATTAAGTGATATGCAAAGTTTCTCCTCATAAAAAGTTAGTTTGGTAACAAGACTTGATCAACCTTGTTAACAAAGTGATTTTATATGAACGAAACTTCGTTTTCACCGCATCCACTCCACCTCACTTGTATTTACTTTCATCAAATTTTATTCTTTCAGTTTAGTTGCTTGATTTAGAGTATCTCAGAGCTGCTGCATGCTTAGTTTTGATTTACTTGAAATCTTTTCATCCTCGTTTTCCTGAGTTTTATCGAGATGCCAATTTCTGAAAAATCCTCGAAAATAAAGTTTCTCGAAAAATTCCAGAAAATTCTTTATAAATTTTTATGTCAAAAATGGGGCAGAGAGACACCTGGGAGGCACCAGGTGGGGCAGCCACGCCACCTCACACACAGGTGGCGCGGCCCAGCCCTGGCCGCGCCACCCATGTGTGAGGGGGCCCCACCAGGCCCCTCACTCATCTCTTCTTCCCCTGCTCTTTCTCTCTCCCAAAAAACACCGACCCATTTTCTCAAGCTCGAGTTCTTGCTGTTCTTCACCCAGATTTTCGATCTCCTTGTTCAGCCCAACTTTTTTGCTGAAACTTGGATCATTTGCTCTCCGGTATGTGACTCCTCCACTTGTCCAAGTAGATTTTCTTTTGGTAAAGTATTTCTTGAGTATTTTAGCATTGTAGGTGACAGTATAAATGAGTATGCATGCTTGTTCTATTGTTTAGAAAGATTATTTTGATGCATGATAACTCTCTAGTGACCCACTATAGTAGTTTACTACATTTGCTTGTCTTTAAATCACTTTTTATGAGTTTGTTGGAAAATTTCAGAGAAGAAGATGGCCAACTTCACATATGGAGAAGTGTTTGAAAGTGATGCACCAAGGGCATCAAGGCCCTCAAGATCCACTGCCCAATATAGGGTATCCTATAATGAGGATCTCATGTCACCGAACCCAGAAGGGGATGATGGAGATGCACATCCATCCGCCTTCCCTTGTTTTAACTTCTTGAGTGATGCAGGGATTCTTGATGATTTCTTGCTCCTTATTAACAGGGTTGGGTTGACAGATTATGTGGCGGATGAAAGAGACCAATATGCTTTGCTTACAAAAACTTTCGTTGAAAGTTTCAAGTTTATTAACTCTCATTACAATCCGTCTGTTGCATTTAAGATTTATGATCAGCCCATCACCATGTCTTTGGAGAGGTTTTGTTTTGTTTTAGGTATTCCCATGTTTGGAACGGCTAGGAAGATACAAAATCACCCCGCTGATTTGTTGGAGCTTTACCGAGGGGTGACCAATGATGATGACCGCAACGCACAGCGTGGCAAGATAAGAAATATTCAACTCCCAGCTATTAGATATTTTACTTACTATCTTGCAACTAGTGTACTTGGTAGAGAAAACACTAGCAATATCTCCAACTATCATTTAGCTTTTCTAGCCACTGCTCTTGATGTTGGTAGGGAGTATAACCTTGGTGCTGTTATTGCTCGTCGCCTAGCTGCTAGGGGACCTATTTATGGAGGTATTATTGCTGCACGCATTGTTGCTGAGCTAGGACTTTCTATTGCTCCTAATGATGTATTGTTGGCTCCACAGAGGCTTGATCTCGCTGCTATGAAACTCCATCACTTTGTTACTGCTAACTCTTGTACAGGGAAATTAGTTTACAGGATGTTATTCATTGATGGAGAGGAAAGGGAAATTCCCTTTCCTCAGCCTAACTTGTTCAGCATTCATAAGAGGCCATGGTCGCGCACGAAGGTGGAGTTGGACGATCAGCTTAGGCTGCTTGGTTTCAATATCCAACACGGCGTGGTGGTTCAGGAGGAAGAGGAGGAGCCGCCCTATCACTTCACCACGTACCACTCCGGGGCATCCTCAAACTCTTATCAGGACGATGGAGCTTCTTCGTCACACCATGAGGGCGCCACCTCATGGCAGGGGTGGCCGAGTTGGGATTGATCTCCACTTAGGCCAAAAGCCTAAGCTTGGGGGGAGGTACGCCGACGATTCACTCATCTACATATCATATTTTGTCGGATCTTTGTATATTCATGTTTCGCTTTCTTTACTGTTCTTGTTCTTGTTTTCATTGCTTCCAAAACACAAAAAGACCAAAAATATTTCCGTTGTTTCTCTCTATTTGGTTCTTTAGTTTTCCACCTTTGGTTTGCTTTACTTGCTATTTTCGGTTTCTATTTGAAAAATCCAAAATTATTTTGCTTTGTTGCTATTTCCTTCCGCTTTTGCTTTCAAAAATCGAAAACTCCAAAAATATTTGTTGTTCTTCTTTGGTTTTGTAAAGTTTGTTGCAGAGTTCAGTTTCCCGTTACTCCATTGGAGCTTGGTATTCACTTTATATTATTCAAGCCACACAAGTAAAGAGCAATAATGACGACATATGACAATCCGGGATGTGGTAAGAGGCTGGTATGAACTCTATTTGTTTTCATTTTTGTACATATACTCATCTATGTGGACATGCTTAGTCAGTTCATGTAAGGCATATGTCATCTAATGGATGCTTTGTAGTTCTTGCTTTCATATGATTAGTTTCAATCTACTATTAGCCTGTAGCCTGTCATGTAGACGCTTGCATGCATTGTTTTATTCATAGTATGGTATGATATTGTGGTATCCACCTCTGAAAGCTCCATTTGAATCGACTTGGCACATGCTCAAGCATGCATATGACTGAACAAAAAGTCAATTAAGCCTCGATGATCTAATTTGCCTCAGAGTTCTTGTATCATTTTTATGCCTATATTAATTTTGTTTTGTCGCAAGCATGATTATGATAGTTATTGCTCTCTCGATTGTCGCTTCCCAGTCTTTTGCTAGCCTTCACTTGTACTGAGTATGAGCTCTACTCATGCATCCAATTACCAAAAACCAAGTCTTCCAAAGAGTCCACTACAAATTCCTATGCATGGTATTTGTAAGCCATTCCAAGTAAATTTTCATGTGCTACCTTTCAAAACTTTCAACTACTTCTCATTTTGTGCCACTATTTTTAGCTCATGGGGACGTAGTGGTCGGAATTGCTATCTTCCATATTAAATTGAGTACCCCTCGACTAGGAAGCTTCATCTGCTCGTCATTAATTTTGCAAGGGAGCTGGTCAGACCATTATAATCTTAATTCTAAAAGAAAGAAAAAAAAGGCACTCCTCCAATGGAATGTGAAAGTTGGTAGGCACCCGATGGAATCGGTTAGCCATGGTTTGAGAAAGGAAAAAGGTGGGGAGGAGTGCCAAAGCTTTATAAAAGAGCACAAATGTGCCAATTTTCAAAGAACTCGGAACCGCTCTCACTTGTTTATTATGGAAGATAGTAAGTCCCCATTGCTAGTCGTTGATATAGAACAACCACCTCTCAAAAGAACCTTTTATCTCTGTTTTACAAATGAAAAGCTCTAGCACATGTTAAATCACTGCTTCCCTCTGCGAAGGGCCATTCGTTTACTTTTATGTTGAGTCATCACCTTCTAACTTTTAAGCACTACTTGAGAGCATAGCTGTTATTCTTAGTGTAATGTGCTTGTCCCAGAACACGGTTAATTGTGGTATAACTATGATGCTTGTATCTTTGATATTTCTACTTCTAGTCTTCCCTTGGACTTCAGAGGTGCCTCAGCATTTATGTTTTGCTCTACAAATAAAGGCAAGTGGGATACCATTTTCTCATATCATTTATGCATATTACAATCTTGTAGCTTCTCATGCACATGTTACTTGTTATTAGTGCATTGGCACTCTTTCATAGCTTGCTTGACTATAAGGTGACATTAGTTGCATATTTCTTATTATGAATTGCCTGAGTATTTGATCACATAGTTAGTATATATACATCATATGAGCAAATGTGTTCGTGAAAGTTTCTTTTATCGCTCTCAGTTGTTAACTGAATTGCTTGAGGACAAGCAAATAGCTAAGCTTGGGGGGAGTTGATACGTCCAAAACGTATCTACTTTCCCGAACACTTTTGCTATTGTTTCTCCTCTAACTTGAGTGTTTTGAATACAACTAACACGGACTGACGCTGTTTTCAGCAGAATTGCTCTGGTGTCTCGTTTTTGTGCAGAAATTCAACTTCCAGTAAAAATTTAGGAAAAATCACCAAAAATCATATTTCACCAGAAGACCCACGGAGCCAGAAGACCAGAGGGAGAAGTGGCTCCAGGAGCCGTCACAAGGTGGTAGCGCGGCCCAGCCCTGGCCGCGCCACCCCTGTGTGAGGTGGCCCCAGGCCCCCTCTCGACCTCCTCTCTCGCGTACATATACCCCCTGACGACTTAAGATCGGGGAGACGGCGTTTTTCCTAGATAGACTTCCGCTGCGCCGCCGCCATCAGAAACCGCGATTCGGAACCAGAAACTCCGTTCTGGCACCCTGCCGGGACGGGGATTCGGAGGAGATCTTCATCACCATCACCACCGACGCTCCTCCATCGACCATCCATGACTCCCCCATCCATGTGTGAGTAATTCCCCCGCTGTAGGTGAGGGGATGGTAGGGATTGGATGAGATTGTTCATGTAATTTGATATGAGATTGAAAGGGCATAGTGCCTAGTATCTTTATTTAGTGCCTATGACATTGTTGCAACTTGTAGTGCTTAATGCTTGTCACTTTGGGCCCGAGTGCCATGATTTCAGATCTAAACATGTTATTATTTCTATGATGATACTTGTTGTTTATGGTCTTACCTACAAGTTGTATACACATATTGTTGTCCGGAACCCGAGGCCCCAAAGTGACAGAAATTGGGATAACCGGAGGGGATGGCTATGATGTGAGGATCACATGTGTTCACCGAGTGCTAATGCTTTGCTCCGGTACTTTATTAAAAGGAGTACCTTAATTACCAGTAGTTTCCCTTGAGGCCCTGCTGCAACAGGCTGGTAGGACAAAAGATGTCGTGCAAGTTTCTCCTTGTGAGCACGCACGACTATATACGGAACACATGCCTATGATTGTTTGTACTAGGATGCTTTATCATTATTTATCTGCAATGCCCGTATCTCATTGATTTCATGAATTATCTTATCCATGCAACGCCCGTTATCCATCCCTATGCCTACAGTATTTGTTCCTACTGTTTACAACCGTTACTTCTACTGCTGCTATTTTACTACTGCTGTTACTGTTTTCCTACTGTCACTGCTATAAAACTGTTGCTACTGATAAACCGCTGCGAGTGAGACTGTTTCCAGGTGCAGGTGAATTGACAACTCATCTGTTAAGGCTTTCATATATTCTTTGGCTCCCCTTGTGTCGAATCAATAAATTTGGGTAATACTTCCCTCGAAGACTGTTGCGATCCCCTATACTTGTGGGTCATCAGTAGCAAACCAAAGGAAATAGAGTATATCTTACAACTGCACCCGGCATACCGGGGATCTGATAAAACTTAAATTGTTTTTGATGCAAAGCTTAAGAGGCAAGGGCGAAGGCAGAACTGCCGGCAGGTGGAGCTGTGGCAGTGGAGACATCGGCTTCAGGAGTGCCGGATCCAGTAGAGGGGATGGAGCCATCACCTCCGGCCGGGGTAGATCCCTGTTCTGGAACTTTGGCGCCGGCATTGCCAGCGTCCTCAGTTTCCTCTTCATCCTGGCTAGAGTCAGAGCCTTCAACATCCTCAGCATCGTCCTTCTTCTCCGGCTCGTGGATGTCTCGGACGAAGGCCTCAGTGTCGGCGTAGTCCACGTAGCTGTGGGCTAATTCCTGGTGACATCGGATAAACTCCAGATCTATGGTCTATACAGATCCTTTGCGCACAGAGCGCAAAGTCTCCAGATCAACCTTCTCATACCAAGATAGAAAGTAGTGAGAGCTTCATCAGCTCCCACCCTTGCGCCGGAGTCCCGCCATTCCCTGAGGCGAACTTTGGAAAGCTGCAAATCGTTGCCAAGGTCAAGAGGGTCAGTGGGGGTTCTCTGTCCCGGCCAGAGCGCGGAGTGTGCTTCCTGAGCGCCAAGGAATAGATCTTCGGTGTAGGATGTCATGGCCTTCTTGCGGGCTTCCAGAGAGATCAGCTGCTCTGACATGTCCCAGTTGGAGGAGTCAACTGAAACATTCCGGCTCAGCCGGTCCACCTGTAGGGCCTTCTCAACATCCTCAGCAGAAGCAGGAAACAAGCCTGAGAAACAACGAAGATGTTAGGAACATGAGTATGTGTCGGCAGGAGTGTTATGCCAGAAAAGATTGCGGTATGTTGGATAGGGTATGTTGGTCAAAATAAGAGGAAAAGGATTTGAAGCTTACTGGCAAAATCGACGTTGAGCCGGGCAATCTCAACCTCCCACTTGGTGGCCTGCTCCTTCAGATGCTGTAGTTCAGTTTTAGCTCCGGCGGCATCAGCTTCTAAGGTGACAAGCAGCCCCTGGACCTTCCTAAGTTGGCCCTCCCTCTCCTCGTTTTCATCAAGAAGCTCAGTGATCCGGCTCTTGAGTTGCTCCACCTCGGATTTGTGGGCAGCATCCCTCTCATCTAGTTGCTTTGCCACATCCACTGAGGACACACAGTCCTGGTGGCGAGCCTCTAGTGCAGCCTTTTCATCTGCAAAGATTTGAAGTTAAGAGGATTTGAAGATAGAAAATAGTGACAAATTTTGAAGGATTTGAAGTGCAAAGTGCTTATGTGTAAATTGGGAGAATTCGGCATACCTGTGAGCTCCTTCACCCTCTTAACAAGCTCAGTGACTTGTCCCTCAGCAGTGGCTGAAAAATGTTGGCAAAGTGTTATGTGTCAGCACATTAGGATGTGTCGGCAAGGATAATATTGTGAAGTAAAAGAGGAAAGTAATCCGACATATAGCGGTATGTCAGCGGAGTTTACCTTTCTTGGTTAGCTCCAGGCGAAGTTTGCTATGTTCATCGGACAGCTTCCGGTGCTCGCATACCAGATCATGATACATGTCCCAGCGTGCGTTGTTCATGCACTGCAGAAATGTTAGGATTTGAAGTGTTATAAGAAAATTTCAGCATATCAGAAGATTTGAAGATTCTACCAAGTTTTTATGTTGAAGACCCGGCACAGGTGCTGCGCACCTATCCTGGCCCTCGGTGACTAGGATTTGAAGCTCGAATCGAGCTTGTATGTCGGACAGGTGGATTTGAAGGTTATGTCAAGTTTTAAATTTTTTGAAGACCCCGCACAGGTGCTGCGCACCTATCCCGGCCCTCGGTGACTAGGATTTGAAGCTCGGATCGAGCTTATATGTCAGGCAGTTGGAAAATCTACTAAGTTAAAAGTGATGTTAGAAAATCCCGGATGTCTGTATCCCGGACAGCCGACATTTTCGGGGACTGGCGAGATATGAGGAAAACTACTTACATTGGTGGCTTCGGCCAAGCGGAAAAGCCTTTGCTGAAGGCTAAAGAGTTCGCTGGCAATAGGAATGGGCTTGTCCGGTATGATATCAGCATCAGGGTTGCCTGGAGCAAGAGTCCCGGCTAATGATTTCTTCTTGCCAGAGCTAGCAGTGTCCAGAAAATCAGCATCATTCCATTTCGTGCAGTGTTCCTTAAGGGACCCGAGGCTCTTGTTGCCCTTGGTCCACAGAGAAACACGGCCCTTGAGTTCCGGATTGTGGAAGGAGCTGATTCGGGCTGCTCCCTTGCCAGTATGAAGTGTCATGGCAGAGCTTGTAGCTGGAGTCTTGCCAGTGGTAGGTATGATCTTGACAGGAGGTGGCGCGGTCTTGGCAGGGGACGGTCCAGTCTTGACAATCTGAGTCATCTTGAAAGTTCCGGTCTTGGTCAGAACAGCAGCACTCTTCTCTGGAGCTGGAGTCTGGGACGCTGGTTTCTCCGGCGCGGCCGGGGTAGCTTACCCTGGAGAGGCTGATGCCGGCTCAGGCCGGACTTCTGGCACTTCGGGATTCTTTCCCTTGTCTATGCCGGCGCTCTTGTCGCTTGCGCCGACATCTTCAGCAGTCCCGGCGCCGCTGGCAGGCACGCCGGTGTCCGGAGAATCTTGTTGAGCCCCCGTGTCCGTATGGACATCGGGGGCAGAGGTATCTTATTGAGCCCCCGTGTCCATGTGGACATCGGGGGTAGAAGTATCTTGTTCCAGCGGAGGATCATCCTTCATCGAGGAAGAGGTCTTTTCGGGTGCAGGCGAAGATGCCGGCGCCAGAGAGGTAGCGTGACTGGTGGCAGGTATGTCGGGGCATGCAGGAGATGCCAGCTTGTCTACATTGGGGCTAGCGCTGGAACTCACTACAAGAAAACCGGTCTATTGCGACATAATCTATCGCTACGATTTTTTTTCGTTGCGATGTAGTACAAAATTACCACAAATTCTTCGGTCGTGGTGATAGGCCGCTCATATTTCCACGACTATTCTTGGTCGCGATACATTGTCAAATTTGTTGCGGTAGAGGCCGCCTATTGCAACGATCTGCATCACGTTGGAATACAATCGCGTTTTAGCGACAAATAAGCTCCGTTGCGCGACGTAGCAATTTTGTTGCCTTAGAGGCTAGTTCTTCCAACGTAATAAGTATGCGTGGTAAATATCATATGTTTTTCGCCTCAAATTTATCCTGCGGCAATAACTATTGTTTACTGCGACAATTTGGGCCGTATGGTAATAGGTTGACCATAATGCAACAATCACCAGCTGCTGCGAAAACGAACAAGTTTTTTGGAACGAGAAAGTTCATAGCATAGCTAACGGGCCTCCTGGGCCGTGGCCCTTGATTAATATTGCAATTTTCTTAGGACAACAATTCATTTATGGTCCAGTATCACCAATATTCGGTGAGCCGATATTTTTTTCAAGTTTACCTTAAACAGACCTCCTGGGCCTTGGCACCCGAGCCTAATTGAAATTTATTTAGGATACGTGTTCATGTATGGTCCAGTATATATCTTCATTTTTGTCACCTTTTTTTGACATAAAATTCACGTAAAACTGTCAGAGTTATTTACTATATCAACCAGCTAAACCTTTGTAGGTCCGAACAACTGTAATTCTGAAGCACTTAGCATTTACTTGTGTTGCAAAAAGTGACAGTACTGAATAATCAATCAAGAACTCATGTAAGACGCAAATTTCACTTGAACATTTAGCATCGCAATTCATAATTACTTGACACTGAAACTCTGGACCTTTTAAACTCAAATTATATTATTACATGATCTTTCAAGCACATAAATGTGTCCATGATCATGGCAAAACCTTTAAGCCAAATAGTGCACAGACAGCCTACTACATGAATCCTAGGTCATCATCGGATTCATCTTGTACCAAAGGAGCAACATGGCCATCATTTACGTAAGCCACATCATCATCCATATCAGCATCATATTCCACTTGATCTTCGTCAAACTCAGCAGGCCTTATACTTTGTATGACTGAAACATCAACGCTGGTTCCTTCATCATCATTTCTGCACCAACTAGTCATCTGGTCAGGTAGATTAAATTCTGGAACTGTAATTCCTGCATCGACGACATCCTGTACATCTGCTTCAGCACGTTCACTTCCTTCTGCAGCATCATCAACGTTTGCACCATTTAAAACAGAAGGAGCAAACAAATTGCGTGGGTTCATTTTAATAGCACTTGCCCAATTAGGGTTCTTCACATCTCTCACGTAGAAAACCTGTTCAGCTTGGATGCCTAGAATGTAAGGGTCTTCCTTGAATCGGTGTATAGTAGTGTCAAGGTCAATAATTCCATATCTGTCCTTCTTATATCCCTTACTCTGATTTCTATTGGCAGTAGGCACGTCGAACCAGTCACACTGCAATAGAACAACCTCCTTATCAGGAGGAAAGTCAAGAAATATGATTTTCTTTATCACCCCATAGTGATCAGTACTGCCATTGCCTTCTTGCACATTGACTATGACGCCACTATTCTGGATACTCAATTCCTGCTCTATATAGGCATTTCGAAAGTAATATCCATTCAGTACTGTACGGTTGTACACACGAGCAATTTGATCAGGCCCTTTAGCTAGTGCATACAACAGTTTGCTGACCTTCCCATCTTTATGGAGTTGTGTGATCTATTTCATGGAATAGAATATGTGTGAGCGTAATGTAGACAATTTTTTTTACTAGTAATTCCCCCGTGCTATCTGAAGTTATGAACATGAAGGAGAGGTAGGTTTAAACCAAAATGTGAAAGTAAGTTACCCGTCTCTCGAACCAGCCAACAAATTCTTCCTTCTGTTTCTTTTTAGGATTAGGATAATTGTTCCTTTTGAGCTCCTCAATATGTTTCCTTCAAAAAATAATGATGGTTACTTCATCACCAAAGTATTAATGTATGTCATGAAATGAAACAAATACATAAGTATCCTTACTCAATCCATGGCTCGGTTTCCAAGCAGTTTGTTATGATGTAGTACCTCATTTGATTAATACCTTCCAAAGAGACTAATTCACGGGAAAAACCTTTCTTGGAGTAATCAACTGTACCCATTATGGTAATCCCTGTTGGTGGTTCATCTGTACCTCCATCAGCATGGCATTCGGACTGACTTAGTTTTATAGGCATGCCTTGAACGAATCGACTGCAGAACGTCATGCACTCTTCAAGTATGTACCCCTCTGCAATCGAACCTTCTGGGTGAGCCTTGTTACGTACATATCCCTTCAGCGTACGCAGGTATCGCTCAACCGGATACATCCATCTGTACTGTATAGGCCCTCCCAACTTTGCTTCTTTAGCTAGATGAATTGGGAGATGCATCATAATATCAAAGAAAGCTGGTGGAAATATCATCTCTAGCTGACATAGAATTTCTGCGATTTGCTTGTCCAAATTCTCCAAATCTTCATCCCTTAACTCCTTGGAGCATAAATCAGAAAAGAATTTACTAAGCTGAAGCAATGGGATAAGGACATTCTCTGGCAGAAGCTTGCGCAACGCAATAGGAAGAAGTTTCTGTAATATAACATGGCAGTCATGAGTTTTGAGTCCAATAAACTTGCACTGCTCGAGGACCACACATCGCTTAATGTCTGAAGCATAGCCATTAGGCATCCGTATGCTCTGCAGAAACCTGAGGAGCATCATCTTCTCTTCCTTTTTTAAAGCATACACGGCTTTCTTAAAATTGTACTTACCCTTACCGGTGGGCCTTGCATGCTGATCCACCCTAATTTTCAAGTCCTCCAAATCAAGACGAGCCTTCGCACCATCCTTTGATTTCCCATCCATGTCAAGCAATGTCCCCAGAATGCTGTCACAAATGTTCTTCTCGATGTGCATAACATCCAAATTGTGCCTCACGAGCAAGTGCATCCAATACGACAGCTGGAAAAACACACTTTTCTTCCGCCAATTGTGCCAGGGATTAGTTTCCGGTCGCTTTCTCTTATTTGACCACCCTAATGGTGCGTGCTGAATGCTATCTAGCTCCTATAGAACTTCTATGCCCGTAAGTGGCACCGGGGCATCTCTAGTATCTGTGTTGTTGTTGAACATACACTTGTTTCGACGCCATTTGTGGTATTTATTTAGAAAACGTCGGTGTTCCATGTAGCAATGCTTTCTACCATAGTTGAGCCATAAGTAATCTGTATGCTTGTGGCAGTAAGGGCATGCTAGCTTGCCTTTTGTGCTCCAACCACTCAGCATTGCGTAAGCCGGGTAGTCATTGATGGTCCACAACACGCATGCATACAACGTGAAATTTTCCTCAGTTGCTGCATCATATGCTTCAGCACCATCCTCCCATAGAACTAACAGTTCATCAATCAAAGGCTGTAAGTACACATCAATGTTATTTCCTGCTGACTTTGGTCCTGGAATAATCATCGACATTATCCAGTTCTGTTGTTTCATACACATCCAGGGTGGCAAGTTATATGGGATCAGAATGACTGGCCATGTAGTGTGTGATATACTCATGAGCCCAAAGGGGTTGAATCCATCCGAAGCAAGGCCAAGCCGAACACTGCAAGCATCTTTTGCGAATTCTTTTTCACTATATTTTTCATCAAGGTGTTTCCAGGCCTTCGAATCTGCAGGATGCCTCATTACGCCATCATCTGTACATTTCTCCTTATGCCATTTCATATCAGTTGACATATCTTTTGTCATGTACAGCCTTTGCAGTATTTAATGAGTGGGAAATACCATAGAACTTTCCGTGGCACTGGATTCTTTGATTTACCGCTCGATGAATCATCTTTGTCTACGGTACGACTAGGTTTCCATCGAGACGTATGACAGACAGGGCATTCTTGGGCATCAGCATGTTCATTACGGAATAGCACACAATCATTTTCACACGCGTGTATCTTCTTGTAATCCAGACCAAGCTCTCGGATGACCTTCCTTACTTCTGCAAGATTTTTAGGGACGCAGTGACCCTTTGGCATCAACTCCTTGAACAGCTGGAGCATTAAGTCACATGCTCTATTGGTCATCCCAGACACGCACTTGATTTGGTAAAGCTTCACAATGAAAGATATCTTTGTGAACTCCTCACAACCTGGGTACAACCCTGTTTTTCCCTCTTCCAATAGTTGGTAGAACATCTTGGCTGATGCATTTGGCTCCTGTTTATTTCCATCACCGCCGGTGTCTCCTGCATTATTTCCCACTTTTGTGCCCCTTATGAGAGTTTGGAGCATGTCACATATCCCAGCACCATCATCTGCAGCGTTTTCATCATCTGAATCTTTAGCCATGTTGTCCTCATCGGGTTGTTCACCATGGTATATCCAGTTAGTGTAGGTCGGATCCATCCCATTCCGAAGCAAGTGCATATGGACATCCTTTCTCTTTCTCTGAGCATTATTCAGACATTTCATACACGGGCAAGGGATTCTTGAGTCTGGGTGAGCACCATCGAAACAAAATTCCAAGAAACTCTTGATGCCACTTTGCCACTCCAGAGACTCTCTATCCTTTTTCATCCAGCTCTTGTCTCGTGACATTATTCCTTATCTCCTTGCAGCCGGTCTTGTTAAGACTAAAATAGCAGCAGCATTAGTTTACAAGTAAGTATTTCCAAACAACAGATACATGAGAGCGACACTCATATGTGAACCTAAGCAGCTAGACTACCTGATAGGAATTGCAATCGCCATTGACTAATCTATACGTCTAGTTTTAATCGACGCGAGCTAACGCAGAGCACGTGAGCAATTTGGCTGCTGCTGTCGTCAATTAAAGGGGAACAGAGGTAGTACATCTGTATTGGTGCAAACCTTGTAATTTTGTCTGACGAGCGGCGGAGGCAGCAGAGATAGGTTGAGTACAAGTCGGCAGGGCAACCGTTTACGCTGATCCAATTCGGATGGCGGCGAGGTCGCGGTGGCAGATTGGTCGGTCGCAGCGACGATACGGCGGCTGCGGCGTCGTGTGGGGCAGGCCGGATAGGGCGGCGGCCTCATGTGGGGGCAGGGCAGTTTCGGCGGAGACCTGGCGGAGCTACGTAGGCCTTTCGCTCGGCCCATGGCCCACCCCAAGATTGGGCCCAAATTTGGTGGCGCGCGCGTAGCAGGCGATGTGGACGTGGAGATTAGTCCCACCTCGCTAACTGATTGGTAGATCGACCAGCTTATATACCCGGCTGAGAGTAAGCCATCGAGCTCCTCTCAACTGATACCATATACGCTGGCCGTTCTGCCCTGTGGGTCCAATCCTGCCAGTGATTTGGCGGGCAATTTTTTTCTGCTTTCTTTTGTTATTTTTTAAATAAATCTAATTTGCCTCAAGTTTGTGATACATGCCAACAACCAAGCAACATATGCCAACCTGGTGGTCATCAGAACAATAGCTTTAGAGTCGTCATCACAGATGATGAATTCATGAATGGTCAAGTAAGTTTAATATTGCAAATTTTTAAGGTTTAATCTATCTTTAATGTTATGATTAACTTAATAACATTTTAAGTTTAATATTGTCAATGGATTCAATATTTTTTCAATATTATCCGTATTAGACACGGAATTTCAGGGCATTCGACAGCTATTTTTTCATTGTGGAATTTGTTAAGCAACGCGAGATGAACAACATCGCAGCTTCTATGTTCGAAGAATTACAACTAGCATCACGATAATATCAGGGAATTCAATAATCTAATATAGAGTCTTAACATGTTTTTTTATTGTAGCAACGGGGCTGCATCCATAGTTGGACAGAGAAACCATCATCACTGGCTTCCTAGTTCAGACCAATTTCAGGCACATGGGTAGCAAACAAGTAAAGCCCTTCATTCCCCAGGTAGAGCAAGAACAGCATCTTGTCACCAATCTTGAGATGATTTTCCTTCGTCATGAACTCTTTCCATCCGCTGACACACATACGACCATCAAGCTCAGAAATTGTATATGTAGATGTCACCTCTGTTTTCGGGTGACAACAAATTGTGATGGTACCAGATTTTTCCATTGTTTCAGGAATCAAACGGCTTGAGATTTTCTGTTGCATGCAAAGATTTAAAGTCAAGAGAACATCTAGCGGAAAATAAACATGTTAAAATACAGGAAAATAGAATTAGTGTACAATATATATATGGCCTCACATAGTACTTTGTGCATAAGAGAAGATGTGTTCTTAATGATCACCACATGTTTATTGAAGTTCACGCTGTTTGTCCAGTTTAGAGTATGCAGCACACCGAAAACCAATTCTCCTTCCTCATACTCTCCAGCTCTGTGGAACAGAACAAGGTAATCCAAGTTTTCAACTGTGTTGATCACCGTCTCCATCATCCTCCAATTAATCATGGTCCCATCAGTGCTAGAGAGTGAGTCAACAATGGGACGCCTCTCAGGGGACATCAGGTAGTATGCTGTGTATAAATTTAATACAACTGAAATTAGTGGAGTACACATGTCGCAACCAAGTAATATAGTCATGGTTATGTGCACAACATAAATTTGTTGAATTAAGTAGGAAACTTACATGGGTGGATGATTGGGTCATTTCCAGTTATGACCTCAGTTTGCTTGGTACGTGTGTCAGTCTTGAATATTAGCTCCATACTAACCTTAAATTGGTAAACTCTGCCTAATTCTTTCCAAGATTCTCCATTCACATACGTTATCCCATCAATACTGGTAAGCTCAACATGGAATGAAAAATCTTCCTTGGTTTTCATAGTAGTTTGAAAACTTGTGTTCTCGAATGGCAGAACAGCATGCATGTCTAGGAAATATTTTCTCATGTAGCAAAGGATCACCTGATGAAGAGTATGCAATTTATTACATTATGAGCCAGTACAAAATTTGACTTACTAGAAGTAGATACATATATATCCTAGCTAGAAGAGTAACTATTTGTAATTATTCCTATAATTGGACACTGAAGCAATTGCCCTTTACTGCAAAAGACCTGAACATGCACTCATAGTTTCAGATTGGTACCTTGAAGTATCAAAATTACATGTTGGTACTTGGAAAAAAAACACACGTGCATGACTAATACAGATCACACTCACAACCTTTTTGATAGCTAAATCTGGTACGTATATTACATGAATGATTAACACATGACACAATGAGTACTAACACTGTTAGATCTGATACGTATATTACATGTGAATAACCACAAATAAATCAAATCCGGCCCATGTGTAGTTGAGTATGTTAGATGCATTACCGTCTTCTCCTCAAATCCATCTACAAGGGTTATCACGCAGTAATCATGTGTCATGGTCTTCGACACACTGCCACACATCCCGAGTTTGTCAAAACAAACTGGACACTGCAAAAAAAATGAAAGTCATCACATCTAGATCTGATAATCACGATCATTGCTTATCAAGAGAAAAAGTGAGGCGTGGAGTAGGCACGGATTTGCTTGGCGCCATCGGTCCAAGAGTAGCATCAGACGGCTCGCCGACGACGGGCGCCGCCTTCTGATCTGCCTCGGCGTCAAAGGATTCCCTTGATGTCGTCATGGCGGCTGGGTCGTAGGGGCGTGGAACCATCTAGGGTTTGGATATTTGCGGAGACTGAGGAAGGAAGGACGTGGATTGGCGTCAGGCCGTCTATTTATATAGTTCTGTCACGTCTGAATCTAGGGTTTTCTTTTGTGGTTGTTTTTCCATATTATTTTCAAAAAATTAAACAACATGATCTTTTCACCATCTACTAGAGATCGTCAAGGTAAGTATGAATCAAGTTATACAACTCGATGTTTAACTTGACTCAGTATGAGCTCACTCAAATTTTAGTATGAGTTGAGCTAGCTGAGCCAAGTCTAACTCGCTCGAACTCGACTCGTTTGCAGCCCTAGTCCCAACTTCCAAAAATAAACACAATCAGCAATAGTAGGTAATGAAGCTTGCATAAGCCATCACAGAACATGTCATCACAGTACCAAAAGAAGCACCAGAAACAGCAGGTGCTAATTAAACTTACTAAGTTTCCAGCTAACCATAATTTAACAAACATATAGTAGCGCTAACATGCTACTATATTGTCCACAGCCAACACAAACTTATAGTAGCGATAACATAACCAGAACACCCAATCATGGAGCAGCAGCGCGATTCATCGCCCTCAGCAGAGCAGCATGCTGACCCCTAACACACGCCGAGGCATCTTCTTTTGCTAGGGCTTCAGCATGCTGGATGAGGCTCTGCCTACTGCCATCCCTTGGCTTGTGGATATGGTAGGGGCAGAAGTACCTCCCCCTCCTCTTGAATGCGTGGGTGCCCTGTTGCTGCAGCTTCTTCGCCTCCTTGTCTGTAAAAGAGACAAGGTTGCTTTTCTGCACAGTCTCGGTGGAGTCATTGGAGTCATACTACAATATAGATTTGCAAATTTGTTAGCATGTGTATACTACAAAAAACACACAGCATATGTAAACACAATCAAGTTACACTCACTTCGGTCTGCTCGCCGTCGTCGTCGTCTGAGCGAAAATCATGACATGCAGCTTTTTCAAACATTTCATCAATTTCTGCATACATGCGCTTCTTCCTGTTCACAATCTGGGAACATATTTGACGTTAACCTTTTTCAAACATTGACATTATATTACAAATGCAAAAATTTACATGTGAAGCACCTCAAAGGTAACAGATTAACACATTTACAACTGCCATTACAATAACTATGAAAATGAGAATTTTAAATATTCTCCACTATACATGAAATAATGAACATTACTTTTTATGAAATAGATCTATAACTTGAGTTAAGCTTAATATTTTATTAGTCAGAAATAGCCATATTCTATAACTTGAGTTAAACTATATCATATAAAGAGAAATATGTGATTGGACATATTATAAATAGCTAGATTATATAACATGACCTAAGATCCTATATATGAACTTCATTATAAGTTATATTTTAGTACTCAGCACTAAATTGGTTAAGCAGAATCATCACAGATTTTTTTTAACAAATACCATGATTAACTAGTGCGGCAAGAATCTTTTCAACAACATGAAGGACTTGATCCCAAGTTATCCCTTCCTTCACTATATATGAGGATATGATAAGGAACATGATTACAGACTTAATACTAATAGCCACTGCCACAAAGTTTTTGAATGAAATTAAAATGTTACATCATATTTAAATATAGAATAACCTACTCACAAGTAAACAACACTAGGATGATATTAGGAGTCATTAACAATTGAAATGCAAAGACAAGGTGAAACAACATGTCTTAATAAATATTTACAAGTCCACTATACTGAAACCATTGCCAGAAATAGTTTTTCTGATTAATCCAAACAAAATAACAGCAGGTTTTATGTCCTGGTGCACAACAACAATAGTTTGCACAAATTAATTGGTCCCTGGTGCACAACAACAATAGTTTGCACAAATTAATTGGTCCGACTGAGATATTCTCTTTGCTTAGCAAATATGTTCATCAACATTGTGCACAAGAATGTCTATGAGACATTTAGCTCAAATGCTTGCCGATCACACTAGCCCAGCACCACCTAGCGTGTCTCAAGATCTCAGCACCACTCTCTGATCAATTCAGTCTCCGCCCCTGCTGGTGCATGTGCACCAGGCATAGCCTATGCAGCTCCTATGGTGATATCGCATTACAGTAAAAGGAACAAGGGTGAGGGATTTGAGGGATTTACCGCTTTAGGCGCCGGTGGGTTTGCGTCGACGGCATCGGCCACCGCGGCATCTGGGACGGCGGCATCGGCGACGGCGGCATCTGGGACGGCGGCATCGGGGACGGCGGCAGCGGCATCTGGGACGGCGGCAGCGGCATCTGGGACGGCGACGGCGGCATCTGGGTCGGCTGCGGTCTCCGCATCGCCCAAATCGGCCGCACCCGCCGTGGCCTCTACCGTCTCCTCCGCAACAGCCACGGCCGCGACCAAGGTGGCCGTGACGCCTTCCGCCGTGAGCTCGGTCCCCTCCACATCCGCCGCACCTACCGCGGCGGACGCATCTGCGCTCGAGCGACTCGACATCGCTTCTACCGGCCGCGAGGTTACCGGCCGCGAGGTGCACCGGCGGGGACGAGGTGGGATGGGATGGCTAGGGTTTCTCCACTTGCTCCGATTGGGGAAGAAAGCGGTGGGTGGGTGGGAGATCCTTTTATATCTCTGCCGCTTCGCACTTCCTCTCCTCTGCACTCCTTTTTGTACGCATACGTAGAAAGGCTAGATTTATTCCAAGTACTGTACGGTACACGTACAATTATTCCTTGTACACGTACAAACTGACACCCACTGACGTGTGGGGCCGTTTAGCAGTAGCACCCACTGACAGGGGACACTTCTGGTAATTTTATGTTGATTAGGGTTTTCTGGGGTAAAATGTTGCAGAAAAAGAGCAGTTCCATTATTTTAGTCTCGAACCGCAACCGCAATTGTTTTAATCTCTGCAACCGCGCATTCACACCCGGACGCTTCTGCTTCTGCCTCCTCTGTTCTTCCCCCAAAAAACCCCATTCTCGCCTCCTCCGCCGGCCATTGACGCTTCTTCTTCCGCCGCCGCCGTCCGCCCGCCATTCTCCGCCGTCCGCTCGTTATCCTCCTTCATTTCTCTCTCTACTGCCTCCTCCGCCATGGCTACATCATCCTCTGCTAGCGCGGATCCGGAAAATATCGGTTTTACTAGAACCGAGACCTTCCGTGTCCATGGCGACAATGAAATAGAGGTTGTATACACCAATGAGGAGGAGACGGTGATGAAAAACCTCCAGCTCTTCGAGGAGTGGTATGAGCAGGAAAAGGAGGATAAATTTGTTGGATTGGACCTCGAGTACACCAAGGAGGACCCCATCTACGAGAACTACCTCGCCGTCGTTCAACTCTGCATGAAGAACCGCGTCCTCGTCTACCACTTCTCCGCGTATAAATTTCTATACTCACTTGTCAAAATTTACTGATGTTGTAGTGCCTTTTTAATTTGCGACTGAACTTTACTGATGTTGTGGTGTGAATTTCTGAATCCTCTGTACTTATTTTCAATGATTAGTTCCATGTTATGTTTAATTTGTGCCGTTTGTTATACGCTGCCGTATGATACATACATGCACATGAGAGGACGATATTTCATCTCAAGTGAGTGCACAAGTTTTAAGTTACTTGGTTTGTGCAAAAACAGCACCAAGAGTTACTTGTTTGTGCAATTTTCTCAGTACCAAATGAATTTCATTATGAGATTTTATTCAAGTTATGATATTCGAGACTGAATTTCATTATACTGAATTTCATTATAATAAACTTATGTAGTTTCAAATTTTATTCAAGTTATCAAATTGAATCTATCCATATGCTCATCTAGCATGTGTACTGAATTTCATTATACCTAATTAATTATCACAAGCAAATTTTCAGAGCCTTGTTCTTGCATTTAATAAACTTTTCTTAGTTTCAAATTATATGATGCAAAATGATATTTCAATGACTAAACAATTTCAGTTACACATTTCATGCAAGTGTTGGTCACGCATTCTTTGACAAACAAACTAAATATGCTTTCAGGACCGACAAGACCTGTCCAGCGCTCCGCTCATTCCTTCAACACAAAGGGATTGTCTTCTGCACCGTTGACAAAACACAAGATTTTTACAAGTTGATGGACGAGGGTATTACAATTCCTGAAGAAAACTGGATCGATATTCAGTCTCTTGTCAAGATCAAAGGACGGAATAGAAAGGATGGAATGGCTGATCTTGCATCTCGCATCATCGACGAGTATTACGGCGAGATGAAGAGTAAATTCCCTAGTATAAGGCATGATTACTGGGAAGAGGTGCCTTTGTCTGAAATAAACCTGGAGTATGCTGCTAAAGATGCATACGTGACCTACCAGCTGTACGTCAAGATACAGTTCTTCCTCCGGTACCTCGTGATTTGCCCCGGTTGCAAGAGGGCCGAAGGGTTTAGGGGAGTCCTGTGTCGGAAATGCAGGATATAGGAAATGGATGCAAAAACTGATTGTAAAAAACCTAGGGTTGACTAAATTTGAATCATGGTCAAACCTAGGCTAGTTAAAGTATTATCAGAATGCCAGAAGACCATTTTCTTAATCCTTTTATCAGAGGACAGAGGTGCCACATGTTTGCAATCATGTGATAAGCGAGTTAAAGTATAGTAACTCATGTATTGCTGTTTTATGTCCTTCTGTTTGATTCACATTGTTCACTGGATCATTCTTTGTTGTTTCCACCGAATTCTGCGTGATTTCCTCAACAGTACTGCTGTGTACTCGTTTGCTCAACGGTCAACAATGAACTGTGAATCATGAAATGGACCAAACAGTTTGGTATAATAGCTTCATATTGGAGTAAATAAGAAGGATCCAAGCTTAGTTTTCCAACTTTCATGTTCTGAACAATGTTTGAATCATGGTCAAACCTAGGGTTGACTAAATTTGAAAGGTGGATAGACAATTCTAAAAAATATGAAACCAGGTATCATAGTCTTATAATGTCATCTACTAACCATATGAACTAATAAAGAAGGTGTAGGTACCATGGAACAAACAAAACCATGTGAGGACTCTCATATCTCAGACACCGCCGCATGAAATCCAAGGATCCAAGCCGTTTGCTATGAACTGTGAATCATGAAATGGACCAAACACAGTTTGGTATAATAGCTTCATATTGGAGTAAATAAGAAGGATCCAAGCTTAGTTTTCCAACTTTCATGTTCTGAACAATGTTTGAATCATGGTCAAACCTAGGGTTGACTAAATTTAAAAGGTGGATAGACAATTCTAAAAAATTCTAAAAAAATTGCAACCAGGTCTCATAGTCTTATAATGTCATCTACTAACCATATCAACTAATAAAGAAGGTGTAGGTACCATGGAACAAACAAAACCATGTGAGGACAGTAATATTACTTTCAAATATTGCTTTCAAATATTAATTTCCGAACTAATTTATTTTTTATTAATTAAAAAAACCAGTAAACAAATAATTATGTTCCCACCAATGTAGTTTTGGCCAAAAATTGAAAAACCTACCGCTAAAAGGCCCGTGCGTAGAGTCTGTGCGAAACTTTTTGTTCCCACCAAAATCTAAAACCATCCTTTTAACCTTCCCGCTAAACTCTCTTCATATTTAGGTACCCACGACCCCCACGATCCAATCTAAATGCAATCACCTCGGCGAGTTTGTTCGCCATCGGATCTGAGCTCCCTCATCGTCCACACGCCGACATGACGACGTCGTCGCCGGAGTCAACGGTACGCCAATTCTCTCAGGTTACCCTAGATTTACATGCTGCCATCGGCGATCCTTGCCACGTTAGGCGTCGCCGCAGCTGCTTCGCCCGGGATGTAGCAGCCATCTTCTCTACCCCGTGATGCCCACCAGGCCGATGCGATCCGCATGTGATACACCGCCGCCCGGCCGATTCAGCACGCCTCCGCCCCGCTCGTCCAGCGGTCGGATCTAGCTACACCCTGAGCTCCCGCTGGCATGTGATCACTGTTCATCGCGATCCCTAGGAGCAGGAGTCCAGGCAGACACGGCCGAGTCTAGGAGCACCTCGCCAATGTGCACTAGGGTTTATGAGGAACTGCCAGTACATTATCTACCGATTGATTTTGCATTTGTGGCTGCATAGGTTCGGCCAATGATTTGCTAGGTTTAGATGTTATAACACATGTTCTGTGTTAATCCACTCTTTTGCAAGTTTTATTTGTTCAATATAGCATATTTTAGTACTAGTACTACTCCCCTCCGATCTAGGTAGTTTATGTTAAAATATGATCAAATCTCGGTGTCTTCGATTGTATTGATTTGTGGACTTTCAAGAACTGAACAAATTCATTGATTTCATAATGTTGTTCCTCTGTTGATCTTTTGCCAACATGTTTTTCTTATCGTGTATCGAACTGAGAATTTAATGATAAATGAATAATTTGTTCTACAAACTATTCATAAAATTTACATAGCTACGTAACATATTCTTTTATTTCAGATCTATGAATTGAATAATTATTTTGTTGCTCTTTTTTTTACTTCTATGTAAATGTAGACGCATGAGGACATTTGGAAACTTAACCTGTACTACGAAGATGAGGATAAAAAACAGAAAGTTCTGGAAGCAACAATCGAGAGGAGTGACATCTGCTATCTGGAATTGATCGGTTTGATTGAAAGTGTTGGATTCTGTGGCGGGCATCATTACCTCTACTGCAGGGTAAAAAATGCTGATGGCAGAGCAAAACTTATTCCCATCGAGCATGCACCGGAAGTGGAGACATTGGTATCCATGCACAGTAATGAGAAGAAGATCAACCTGTGTGTGTTTAGGGAGAAGCCCAGTGTTGATATTGAAACACCAGGGTCTCATCTTGATGTTGAAAGTGGATCCTCCAGAAACAAGCGAAAAACTGTCTCAGGTATCCTTTCATCCAAAATCTCGAACGCACAACACCTTCAATACAGACTTTAATACATATTTTCCCGGTCACATCTTAATGCATGCTTTAACTAATAAATGATTTGGATGAACATGCAGTTAGGGATGCAAGAGCTGAGGATCAAGATTCAAACGAAACAGAAGAACCAGATTTTTCACTTACCAATGGTACACAAGTACAGTAATTATTAATCAGGTTTCTGAATTGTGCACATTGCTAATGTTTTGTCCATTTATTGTTTACATGTTCAGTAAAAAAAGGATCTGTTACAATGACAAGGGTTGAAATGTTACAAGCTTACAAAAGAAAACTTGGAAAACGTAGCTGTGGTAATTTATTTCTGACATTTAAGCTTTATCTAATATTTGCTATGTAATGCAGTAAAACCTTCATTGCTGATTCAGTACAAATGTTAACCCTGATACAGGAACTGTAGACCGATCTAACACTATAGTGTCTGAAACTGACATGTCTGCCCTTGACAAATGGCCTTCCCATGCTCGCCACCACCGCTCGCAGCTAGAGGACGGTACTAGCTTCTTTTTTTTACATTTATGTCCTCATTTCTTACAATGTACTAGACAGTAAATTGCTTCTTTGTGTATGCTCTGGGCTCTAGGCGCTGATGGACCCAAGAAGAAAGGGCGAGGTGTAGTAAAAGGTGTAAAAGCATCATATAAGCGTCATGCCAATGGATCTGCAAAGCTAAATATTGCATTCTCTGATAAATTGGGTGGTGCAGTAGGAATGAACAACCGTTCATTCAAAGATGACTTGGTTATCATAATGAAAAAAAGGTTACCCATTATTGGAGTGAGGAGGTGGTCAGACATTCACCCTGACATCCATCGTCTCATAGTTGCAGATATGTTGGTGAGTACAACCTTTCTCACCGTGGTTGTCTTATTTTTTCGACCATAATGAACTACTAAAGTCTATCCGTTTGTTACGCATTATAGGACAGATATGATTTGGAGGATACACCAAAAACTGAAAAAAAAATTCTAAAAATTGCGCAAGAGCGATACAGAGGCTGGCGAGCATCTCTAAGCTGCACTTACAAGGCATACAAAACAGATGATGCTAGAATGTCAAATGTACCGGAAGATTTACAACCGGAAGAGTGGGAATGGCTGATTAACTACTATGGCACTGATGAGAAATTCCTGGTTATTTCTATGCTCACAGTTTGTGAATTTTGTATTGTCATGAAATGGCTTGTCTGACTTGTTCTTTTTTTTATCACTGAATGTGTAGCAACTCAGCCAAAAGAACTCGGATAACCGTAAGAAACTCATCATAAAACACAGAGGTGGATCAAAATCGTTATCTCAACTGAGTTTTGAGAATGTATGTGCCTACTCACTATGCATCTTCGTTGCTCACTGTGATTTAATGTTTGTAGCATCTAATTGTTGTACTACTTGCAGAGAAATCCGGAAACTGGAGAAGAGCCAGACTGTATTGCTCTCTGGGAAATCGCCCACAACAACAATGGAGAATGGACTACCCCAGAGTCCAAAAAAGTTTACGTGAGTATACTGACTTAGAAGCTATTCTCAAAACATATTTACTGTTGTTCATCTTGGATGTTTTTTCATCTGATGGGAGTGTTCTTTTCGTAATCAGGACAAAGCAAGTAAAGACATTGAAAACAGATTAAAGGAATCTGATGTTCCAATTTCAGTTGAACAAAGAATCAATATTTTCCAGAAGGCTTATAAAGAATTCGTACCTTGCAAGTCAGCGCAGCCTCGTGGGTTGGGATACATGGCCAAACTGCCAACTAATTCTGAAAGGATTAAAATCCAGGTTGAAGAGCAAGCTCGTGCTACGATAGAGACCCAAAAAGAGAACTCTAAGCTCAGCCAGCACCTCACTAAATTACAACAGAAGTTTGATGTCGAGCGTGCTGAGAGGGAAAACCTTGAGGAGAGGTTACAGGAAGAACGTGCTGAAAGGGAAAAAATAATGGAATTGGAGAGAACCTCAAGACAGGAATTTGAGACAAACTTGATGTCACAGTTTAACTCACAGTTTCAGTCAAAGTTTCAAGAGTTCTCCCAACAGATGGAAATACAGAAGATGCAAACACGTCAGGTGATGATAGTCATACGCTTGCAAACTCGTAAGATTTAGATGTTTACTTGCATTGCTAACAGTGCATGTCGTTCTTTCAGATGCTTAATAGGAAGACAAGCCAGAAAGAAAATGTTAGTCCAAACCTGCAAACACCACTTTCACGGAGCCCTGCTAAGAATTTTTATCCCCCTCCGCACAGAATCCTTAAAGCAATGGTAAGTCACAAACTTTTACAAAACGGTACTAGTACCTACTGTTTTTGCTTCACCCACACTGTAGCCTTGCTGCACCACCTTCTTATGTTTCAATATGTGTTTTTTCTTCGTTGTCTTACAAGTATGTTTTTTTCTAAACCCACACTATAGCCTTGCTTCACCTGCTTCTTATGTTTCACCATGTATCTAGGATGCAAATGGACATGAACTAAACTTTTTTTTATTTTTGATTACAGGATGGAAATGCAAATGATAATGGAAAAAATTAGATGCAATGGATTCTACATCAAGTACATTAGGATACCTTCGATATTTTTGAGTTTCATTTGATCCATATTGTATGGGAATTATTATTTGTATGAATTATAAATAGCTATGAGAATTATGATTTGTATGAATTTACATATTGTACGTACGGTTTTGAATATTTTAATTCAATGCCCGTATTTTTTTTTCACGTTTTTTTTTCTTTTTTCCCCTTTAACGTGGCAATAGGTAATTAGCACGGCAAATGTATTGTTGCTTTAAGGCTCAGTCGCCACGACTACCTGTTGTGATAACTGCTTGGCGCCACCAATAAAAGTTTTGTTGAAATATACTTTCGCCACCAACAGTGGAGATCGTGGCAGTACTTTTTCTCCACAAACAATTTGGACGTTGCTTTACCTATTTCGTGCCACCAAACCTAATTTTGTTGAAATAGAGAATCACCACGAAAACTTTTAATTGTCGCACTAGTTTCTCGCAACTAACAATTTGGACGTTGCAACTTGTACTTGTCGCCACCAAACTAAAATTTGTTGAAATAGAATGGCGCCATGAATAGTTTAAATTGTCGCACTTGTTTGTAGCTACTAATATTTAGGCCGTTGCGATTACTACATGTCGCCACACAAATTAAATTTGTTGAAATAAAGCATCGCCACGAAAAGCTTGCACGTAGCGACTAGTATTTGGCGCCACCAAAATTATTTGTGTTGAAATAGAGGATCGCCACGGAATAATTAGATATGGCGATAACCAGATAACTCGTGTTACCACGATTGAATTGTTTGTGGCAAATCGTTTTTTCCACGCGTGTAAGGTTTGTTGCCATAGTTTCTTGCGACAAAATTGAACGTGGCAAATAAACCGGACTATTCCAACGAAAGAGCATGCGCAACAAAACACTTGCCGTTGCCACAGTGGTCACTCGCCAACGGTTCTGTATGTGTTGCCCTAGAGTTATACCCATGAAAATATAGGTTGCGTTAAGTGAGTGCCGCAACGGAAAAACGAGTGGCAATTGCTCGAATAAATGGTTGCAAATGGCAAATTTTGTAGCCACGAAAATCATTCCGTGGAACTAGCCTAACTCCACGCGTTTACTCGCAACGCTGCCCAACGAACGACTTTTGGATGCAACAGGTACCAATTGCGATGATTTGGCACTTGTTTCAACGATTTTGTTCGTGGCAATAGACCGGATTT